>CM029781.1:14280325-14413000 GCA_017562165.1 Ectropis grisescens | reverse complement strand
GAAGAAGAAGAAGATTTGAAGAAGAAGGTAGAAGAAGAAGGTAGAAGAAGAAGAAGAAGAAGAAGAAGAAGGTAGAAGAAGAAGGAAGAAGAAGAAGAAGAAGAAGAAGGAAGAAGAAGAAGAAGAAGAAAGAAAGAAGAAGGTAGAAGAAGAAAGAGAAGAAGAAGAAGAAGAAGAAGAAGAAGAAGAAGAAGAAGAAGAAGAAGAAGTAGAAGAAGAAGAAAGAAGAAGAAGAAGGAAGAAGAAGGTAGAAGCGTTAGGGGTAGAAGAAGAAGGAAGAAGAAGGAAGAAGAAGAAGGTAGAAGAAGAACAGGAACAGGTGAAGAACAGGGAACAGAAGGAAGGCAGAAGAAGAACAGGGAACAGGGAACAGAAGGAACAGGAACAGGAACAGGGAACAGGAACAGGGAACAGGGAACAGGAACAGGGAACAGGAACAGGAACAGGAACAGGAACAGGAACAGGGAACAGGGAACAGGAACAGGAACAGGGAACCAGGAACAGGGAACAGGGAACAGGGAACAGGGAACAGGGAATAGGGAATAGCGCATAGGGAAAAGGGAGTAGGGAGTAGGGAATAGGGAATAGGGAAAAGGGAATACGGAATAGGGAAAAGATTTTGATGCGGTTTTTTTACATAGTTGGGGGTTAATCAACAGTTCAGTTTTAAAATGCCCTGCTTTTGTAGAAAATAAAATTCGACGTTGCGGTTTTGAATTTCAAATAATAAAATAACCGTTTTCATCCGATGTCACGCTGCTGTTGTAAAAAGGTGACATGTACTTCAACATTTGATACCAATGTGTCTTTTATTGACAATTACATGTAACTTTCAATGAACTTATGATGACACTTTTTATTATGATTCAAATTCAAATTCAAATTCAAAACTTTATTTGCCACTAAGTGTACATTATGGTCTTACAATAACAATCGGTATCTTACAACTTAGTCGCCCTTTACGGAGCATTGCAAATGTTACAAAAGCATACAGTAAGTATGTTAATGGTAACTACAAGAGAGCTTTGTACATTAAAACACTATGACTAATAAAATACAAGTAATTATTGAGGTGACTTAACATTTATCTATAATATTAATTTAACATTAATTAAATTACCAACCTAATTTGATATCTGTTTGTATACGAATCTATATTTTATTGTTTTTTTTTAATTATTAATTGATTTAACATTGTTATTGATTTCTTAAATATTTTTATTGTATACTTTATGATGCACCTAGTAAAATTGTAACGGAACTATTGACTTGTGTCTGTCTGTGTGACAATACATTAAATCAAATCAATGTGATCGATTGTATTGGGCACAGATTTCTAAACAGATGAAACCTTCGTGAACGATACTGTGAGGCCAGTAATTAGTTATGTATGCGTGACAGCTCTCACCGACGTTGTCAAATTACTCACGTTGGTGTGCGTGTAATGTTCCCAGTCTTAAGAAAAAAATCCCACTATTGTTGTCTTAGCTTCGGAAATCTTCGCGTATAATAAACACATATATTATAATGTTGAAATAATTTATTATTACACCGATTAAATTTTATGCAAGGATTTCTTGTTATTACTATTTCCATCCTATAAAGTTAAGAATTTTGATTTAGCATGCAACTAAGAATTCGAATATTCGTACAGAAAATTCGGAATAAAAAGACAACGCCGAATAATAGTAAAAGTCATGTGTGTGTTTATTTTGAGTATTCTATCGGAGCTTCTTGTGGAATTTTGAATATTATGCTTGACAAAAGGTGGCAACTACCTACTCATTTAATATCGGTGAACACAGGAGGTGCAGACAATTTTTGTCAACTGATTTGATGTTGGGGGGCTGGATCATTCAATTTGTTTATTATCCAATCTTTGTCTGGACGCGTGTCGCAAACGAAAAGTTCACCTTTTCAAAAATGTTGATACAAACCAACGAAAACCGTCTAAGAGTTTATGTAAATCAGTTGAACATTATTCACATCGCCACCCAAAGTTACGTCGTCCAAATACCTAACGTTTACATTGGACTAGAGACGTTAAATGATAGAGCGAATGGCCAGGGCGAAGGTCGCATGGCCGAAGATTCACCAAGTTGATAGCCAAAGGAAGATAGCATAGTGTGGTGTATGTTGCGTACGAATCTACGAATATGGTTGAGTAATAAACGCAGTCGGAAAGTGAAAGGACGTGTTTCTGTCAACCTCCCCCTACCCCTCACCGCTAGGAACAAATACTACAGTGGCGACGAGGCTGTTACAAAATGGCGTCATTCCTTGGACACGTGGAACAATTCAATCAGTGTCTCCGATTGGGACATCTTTATTGGACGCCTTAACCAATTCTTCAAGGTCAACGCGGTGAAGGAAGAAAATAAGACGGCACTGTTGCTGACGCACCTCTCTGAGGAATCGTACAGGATCGCGAGAAACGTGGTGTTCCCACGCGCCCTGGAACAATTGGGTTTCGGGGAACTCGTACAAGCCCTGACTGATTACTTCAAACCAAAGAAGTGTTTATTCGCCGAGCGCGCCTGCTTTTACAGTGCACAAAAGAACCCATGCGAATCTGTCGGCGAATGGGCGGCGCGGCTGCGGGGATTGGCAAGTTATTGCGATTTTGGCACCGTCTTAGACATAGTGTTGCGTGATCGTTTCGTTCTAGGCCTGAACGACGGACCCGAACGCGACAAACTATTCGAGAAGGACGCGGCTGTCCTCACCTTCAGCAAAGCCTTAGACCTGGCGGAGCGAGTGGCGAGCTCGAGACTGGGGAGGCAGTCGGTTAAGGGCCCGGAGGTGACAGTTAAGGAGGAAAACGTGTTTTACAACATATCCGGGCAACGGTGCGACGCGCGCGGAGCCGGGGGCGAGCGCTCGGGCGCCGTCCGCGGCGAGGCCGGCGCGAGCGCGACCTCATGGCGGCCGCGAGGGGCCGCCGGCGCAGGCACGCAGCCCGGAACTCGGCTTGCTATGTGTGCGGGTTGAAGAGCCATAACGCGGAGAAATGTAAATACAAGAGGTACAGATGCCAGCTGTGCGGGGTCATCGGTCACTTGAAGAAGGTTTGCAAGCTGCAAGTAAACAACATCGACCTTAAGGACACAGAGGATGAACCCGCAGATGACTGCAAAGAATGTCAATTAAACAATATAAGGTATGATAACTTTGAACCGTTCGTAGTAAAAGTAAAATTGATACAAAAACACTACCATGGTATTAGACTCTGGAGCAGGTGTTTCGGCGATGTCGGAAGTATTATACAAAACATGTTTTTCTAATTTTACATTAAATAGGTGTAAAGCTAAAATGTGCTTTTATAATGGTCATAAGATTTTTCCAATAGGTATTTTTAATGCACGCGTAACTTATAATGATATAAATAACGATATAAATTTTTTTGTAATTAAAATGGAGGCCCACCTATTCTTGGGAGGATTTTATGCATAAATTCAATTTAAGTATCAAGTCTGTGGACAATAAGCACATGAAATTAGGCCAGTACAACGATGATTTACAAAACCTGCTATGTGAATTTAAAGAGTTATGGAGTGACGACTTGGGTAGTTTTAACAAGTTTAAAGTATCATTAGAACTCAAAGAAAGTGCAAAACCGAAATTTTGCAAAGCTAGAACCGTGCCTTTCTCATTGACCGATAAGGTAAATGCGGAAATAGACCGGTTATCATCTTTAGGTATTTTAGTGCCAGTGAACCGCTCAGATTACGCAACGCCGATCGTACCTGTATTGAAAGATAACGGAAAGGTCAAATTGCAGGTGATTATTCTCTAACACTAAATAGGGATCTATGCATAGACAGATACCCAATGCCACGTATTGAGGAGGTGTTTGCAAAGCTAGGGGCGGGGAACATTATACGAAACTTGACTTGAGCAATGCCTATAATCAATTTATTTTAGATGACGATTCTCAATTATTAACGACAATCAACACTCCGCGCGGTCTTTTCAAGTACACCCGTCTCGTGTACGGTTTGGCTAACGCGCCCGCAATATTCAGAGAACAATGGAGAATCTGTTAGCGGGCATAGAAGGGGTAAGTTGCTGGTTTGACGATATCTGCCTTACTGCCCCGTGCAAGGCTTCTCATATAGCTCGGTTACGCGAAGTCCTGCGCAGATTGAAAGAATCGGGATTGAAATTGCAGAAAGGAAAATGTGAGTTTTTAAAACAATGTTACATACCTCGGATACGTAATCGATAAGAACGGTCTTCATTCGTGCCCTAAAAAGTACAGGCCATATTAGAAGCCTCCCAACCCACGAATGTGCATGAGCTAAAAAAGATTTTAGGTATAATAAATTATTATAGGAATTTTGTACCCGGTGCATCGGCTATCCTCGCGCCGTTGCACAAATTACTACGGAAAGAGACGCCCTGGATCTGGGGTGAACGAGAACAAGAAGCGTTTATTGCGGTCAAACGAGAGTTAGCCTCGGAACGAGTCCTTGCACATTTTAACCCTAGCGCGAGGCTGGTGCTGAGCATCGACGCCGGGCCGGCCGGGCTGGGCGCGGTGCTGGCGCAGGGCGGAGGGCCGCGAGCGCCCGCTCGCGTACGCGTCGCGCGCGCTCGCGCCGAGCGAGAGGAACTACAGCCAGGTACATAAGGAGGCTACCGCGATCGTGTTCGGAGTAAAACATTTTCACCAGTACCTTTATGGCAGGGACGAACCTTTCGTTCTTAAAACCGATCATAGGCCTTTAATAGCTATATTCGGTAAGAAAAATGGAATTTCAGTAATGACCGCCTCACGGTTACAACGGTATGCTATTTACTTGTCGGCATACAATTACGAAATTTGCTACATTTCCGGTAAGAATAACGTAGTAGCCGACTATTTTCGAGGGCGCCGCTCGACTCGGACGCGAACGAGCAGGATTTAGATAACGATATTACTTATTTGAATTTCATTGATGAAACACAGTTGCCGGTTTCATTCGAAAACATAAAGCAGGCGACGGCCGACGATAAGACATTACAAACAGTAATGAAATATATCCGTTACGGTTGGCCGCGTAAAATAGCATGCGCGAACATCAGGCCGTATTTTAATTGTAAGATGGATTTAGACGTAGCGGACGGTTGTATAATGCGAGGCCACAGAATCGTAATACCCACGTCTTTACAGGGGAAAATATTGATGGAATTACATAGGGTCATTTGGTATAGTTAAGTCGAAGAGTGTCGCGCGTGGAAAATTTTGGTTCCCAGGAGTAGATAGATGCATCGAACAAATGATAGGTTCGTGCGCCGCGTGCACCGCCGCCCGCGCCCTGGCCGCGCCCCGCCGGCCCGTGGCGGCGAATACATATTGATTATATGCAAGTAGGTAAAAGGTTTTTTCTAGTCGTGGTAGATGCGTATAGTAAGTGGTTAGAATGTCTATATATGCAAGAAGGGCTTACCACTCAATCATTAATTCAAAATTAAAAGGTTTATTTACAATGTTTGGACTACCCGAAGTCGTCGTCTCTGATAACGATCCTAAGATAAGTAATGACATGTTCAAAGACTTTTGTAAATTTGCAGGAATTTCCCATATGACTGGTCCGATTTATCATCCTTGTAGCAACGGACAATGTGAAAATTCAGTAAAACATGTAAAAAAATGATAAAATGTATATTACACGGAATCGATGAAATGAATTGTAAACGAGTCTTAGACAAACTCGGTACATTTTATTTGAATATAGAAATACTCCTCACTGCAGCACCGGTGAGTCACCCGCCAAACTAATGTTCAATAGGGATTTACGAGGTCGATTGGACCTAATTTTACCACCGGAACCCCACGCTAAAACTACTGGTGCCGTCGTGAAGGGTACTCATTCTAGGACTTTCTATAAAGGACAGGAAGTTTGGGTCAGATGTTTCGTAGCTCAGAAACCGATTTGGAAACTCGGTCACATAGTGAGTAGTATAGGAAATAGAATGTATAACGTTATAGTTGACAATGTAATACTTAAGAGGCACGTAGACCAATTATTACGATATGCAGGAGGTCAACGTCCTCAAACATGTCAGCAAAATACTGACAGCACGGAATCGAGCCAAGCCTCGCCCGCTCAGCTTTATAGTACAAAGGGAGGAGAGGATAATAATAATAGCCCGTCCCCGGACAGGTATTCGCGCTGCCGCCGCCGACCGCGCGGCGATCAGCTGAGCGCGCGGCCGGCGCCGGCGCCGGGGGCGGCGCGCGGGACCGGGCGCGGCCGGGCTCGAGCGCCGGGGTCGACGCAGGCGCTGCGTCGCCGCCGCCCACGGCTCGGCAACTTGTTAATTCGCCTCGTCCTCCACGGACGACAAAATTGTAGATTATACAAAATATTTTTAATGAAGTTTAGATTCTAAGTAAAATATAGACTTAAGTTTTGAGTTTTGACTGTATTGTTTTTTTTATTGTTACCAGATTCTCAAAGTAACGGTGGAGGAATGTGGTGTATGTTGCGTACGAATCTACGAATATGGTTGAGTAATAAACGCAGTCGGAAAGTGAAAGGACGTGTTTCTGTCAACCTCCCCCTACCCCTCACCGCTAGGAACAAATACTACACATAGGATTGTTTTGATAATTTTGTGGGTCTGCCATAACATTGCCAAAGAAAATTGTAGAAGTCAAGAATTTTATTCTTTACTTCGGACAACGGGGCTCCACGATCAACCAAATTAAAGCGTTTTGACGTACACATTTAACAGCCCTCTCCCAATTTTGGACAAAGAAAGTCAGGACAGAATGAACAGCAGCCTCACGTCCACTCAGAGAACCAAAATCAAGTTTGTGGGACAGGGAGCTCGAAAGTGCAACGCTTTATACCTACAACCCACCTTGGCAGCAAGGCCAGTATATGTGGTGCCAACAGCGATTGGCCTGATCCCAACATCTTTTTTGGGTAAGTATGTACGCACAAATTAGCACCGTATAAAACTTCGACAATGTCACTACTGACTCGACCAGATAACATGAGGTTGATTAAAACCATTAGATATCTCAAAAGAACTCGCCTACTTTTTAAGCTCCACTATACCTACTTACAAGAATTAAAACTTGCTTCAAAACTATAGTTTTCATCAACACTATTAGTATTTTTATAAACACTAGTAATGACGTGGATTTGTGCTAGGCATCGATTGACATTAAATTAAAAAATTACGATTATAAAAATGGGGTTTAAAATAGAATAATACAATCTACTTAGTTATTAAATAATTTGGTCTACGAGTCTTCAAAAAAATCATAATCTAAATTTTACCTTAACTTTAGGGAAAATAATTTCAGTTTAGTACAGGAACACTAACCAATTTTCGTTGAGGTGTTGTGTTTCTATTCATCAATCGAAATGAAATCGCCTAAATTATACAAAAGCAGTAAAAATATTCAGACTTTCCTATGAAATGATATTTTTCTTTCCTTTTCTTATTTTTGGGAACAATGTTTGCAATGTTTGAAGCCACAAGACGGCATAATCTTGTACAAAACTTAAAATCACACGGGACTCCCGTACGAGACGGAAGTCAGTTTCGTACTGACTGGAGTTTGTATTTGCTTTGGCGTTTGATATTTGCTTTCTGGACCTAAGGATCTGTGTTCTGCACGTTCCATCTGCCTTTTGTTTTAGAAATCTGTGGTATTGGGTTAGATTGTTTGGATTTAATGGATTGGATTTGCTGTATTGGATTAGATTGACAGGATTGGAATAATTAGAATAGTTTTTACCAATCGATTTGAACCGAATTGAATCGAATCGCATCGAATTGAATCGAATTGAATCGAATTGCATCAAATTGCATCGAATTGAATCGAATTGAATCGAGTTGAATCGAATTAAATCGAATTGAATCGAATCGAAATAAATCGAATAAAATCGAATTGCATCAAACAAAATCGAATTGAATCGAGTTGAATCGAATCGAATCGAAATGAATCAATTTGAATCGAATTAAATCAAATAAATCGAATTGAATCGAATTGAATGGAGTTAAATCGAATTGAATCGAATTGAATCGAATTGAATCGAACCGAATCGAATCGAAATGAATTAAGAATTAAAGGTAGAAGAAGAAGGTAGAAGAAGAAGGTAGAAGAAGAAGCTAGAAGAGGAAGGTAGAAGAAGAAGTAAGAAGAAGAAGGTAGAAGAAGAAGGTAGAAGAAGAAGGTAGAAGAAGAAGGTAGAAGAAGGTAGAAGAAGAAGGTAAAAGAAGAAGGTAAAAGAAGAAGGTAGAAGAAGGTAGTAATTTGTATCTTTAGACCTCCATATAATAAAATTGAAATATTTCTGAATCAGTTTGAAAATATACTGGAGAAATGCTGCACCAAAAACAATTATAAAGTAATAATTTGCGGTGATTTTAATATCAATCTATTAGAAAAATCCCGTCGCGTAAAAAAATTGAGGTAATATTATCTAAATTTAACCTTGAACAGACATTTGAACAACCAACGCGTTTAATCAGTGGGACATGTATCGACAATAATTATACTACATAATGTACATAAAGGTACAGGCGAAATAATAGAACTGGCACTATCTGACCACACAGCACAAATCTTCAAATGTCCGGTAAAAAAGAGCTGTAGGATGAAGTCTTGGTATGTTGCAAAGCGAGACTACAGTATGGAGAACAGACAAAAGTTTTATGGATATCTAAGTAGTCTCCTACTACCTTCTACGACATCTTCAATTTACTATACAACCTATGCTTTCCTGAAATAAAAGTAAAATACTCCCAATGTTAAGCAACCAAAATGGTTATCAAAAGGGATAAAAACATGTGCAAAAAAAACTACCAGTCTTTTGTGGCAGTACAGAACTAAAAAATCATTTGCAGCACGAGATGCTTTTAAAAGTTATTCAAAAAGATATAAGAAGATAATCAAACTGACTCAAAAAGCACAAAACAACTATTACATAAAAAACTCCTAAAATAAATCAAAAGCCACATGGGAAGTCATTAATAAAACAAAAAGTCAATACCCTGCAAATACAGTATCACAGATTTTAAATTCACAAGGAGACATTACAAGTAGAATTATAAGTAGAAGAAGAAGGTAGAAGAAGAAGGTAGAAGAAGAAGGTAGAAGAAGAAGGTGAAGAGAAGGTGAAGAAGAAGAAGAGAGAAGAAGTAGAGAAGAAGGTAGAAGAAGAAGGTAGAAGAAGAAGGTAGAAGAAGAAGGTAGAAGAAGAAGGTAGAAGAAGAAGGTAGAAGAAGAGAAGAAGAAGGTAGAAGAAGGTAGAAGAAGAAGGTAGAAGAAGAAGGTAGAAGAAGAAGGTGAAGAAGAAGAAGGTAGAAGAAGAAGGTAGAAGAAGAAGGTAGAAGAAGAAGAAGAAGAAGAAGGTAGAAGAAGAAGGTAGAAGAAGAAGAAGAAGAAGAAGGTAGAAGAAGAAGAAGGTAGAAGAAGAAGGTAGAAGAAGAAGAAGGTAGAAGAAGAAGAAGGTAGAAGAAGAAGGTAGAAGAAGAAGGTAGAAGAAGAGAAGAAGAAGAAGGTAGAAGAAGAAGGTAGAAGAAGAAGAAGAAGAAGGTAGAAGAAGGTAGAAGAAGAAGAAGTAGAAGAAGAAGAAGGTAGAAGAAGAATGTAGAAGAAGAATGTAGAAGAAGAATGTAGAAGAAGAAGGTAGAAGAAGAAGGTAGAAGAAGAAGGTAGAAGAAGAAGGTAGAAGAAGAAGGTAGAAGAAGAAGGTAGAAGAAGAAGGTAGAAGAAGAAGGCAGAAGAAGAAGGTAGCTTATTGTTATCTATCGAATCGAATCAAATTGAATCGAATTGAATTAAATGATGGTATTGAATAGAATTGTATTGAATAGAATTGCATCGAATTGAATCGAATCGAATTGAATCGAAGTGGGTAGAAGAAGAAGGTAGAAGGAGGTAGTATTGAAGGCAGAAGAAGAAGGTAGAAGAAGAAGATAGAATTGAAGGTGGAAGAAGAAGGTAGAAGAAGGTAGAAAGAAGGTAATAGAAGAAGGTAGAAAGAAGGTAGGAGAAGAGTGTTAAAAATAAAGACAGTGCAATGTACTAATAAAAGTAGGATAGATAAAGACATGTCCCGGTTTCTTACAAAAATAACACTTGAGATCTGGACGACTGGCTTTAAACTTAAGCCAGTGCCGTTTTAAAAGGGACAAAGAAAAAGAAAGTAATGCTTTCATAGCCAACAGTGTTTTTGATGAACAGTTACAAAAATCTCAGTGGTTAGTCGATTCAGGTTCGAGCGAGCATATGTCTAATTCTAATTCAGGGTGGGGGGTGATAGACCTGCACTGACGTCCCGCTTAAAATAGTGGAGCTCGGCCTTGAGGCGCTGGCAGACTAGTTCCACTCCCATTGCGTCAGATGTGGTTTCACTTCATACTGTATTTGGAGTTTCTTCAAAGAATATCGATTCTAATCGTATACTTTTAGTGGCCTCAGAGCGTAGCAGCACGTGGTCCACTTTTTCATTCTCCCGCAAACAGCCTCTGCACAGGGGACTGCCCGCAGATCCTATACAACATAATTGCATCAGTCGATTCGGGACTGGCTAATGTCACATTACAGTATCCAATATCTCTGATACTACTTCTTTCAAAACACAGGCTTCTGAAACTATCGTTCCGAACACATTCCATCAATAAGTGCATAGTATTCTCGAGAACCCCGCATTTATTGCAATTGGGTGATGGGACCTTCCTCAACAAGTATGCAAACTTGTTTAAAAATTAAGAGAATATTTTGTGTACGATTTCGATTACTCGATCGTATATCATACCATAGCTAAAAAGTCTTATAAATACGATTTAAATCGTATGGTTGACAACACTGGCAGAAATCTGTCCTGATTTTTGGAGAAAAGTATTGAGGTGATTTATGGTGCGAT
This sequence comes from Ectropis grisescens, assembly GCA_017562165.1. Classification (NCBI taxonomy): domain Eukaryota; kingdom Metazoa; phylum Arthropoda; class Insecta; order Lepidoptera; family Geometridae; genus Ectropis; species Ectropis grisescens. Next base: position 14,402,123 of record CM029781.1, on the reverse strand, counting down.
GTAGGGTCCTCCCCACCACTTGCAAAACTTAGTAGCTAAGTACTTACTATGTCACGTAAAGAGTTTACAACACTTGCCAAAGTCAGACTGTGAGAGAACAATACCAAAAAGCGCCAGCCCGCAGACAACCTTTAGACTCTCCTTCATAATCTACACGTGACTTGAAAACCAAGGTCCTGAAGAATTATAATGCAGGCTCATGGTAATAGCACATGCTTTACGAATATTGTCATAGAAATGGCAAGCACAAATTATAAACAAATATTTTTTACATTCAACACTGTTGCTTTATACTTCTACCTAGTAGTGGTAGGACTCTTTGCTGAGTCAGCCTGGGGAAGCATCACACCTTTGCCTTTTTTATTGTACCGCCAAACAATAATGTAGAAACATCACTGTGTTACGGTGTGAAAGGCAATTTTTTCAGAAAAATTACAGGGCTTAGAGATAAATTATCCTATGTCTCTGGTTGACGACCGCAGCGCAGTGCTACGTAATGATTTGGACTCTTCTTGTTCCAATATCTGCGTGACACTATACTATTATGAGCAGGCGTGTTACTTAACATCAGGTACATGCGCTGCTTAATTAAAAAACCTAGATGGCCAAAAGTGCTCATCGCGGTTAAAGCTCAACGCGGTTAACACACCAAACGACCAGATCTGGTCGCGACGGTTAGTGCGGCATCGCGGCGCTCGCTTAGCGTCCGGTGTTTGACGGTTTAAAAAGAAAGATCATTTCAGATGTTACACATTATATACGACTAGCAGCGCTCACTCGCGTAGTGCCCGATCCCGTCGTTTTTCCGAAATAAAAGTAACCTGTATGGTATTCCAGACCATTATCTGTCTATGTAAGTACCAAATTTCATCCAAATCTTTCCATTCGTTTTTGGGCGACAGAGTAACAAACACACATCCAAACTTTCTCATTTAAATTTTTAGTTGGACTACTGTAACTACTGCAAGATTTAGTCGTTTGTATTAAAACAAGGATTACTTTGCAACAGCTCAACAAATTGCCACAAATTTTGTCCTACATTATTTCCGCTAAACCAGTAGATAAACAGCAGCCAGATGGTTGCTTAGTGCTTGGATCCTATACAGACAGTAATCTCGGTAAGCTGGCTAAGCGAGGCCCTCAGTAATCCAGGGATCCGGGACACGGGACAGGTGAAGCTCTGGATTTGGGATAGTTTGTACACAATGTAGACTGCCGACGCTTTTTGAGGAAGCAACTTGTTACGAGTTATGAGGTTCGCTTTATGAGAACGTTTTACTGAAGTTTCGGGAGCTTATCTCGTGGAACGGATGCTTGGTTTGTTGTCACTGTAACTACATTGTAGAAACATCGTTTTATGGTTGATGTGTGCATGTGCGTAATGCCACTAACTTAAAACGGTGAAGCAAAACATCGTGAAGAAACCGCCATGTACTTAGAATATTGCGAGGTCATGTGTCATCCACCAATCTGCACTGGTACAGCGTGGTGGATTATGGACTTGACTATCTCCTTGCGAGAGAAGGCCCCGAGTCCCAGTTGTGGAACATTTAGTGTGCTGCTTATTAAGTCTATTGACAAAGATAGATTTCTCATCGTCACAAATATGATCGTCGTCTTTAATGCTCCGTTTTATTTAACTTTAGTAGGTAGAGTAAAGGGGACCTATTGGGGATTACCTATACCTATACTTCATAAGTTACGGCTGGTCTAGTTGGGGGAACGGCGACTGCCGATCCAGCGCCCCCCGGTACAAATCCCACGCTTATCACTGTCATTTCGAAGTCATGTGCGTAATGCCGATAATTTAAAACGCTGAAGGAAAATATCGCGAGGAAACTGACATTTTCCTAGAACCTTTCGAGGTCATGTGTCATCTACCAACCCGCACTGAGCCAGCGTGGTGGATGACTCTTTCCTTGCGAGAGAAGGCCCCGAGTCCCAGCATTGGGAACAGTTAGTGGGCTGATTATGCTATATCCCTCATGGGGACTACCCCCATAATATATGATATTACATTCATTTATACATAGAGAAAGCATTAGTCAAATTTAACATGTAGGATATGTAGGTATATTTTGCGTTGTAGATAAAATCGTTAAAATATAGCTACAATTATTAAATTCTTCAATTCTTGATGGATGTCATGAATTGTAGTTGTAATTATATTTTAACATTGAGCAACTCGATCTTCCGCGCAAGCACGAAAGGGAAAGGGTACCCTTAGCTAAAAATAGTGTTTAAAAAATCTTTCTGTCATTTCTTGCGGGAGGGGAAAGTTGGACACTAGCGCAAAGCCGCACTATTACATACAATATCATAGTCGGTGCCAGCCAAATCTAACAGGTAGTGGATAGATACTACTTACCTGTGCCTACTTACCATGTGCCTACATAGCATCAATCTACTAACTTTTTGACCTGACTGGCACCGACTTCAAATAGATGAGTGAGTAGCGCTTATAATAATGATTTTAGTTTATTTTTCGCTTTTGAGTGCCTATTTGTGGTTTTGAAGTCGGTTTAATTTTTTGTACAAAAATGGTTTATTTTACCCTTTTTAGTGTGCAAGAACAAATTTAAAAATTTTGATTAACCCCCGACTACCTTGGATTTGTTATCTGTACAACATTCTACTAGTCAAGCCCTTTCGTTTGATACCCATATTGAGGTAGTAATGAAAAATATAATATAATTGGACATTTTGTTGTGGCGGCCATTTTGGATTTGAAATTTGTTATAGTGTATAGTGTTCTACTAGTCAAACCCTTTCATTTGATACCCATATTGAGGTAGGTTGTGAATAAATATTTTGTGCGCCATTTTGTGAAGGCGGCCATCTTGAATCGACATTAACCAAGCATAGCTAAGAACATCCGCTAGGTTATTAACCTTGAATTAAAAAAAATCCGCATCGAAATCGGCTCATCCATTTGAGCTCTACTACGGTGCCACAGCAGACAGACAGACAGACATCGACGTAACTTATAACACCCCGTTTTGGTCGGGGGTTAAAAAACAGGTTTTTATTAAAGCATTTACACAACTTTGTATTGATAGGGTCGAGCTTCATAACTTTACATACCCATCCGAACACAAAAATAATGTTTTAAACCGGTGCAGAGGTTCTCGAGAAATCAGGTAACATACATTAAAAAAAAACATAGGAGTCGAATTGATAACCTCCTCCTTTTTTTGGAAGTCGGTTAATTATTAGTTTGGTTTTGTGCATAGAGTACGTAAATTAAACAAGCGGCAACCAAGTATGGACAAATATCCGGTATATGACGAAGTTGAAATTGAATATATTCTGGAACTAGGTCATCGCAAATTAAAATTATATAAAGTAAAACATTTTTCCAGCTCTTGAAATATAGAGATAAGAATAATAGGGGGCGTTCCACGCTAAGCGGGCAGGTAAAAAAAGTCGATATTTCCGAGTTTAATAATTTTTGAGTATATTATACCTATATATGTTTTTGATAAGTGTTTCAAATATTTTTGTAATAATTATAATGACTGGTCAAGGAGTTATGGGACTTTGAAATTTTGACCAAGGGGTGGGAATGGAGTACTTCAAAGCTGATTATTTATTGATAAAATTGAGTAATAAATTTATTTTACCACTGAATTTATTACCTCATATTATGAGCTTTTTAACTGTATTTTTGATTAGAAGCTAGACTAAAAATACTGCCGACGCGTATGGCCTGCGCCGGCTGCGCCGCGCACCTTCGCGCTTGACGCTCGCCGCTTTCGTAAATTAGCAGATTACATTTTTTCTGTAGTAAGTAGTTTAATATGTGATGTTAAAAACAAGAAAATATGAATAGTTATTACAAATTTATTTACAATTATTTTAAATATTTCGCTGTTACTCGTGCGTTTTGCGATAATACCTTCGGTAGTATCTCGATAATCTCGATTTTCCGAGCATATAAAATGTGTGTTTGGAGCATTGATTTTCTCGCCCATTCGTACAAACGCTGGTAATTGCTTTGCTTGAAGCAGATTGTAGACTAGCTCGAGCTGCCAAACGTTTTAAGTTGCCCCCAAGTCCATCACATGGCCCTTTGTCATGAGAAGTGACATGAAAATGTAGTTCTGCTTCTGTACCAAAATCTAGTTTAAAATAAAATAGCTTGATGAAGTTAAATCCGTTTTTCAAGTGGGGTGGGAATCTGGGGTGCACCATCAGTAATATAAATTTACTTGTTGGTTGGTATATTTTTTTCTTGAAGATGATGATGCAATTTTTTTTGGAATGTGTAAAACGTTGCAGTGTCGTCATTGCCACCGGTGTTCTTTTTAATGCCACGGCCTGGATATGATTCCTTTATGCATCATTTTGTTTTATTCGTAAAGACAACACAATTTATTTTTTTACTGTACAATTGCTGGATGAGGAAGTGTTAAAGGTGGAAATTGATGAAAAAAGTGTCATTCTACATTTTGAGATTTAGTAAAAAATATGTAGATCCGTATTTACAAATATATAGAACTAAACTATTTTAGTGTTTAATATGTATTAAAATGTGTTGTGATGTTGTTGTTTATTGGATTGACAGTTTTACTAAACTCGCGAAAGCGGCGGGCGTTTCGCGGCGACGCGGCAGCCGGCGCAAGCCATACGCTTCGGCAGTATTTCCAGTCTAGCTCATAATCGACTTTTACGCCCATTATAGAACTTGGCAAGGATATTCTACGTAATGTTAGCTGTTTTCAGAGTAAATATTTAAAAAATCGAAATCGTCCACAAGTACTGCATTCCCACCGCCTGTTCAAAATTTCAAAGTCCCATAACTCCATAGCCGGCCATTATTTCACAAAAATATTTGATACACGTATCAGAGATATATATAGGTAGAACATACTCAAATATTATTGAAATCGGAAACGTCGTCTTTTTTTCCCTGCCCGCTTCGCGTGGAACGCCCCATAGAGATTTCAGCGGTCTATTCGAAAAGTAAAAAAGAAACACTTTTAGCTAAAAAATAATGTCATGTCAAATACTGCGTGTAACAAACACCTTTTTCGTATGTTCAAATTCCAACCGAAGCGTCTAGTAACTTAACGTAGTAGTAACTTAAGTTTGATGTAGAAGCACTTAAGTTGCTAAACACGTTATGAAATGCATGTTCAGCATGGTATTACAGATTATACAGACTCCAGGGCTACGAAGTTGAAACCAATAATCTGCATATTTCAGTGTTGCCAGTTTGAGTTCTACGTCTCTTCGGCTATTATGGGTTGCAGCAAAACTTTCGACCAAAGTTACATAACTGTTTACATATTTTATAGAATTGTTACGTGGTAAAGTTAAATTGGATGGGATCATTAAACCAGCCTCAGGAGCACTTTGCCTTGATTGACGTTACAATGTAGAACCTTCGGAGTTACGGGTCTCGTTACGCTGGTTTTTTACTTCACATGATGGATTCAATGATTGCAGTTGACATGGTTTGTGGCGAAATTGGAATAATTAAGTCTGGAATCGAATGTACGCTGCCTGGATAAATTGGTATTAATTAACGTCAGTTATCATGTACTGTCTGTCTGTATCTGTGGCCGTAAAAAGCTGTGGTAGTGTAGTAGCGAGGACGTCGGTTTTACTATTTTGAGGTCCTAGTTGTGAATCCCACCTGCATCTGCACCTCTGACCACTTTTCCAAGTTTTTTCTTTTAAAGTAAAGAGTTACAGGACGAACAAGACATGCGGCTGGTGGTAAGCAACATGCTTGTCCATAACAGCACAGTATCACACAGCTACTGGAACATGAAGAGTCCGAATCATTACCTAGGATGCCATTGTCGTGCTCGTCTCGCAGATACGACTATCTAAAAAATGACGATTTTGTCCTGCAATTACTTTGTAAGCATTCCTCTTCTTGAAACCGTGAAAATTACACATTGCAGCTTGGCGGTAGAATAACTGCCAAAAGTGTGGTACTTTTCCCGTGGATTCTGTAAATAATCCTACCACTATAGTACACTTGTACAACTTTGTTTTCACCATTGGCTTAAGCCTTGAATGAAACATCGTGGAAACCGATTTATTACAAGAAATACACATTTTGAGGATACGTGTGAATCACACTTACCGTGGTGGATTATGGCCTTAATTATTTTCTTGTAAAAGCAGGCCCCTAGTTCCAGCTGTGAGGACATAAAGTGAACTTTGGTTTTGTATCAGCAACTGCGGGTTTAGAAATCAACGTGTAACCGATGAAATTGTCAATCATTGCCAATCGCGTCTTTTTACAACCCCTGTTTGATCTGAAACGGGGGCAGGAAATTATGTTGGCTCAAAATCCGGTTCGAATCCGACGAAGCGATCCCAGTTTTTCATGATTTCAAGGGGAAAAGACGTCGGAATTGAAGCGAAATTATTCAAATGAGTCAATTTGGGTGAAGCGCGGTTATTCATTTTTCGTATTCGCTGGTTTATTTGACGGATGATATCCAAACCGTGCGTGTTATGAACCTTCTTTGTACAGATAAGTGAACAAATATATCTTTATATACATATGAGTAAAATAATACGCGGGAAATACGTGTAAAGTTTAGATTGTAACAGACGTTTTTTGTAAAAAACAGTTTATTGTGTTTTATCGCAGATGTTTCGGAGAACAGGTATGCAAATATATACAATGGTATAGTCGGGTCATTTTTAAGGTAACATTTGACGTTTGTCAGTTATGTCGTCATAGTGAGGTGACCTGGCTAAAACCTCGATTAAAGTGAAATGAATCGATACAGACTTGAAACACCAATATGTGAATTTTAAAAATCATCCGGCAAACCCTTGCCCCATTATAATATTTTTTTTCGTAAATTTAAGGAGCAATATATGACAAGTGCATAATTTAACAAAAAAAAAATGTATTTATTAAGCTGTATCTGAAAAACAGTTAGTATTGTCATCTTCATCATTGGTGTGAGCACTCAAAGAAATTATTAATTATGTTCAAAAATATTGTCTATTCTCACGGTTATTTTTAGCATTTTTATCTATATTGGTATATAAAAGCGATAGATCACTCTTCACGAAAACTCAGATATTTTGCATGGAGGTTACACCTATGTGCACATATTTTGTACAAAACTCACTCATGTTGTATGCAAATAAATATATCTTTATCTTATCTTTATCTTTAGGTGTATTTTAGCACGCAGGTGCTCGTTAAGACGGGGTTTTGTGAAATACAACCCCTCAGAAGGTGAAACAAGGGATGAACGGTTGTATGAATCATAATTTTCAAAGTTATAAGCATGAGATCCACACATAACCGATTTTAATGAAAGTTGGTACACAGATAGACTTAATTTCAAAAAAAGGACATAGGTTACTTTTTATTACGGAAAAGGGTTGAAATGAGGGATAAAATTATATGGAAATTCGTAATTTTTGAACACAAAACCATGAAACTTCGTATCTAGACATTTAACGCGAAGCATATATGTGTTTGTTTTAGCAATTTCGTAATTTAGGATTGTACGGGGTTGAAATGGGGGATGAAAGGTTTATATGAAAGTTCGTTACTGTTGAAGATAAAACCATGACTTCGTATCTAAACGCTTGACGCAAAGCAATTGCTTGGCTATATAATAAGCTTCGCGTAGCACTTTTGTAATTTCGATTTCTTAATTATTCATTAACTGAACAGAGATAAATAATAATAAATAAATAAATAATAAATATTGGTGGACAATTCACACACAACACCATCTGACCCCAAACTAAGCAAAGCTTGTGTGATGGCAGATGAAAGTTTTGTGTGGAAATTCGTCGTTGTTGAAGATAAAACCATGGAACTTTATATCTAACACTTGAAGTGGAGAAAATAATGGGTTGTTCTAGCAATTTTGTAATTTAAAACCGTACGGGGATGAAATAGAAGTTGACATGGAGGATGAAATTTATATGGAAGTTCATTAATGTTGAAACCGTAAAAATTTTAAATTAGACACTTAAAATGAATACTATTTTATAGTATACACGTGAAAGTAACTCTACCTGTCAATTAAGTTTTGACGCCTAAACCACTGAACTGATTTTTATGAAATTGTAGGTACAAAAATGTTTTAATATTAGTAAAAGTAAATTTGTATGGGTGTACTACTGTTCAAGTAAATATGTACTCCCTCAGTTACCTTATTACTTACTTATTTTACGCGGAAGTAGTCGCGGGTAAAAGCTAGTAGTTAATAAAATAATAATAAATGTAATAATAATAAGCCCCCTAAAGACCAACCACACGTCCTGATCGACCATCTGATCACGTGGGGGGGCGGACACGCAATTGAAATATTATTGGTGCGGCTAACGTGGCTCTGGGACGTAGAGCAAGAGCATAGGACTAAACACATATAGGGCGCGTAAAAACAGAAGCCATGCAGTGAATGACAGTAGTTAGGAGAATTTTAGGAAAAATGCTGCTTAGGGCTTTTAGAAGAGAACTTCTTAGCGAGGCTTAGGTAGAACAGTTAATATCAGTGCAGGATATTAACTAATGGCGGTGGCGGAAGAGTATCCAGAATACCAACGGCAGCACCAACAGGCTCAGTCAGGAAGTCTACTGCGCACTTACACAGTCTGGACGATCTGTGTAAGTTTATGTCTGTCCAAATAGTTATATGACAATGAAACCTAAACCAACGCCCCAAGTGTCCGGCGGCCTTACGGAAACCACAATGATGGTAAGTGCTTATCCCAAGAGGCCAGGGGTGGTAAGAATCTCCGGGCGGCGGTTTCCAACCATCGAACGACCCAGGCAACGCAATCGGATTCCGAGAACGAAAACGAAGTGTACCCAAGCTTAGCATTTAGCCGCAATTCGAGATATAATCTACGACCAAAAAATAACACCATAACTACTGCCGGTAGGAGGGCTTCTGCAACACCTATACGAAGCGACGTAATGGGACCATACCAGCCGTCCATAACAGCATCATCTCCAACGTCAAGCGTAAGCCTATTTGATTCGCCGTGTTCAACACCAAACTTACTTGAAAAACGACACAGCGGCCATTCATCACCGATATCCAGTTTATCAGGGTCTGAAGATGTTGTACAGGAGGCAAGAGCCACTATCACTGTACCCACTACAGACCGTACCCGTGCGCGAAAAAAATGGACTACAAATATGAACGAATTCATTTAGCGCACTTATTTAACAATTACTTGCAACGAAACTAAAAGTAGGGCTTACCTTGAAGAACTCCACAACCTTTTCACCGGAAAATTTCCAGACATGAATGTTTCAAGACAAAGGATAGGCGACCAACGCAGGGCTATAGTGCGAAATAAATTATTAAGCGAAGATACGCTACAAAATATACGAAAAGAAGTTGAGATCAAACTTAACCAACACACAAGTAACAACCAAAATGAAACAATATCAAACAACCACGCAACCACTCTTACACAACAAACTACTCAAACTAGACTCAGATGGACAGACAACATTAATGAAGCCATAATAAAAACTTACTACAAAATTACACTATTAGAACAGAATAGAACAGGATACCGCAAACAATTACATAGCACTATAATTGATCAATTCCCTCATATATCTCATGTCTCCGAACAAAGAATAGCTGGTCAGAGAAGAGTAATCATACAAAATAAACTTATAACTGATCAAAAACTTCAAGAAATAAAAGATGAAGTTTGACATGAATTGCTGAACAGTAGAGATGAACCATTTTCCAACAACATCAACGAACACGACACCTTGACATCTGATAACACAACACCAACAGCGACCACCACCAATGTCACACAAACCGGTCCTAACTTGGACATCCCACTAACTACAAATGAAATCGATACACACACAATACAATTTACAGATGAGGAGTTAAACTTTAACATTAATTCAACATTTGACACGGCCTTACAAAAATTCAACCAGACAGATCCAGTTGGATCGTGTAGTTACACGACCTTATATTCCAAGACAAAACAGTTCACGGAAACTATCATATATAGTCAATTATTTAAATTCAGTTACACTCCCAACCTACTTGACTCAAAACACTAGCTTCATGGCTACACAAACCATTGTATACACAGCAGCTTACATTACAGCAATCTGTAATGGATACAAAATCAAAGAACCATTAGAACCCACACAAACACGTCAACTTACCCAAACCCAAAAAGGAAATGTCAGACGACCATGGGAAATCAGACTTCAAACCAAAATAAACAAACTAAGACAAGATATCGGTAGAATGACACAATACATTGCAGGTATAAGATCTCGTAATCTCATAGAACATGTAGATTATATAAAAATCAAACACAAAATGCACTCCCGACATGAAGAACCAAATTCAAACAACGAACAAGTATTGGATAGCCTAAAACAAAAACTTAATGCAGCCAGTGCTCGACTAAAGAGATACACAAAATGCACTCGTAAGAAAACAGCAAAATAATCAATTTTACACGAACGAAAAAAAATTCTACAGAAACATTACCTCACCAACACCAGACAGTACAAACACATTAAACACAAATCCACCGACTGCTAATAGTATCCACCGGTTCTGGTCTAATATATGGAATAATGAGATGCAACATAATCACAACGCCGACTGGATTGCAACCGACTCATTAAATAACAATTTTACAGAAATGCAATTGAACTGATCCCAGTATACCTTTTAAAGAAATCATCAAAAACCCATAACTGGAAATCACCAGGGACTGACAACATACAAAATTATTGGTATAAAAATTAACATGCACCCATCCTTTACTACATAAACATATCAACCAGTTTATTGAATCACCACAAACTATGCCCCAGTATATCACGGAAGGCATAACACATATGTTACCCAAAAACCAAAATAGACAAGATCCAGCTAACTACCGTCCCATAACCTGTTTACAAACTATCTACAAGATTATGACCGCTTGCATATCAGAACTAATTCACGCACACGTTTCAGAAAATAATATACTTGCAGAAGAACAAAAGGATCCCGAAGAAATACACAAGGGTGTAAAGAACAACTAGTAATAGATACAATAGCAATGGCTCAAACAGTTAAAAACAAGAAAGATCTAATAACTATGTATATAGATTACCGCAAGGCGTTCGACTCAGTACCACATAGTTGGCTCATTTACATTTTGAAACACTATAAAATTAATCCAATACTTATATCATTCCTCAAAACTGCAATGACACACTGGACCACCAAACTCTCAATTAAAAATGACCACGAATCTATAGTAACTGATAAGATAAGCATCAAGAGGGGCATATTTCAAGGAGATGCATTCACCTCTCATTGGTTTTGTTTATCACTAAACCCTCTCTAATATGCTTAATAACCCGGACACGGTCTGAAACTCACCAACAAAAACAAAAATTACACACTAAGTCATCTCATGTACATGGACGACATCAAACTTTATAGCAACAGCGTCCAATCACTACATAATCTAGCAAGTATAACAGAAATATTCTCAAACGACATAAAAATGGATTTTGGAATTGACAAATGCAGAACATTTTCCATACAACAACAATCGGTTACACATCACCCATTTACCTTAAATAGTGGAGATCAAATAGACTCAATGGATGCCAGTAGCCTGTATAAATATTTAGGATATCATCAAAATTACCAAATTCCACACAAAGAAACCAAAACTGACATTACACGTAAATTCCGACATAGGTTAAATTTGATTCTCAAATCACAGCTAAATAGCCGCAACCTTGTCAAGGCCATAAACTCATTTGTAATCCCGGTCCTAACTTACACGTTCGGTGTAATAAAATGGTCTCAGTCCGACCTCATGAAACTTCAACGGACTATCAATACATCTACGACCATACATCGCAAACACCACCCACGCTCCTGTTTCCAGAGACTCACATTGCCAAGAGAACAAGGGGGACGCGGGATTATAGATATCACAAATCTACACAACAAATAGATAAAAATTTTTAGGGACTTTTTTTCAAACGCTCGCACAACTCGCATCTACATGAAACAATAGCTTTTTCTGACAAACGATATACTCCTCTGAACTTATCCAACAGAAACACACAAAGCAATGAAAAAATAACTAAGTCCAAAGAAAATATTGCCGCATGGGAGAGAAAGTCTTTGCACGGAAGACACTATCACGACCTACAGCAACCACATGTCGACAAACAGGCGTCGAACGCATGGTTGCGAGATGGTGAACTCTTCCCTGAGACCGAAGCCTTCATGTTGGCAATTCAAGACCAAGTCATTGTTACTAGAAATTACCGAAAATTTATAATACGCCACCCCAACACAAATGATACTTGTAGGAGATGCAGTAGCAGCTCCGAAACTATACAACACATAACCGGAGCCTGCAAAGCAATAGTACAAATCGATTATAAACACCGTCACGACCAAGTAGCTTCATTTATCCATCAACTCCTTGCTTACAAATACAAGCTTATTGAAGAGAAAGTTCCTTATTACAAATACAAACCCGAATCGGTACTTGAGAACCAAAATTATAAGTTATATTGGGACAGAACCATCATCACTGATAAAACTGTACATTACAATAGACCAGATATTACTGTGCTAGATAAAACAAAAAAAACGGCCTACTTAATTGACATTGCAATCTGTAACACCCATAACCTACAAACCACATATACCGAAAAAATAGCTAAATATACAGATTTATCAATAGAAATAAAAACACAATGGCAAATAAATAACACTAGCACTATACCCATTATACTCTCCACTACAGGTGTGATACCCAAAACTTTGTTCATAAGCCTTGAAACACTACATATTCACATCTGCAATAAAACACCTGCAAAAAGCAGTCATTCTAAACACAACTAGAATCGTCAGAAAATGTTTAAGTTTATAAACGCACTTGGCTTCGGCCCGTGCCGTAATTACCTCCTAAGACGGAGAGAACACATAAGTGTAAACCAAAATAATAATAATAATAATAATAAGCCTTTATTGTTTCCTTTTTTACATTTAACATAGTATATGTATATAAGGTTTGTTTACGCTAAGGACCCCTTTCGGTATAGGCCTCCCATTCTTGCCATTTTTTTTCTGTCTTTGGCTCGGTTGTACCAGTTTGATCCTACTGTAGTCTGAATATCATCCACCCATCTTGTTTTAGGTCTTCCTACTTTTCTCTTTCCTCGTGGGCCTAACCATTTGGTGACTCTGGTGGTCCATCTATTGTCGGTCAATCGTGCTATGTGGCCAGCCCATCTCCATTTTTGTTTAAGACTGAAGTCGAGTGCATCTGCAAGGTCTGTTATAGACCTGATTGTTTTACTGTTAATTTTGTCTTTTTTTCTTTATTTTCAATATGCTTCTCTCCATCGCCCTTTGGCAAGTTCTGATACTTAGTTTAGTTTTGTTGGTGTGAGTCCATGTTTGGCAGCCATAAGTTAAGCTTGGTAAAATACAGGTGTCCATCACGGTTTTCTTTAGACTAGGGTGATACTTTCCCTTAAGTATTTCTTTAAGGCTCCAATACTTCTTCCAACTCAAGCTTATTCTGCGGTCTATTTCCTCTGTATTATTGTTGGTGCTGAAAGTTACAAGTTTACCCAGATATATATAGTGATCTACATATTCTATTACCTCGTCATCAATTGAAACTTTATGTGGGCTGCTGTTAGTCATTATTTTTGTTTTGCTGTAATTTATCATTAAGCCGACTTTCTGGCTTTCATTATTCAGGGTGTTTAACATTTCTTTTAACTCTTCTACATGTTCAGAGAAAAGAGCGATGTCATCAGCAAATCTCAGGTGAGTTAAATATCTATCATATACTTTAATGCCTTTGCTGTGCCAATCCAACTTAGAGAATATATTCTGGGAGTACCGCAATAAAAAGTGACCAAAACCCTCCCTCTAAATTATACATATGTACCTATAACACCAGATCACTAGCGTCACCCGAGAAAATACTGGATATAAAGCATGCATTGAACAATATTAAATTTGATATAATCGGACTCGCAGAAATACGCCGAAAAGGATACGAAATTGAAGAAAATGAAGACTTCATTATGTGCTGGTATGGCGAAAAACAGGGCATCTCGGAGTCGGATTTCTTCTAAAAAAGAAACTAAAAACAATATAATCAGCTTCGTTGGGCTATCAGATAGAGTAGCAGTACTAACCTCACATTTGAAAATGAAGAGTTGTCCCTAATCCAAACTCACGCACCTACAGCAGACGCCAGCGAAGAAGAAATATAACTTTTCTACGAAACAATAGAAAAAGCTCAAAGAATCGCAAAGGAGACACAGCTCATAATAGGAGATTTTAATGCAAAAATTGGTAAACCTAAATCGTCAGAAAATTTGATTGCAGGAATACATGGAATAGGTGTTCGAAATGAAAAAGGACAGCGATTGATACAATTTGCTATGGAACATCAAATGAAAATTATGAACACGCTCTTCTACATAAAGAACAAGCACAGATGGACGTGGATTTCGCCAGACCAGAAAACAAAAAATGAAATCGACTACATACTAACTAACAAACCAGGCAATGTTACAAATATAGAGTTCATAAAAACATCCTTTCCATCTGACCACAAAATGATAAGAGCAACTTTCACATCCTGCAATAAAAAGAAAAGTAGAAATACATTTAGACCTATCCCACAGAAACCTAAAACAGAAGAAGATATTAAACGCTACACCAAAAAATTAGATGAAACCTTGTCTAAACTTTCAGCTGATCCTCCTAAGACTATACAGGGCTATTACAATAAGCTACAAGAAAGTATTACATTGGCAGCAAAGTCCACAGTAAACCAAGTTCGATCCAGGACCGAAATTCTACAAGAGCACACAAAACACTTAATACATAAAAGAACTGAACTACTAAACAACCCTAGTCGGACAACAGACGAAAAAAAGGAATTAAGTATTTTATTCAAAACAACCAACAAGGCTATAAGAAAAGACTACAGTAATCACAGAAATCAAATAATAGAAAACAAGTTAGTTTTGATTCAAAAAAGAACTGGATACAAGAACTTAAAAATAACAAAAAGGAAGCTAGAACAAGAAATGACATTTTAGACACTGCCACTAATTATTACAAACATTTATATGCAACATCACCTACAGACAATGATAAAGACGAACCACAAAGCAACAATCGGTTAAATACAGATCATATAAATACCCCTGTTGACATAATAGAAGAAAGAGACATACTGAGCCACATAAAGTAGCTCAAACCTGAGAAAAGCCCGGGGCCCGATGGCATTAGTAATGAGTTACTAGTAGTAGGTGCCAAACTGCTCTGTACACCTCTGGCCAAAATATTCAACATGATTATGGACAATGAAACAGTACCAAAAAACTGGTACTCATCAGACATTATCCTTATATACAAGAAGGGAGACTCTAAAAACATTTCAAATTATAGACCAATAAGCTTACTGTCTAGTATATACAAGCTCTACACTTCACTGCTTCTAAGTAGAATCACAAAACAGATAGATGCCTACCAACCCACAGAACAAGCTGGATTTCGTACAGGATTTTCTACAATAGACCATATCCATACGATGGAACAGGTTATAGAACGATACAAAGAATTCAACAAACCCCTCTACATAGCGTTCATCGACTATACAAAGGCATTCGACAGTATTTCATATAATGTCATATGGAACGCTCTCAATGAATGCAACATAAACATTAAGTATATCAACATCCTAAAAAATATCTATAACCACAGCACTAGCCAAGTTAAACTGGAAAAAAGAGGAAAGGAATTTCCTATACGAAGAGGGGTGAGACAGGGTGATCCAATATCCCCAAATAATCAATGTATTTATGTTTTATTATAGTCACAACGTGGACATTAATTTATGGTGATATTTCTTCACAAGTAATCCTTGCAGTCGATTCAACTTATCAGCTTTCGATTTTACAGTAACATCCTTAGTGGTTAAAAACAAAAAAGGTTAACTGACGCAACATTGTAGCGACGTGCAGTTCTTTAGATCATATATTGTTTATTATATTTAGAATGGTTTATAAGTGAAAACAAATTGTAAAATTGCTAGTATCAGTCATTAATATAACAAATATGTAGTCGTAATGGAAAAAAATTATGCAATATGCAGTTCTAACAAAACGAAAAAATATATTATTTTATGCCCGCCGTTACAAGGTTACGTTGTCGAATTTTGATGAATTGTCAAATGTTACCTATTAAAATGCCCCGACTAAGCAGATATATACAATCTGATACCACCTTGCCATATTTACAATCAGACAGCTCGTAGTTTATAAAAGCGATATCATTGCTTGGTTGATCTCCCAAAGACTTAAACGATTTTCACTTAAGACTCCATTTTCATATTAAGACCATCTGAACTATGGAAAACGTTACCTAAGTGGGTATTCCCGGATGTATTATATAAGTATAGTCAGGGTATCTTCAAATCTACTGTGGGATTTATTCTTGGTAAACGTGCTTTGTCATGGACCATATCGTCGTCAAAATGAGTGCCAAGTGTCCCAAAATATTGAGTTTCTAAGAAATTTAATTGGTTTTTGCCTTTTTTATTTTTATGGATAATTGTTTTACGCTGTAAACACAATATTTTTGTCATAATTTCTGAACTTACTGTATTGATAATCCGATGATTAATTATTTTCAGCTATTTTGTAATATTGACCGTGTTTGTGACTTAGGCATTGTATTTACTCGTATTTCATTTCGTTTTTATTTACACAATGAAAATGATATTATGTTGTGATGTTTATACATATAAATATGTATAAACATCACAACATAATGTTATGGGTCACCTTCTAAATTGACCTACCACGGAAATGATATCACTTCTGCCGTTGGGTGCCAGCAAGGTGACCCTCTTAGTCCAGCTGCTTTCAGTCTCGCCATTCAACCCATTATTCAGCGTCTAAAGTCCAAGCTCAATATATGGTACCTAGATGATGGAACTTTTGGCGGTGACGCTGATACGTTATTTGATGATCTCACGCTTCTTATTTCAGAATTCAAATCAATAGGCTTAGAATTAAATTTCTCAAAGTGTGAGCTATTTATTCCAGATTCCTATTTGAACAAAGAATTAGTCATCCAAAAATTTAGTACTTTGGCACCTAATATCAAAATTGTTGGTCAAAGTGAGCTATATTTATTAGGAGCACCTGTCATGAATAAGGCATTTTCTTCGTTTATCGACGCAAAAAATTCAAAATTTTATTGAAGTATCGGACCGTTTAACAAAAATCAATTCACACATGGCTTTTACTATTATTCGTTTTTGCCTTTTTGTTCCAAAGTTCACATATTTTATTAGATGTTGTCAACTCTGGCAGCATTCAGATCTAATGCATCGTTTAGACAACCTAATAAAAAAACACTTTGGAATCAATTTTAAACATTAATTTATCTGACCGAGAGTGGTTACAGGGTTCTCTACTAGTACGTTTTGGTGGCCTAGGGGTCCGGTCAGTGTCTGGTGTGGCTCTTCCAGCTTTTCTATCTTCGGTTCATAGTAATCAAAATTTAATTTTTAAAATACTCTCAGAAATTCCAAATGTTTCGGAAATATCCTTGTTGACCGAAGCCAAGAATGCTTGGAGAGCATCGTGCCCAAATACCGATTTCCCCAGAACTCCATCTTCGCAGCGATTATGGGACGGACCGATCTGTTTACAAGTGCGGAAACAATTACTCGATACGTGCTTAAGCTCTACAGATCGTGCTCGTCTCCTGGCTGTCGCTGAGTGGGAGTCGGGTTTGTGGCTACAGGCTCTCCCGTCGCCTCACACCGGAATCCTCATGGATTCCTCTACTTTTCGTGTTGCCACTTCCCTCCGTCTGGGCGCATCGTGTTGTGCACCACACCTTTGCCAGTGCGGTGTTACAGTCGACCGGCTCGGTCACCACGGTCTCTCTTGCACCAGAAGTGCTGGACGAATACCCCGCCACGCCAGCCTAAACGATATCATCCGTCGGGCTTTTACCACTGCTAATTGCGCAGCTGTTTTAGAGCCGAGCGGCTTAGCTCGAAGCGATGGTAAAAGACCTGATGGGATGACTTTGATTCCGTGGAAGATGGGACGGCCCTTGGTCTGGGATGCAACCTGCGTCGATACTTTGGCGCCGTCTCATCTTTCACGGACACAAGTTAGAGCTGGCGCGGCAGCTGAACAAGCTGAAGACCTCAAGAGGCGCAAATATAGCTGTATTGATAGCGGATACATGTTTGAGCCTTTTGGGGTCGAAACTTTGGGACCGTGGGGACTGAGTGCCAAAAATATTTACAAAGATTTAGCGAAACGTCTTTGTGATGCAACTCGTGACCAAAATGCTGGCCTTTATTTTGCTCAGCGCATAAGTATTGCCATTCAACGTGGCAATGGGGCTAGCATTTTGGGCACGATTCCTGCTGGCATCGGTCTTATAGACTAATATCGTGTACATTATGTAAATAAATATACCTATATTGTGATTCTAATTTGGGAAATAAATTTATAATATGTATAGTTGGTCTCAAAACAAAACAAATTACAAATTTTATTTCTTATATTATTTGGTATTATTTGATTTGATGTTTTTATCAGTATATTTTTTCTACTATTTCAGGGTAGTTCCACTTTTAACGTTTTGTAAAGATGACTGGTAACTTATCAATCATTTATCAAGGCGACCCTTTCAATTTCGTAGGTACAGGCGTTCTTGGTAATCTTAATAAAGTTTATAAAAAGTACTTAAGTAGTAGGTATGTAGTACGAGTAATGAATACTCCAATCGTAGAGGGCGGAATTAATTTCATACAAAAAAACTTCTCAACAAGTTATTTACATAATTCAATTCGTAAAAGTTTAGCTATCATTACCGAGAAATCTGACTTGAAATAATTTCCGTTTAAGTTTGAATGCTAAATTAGGTACATCATTCGAAATATACCATTATCAAGACAAAAGTACTAACTTTCAGTACTTAACTAGTCACAAGCTGTACAACAGTGACAATGTCAGGAGACGAAAAGCTTATTGCTAGGAAAGAAATCAATGAAACATTGCGGATTTGTAACTTTTGCTATAGGAGAACAGGCCTCTCTTTCATAGACAGCATCCCGACGACTTTGTACGCGAAACTTAGCAAATTTATATCTTTACTTGTGTCATCTTCTCTGCTGTTTTGGATGCTGGTTGGGGAATATGCGTATATTGTTGTGCAGATGGCTGGCTCTCCTTCCATAGAAGAATTGCTTGGAAGCTATTTACATATAGCTGGGTATGATACAATGAGTAAGTTTCAATCTATAACTTACGGCCGTTGTTACGTACTTACGTGTTTCGATTTTCTGTTTAATCAATGTTATCCATATAACTTTTTGCGATTATAAAATGGGTTTGTAATGTAGGTATTTTATAATGCACATTTTATGTTTTCTCTTCTGGAATTCGGAGTCTTTTCTCTAAACAAAATACATACCGGTTTACTTACTATGTTTTCTCTCACGGTTAGTACCAGTAATGATGAGAAACTTGTACATTTGCATTTGGAAAATACTCAAGGGATTAGAACCTATGAACTAAGGCTTGTGAAATCAGACGCATTCGCGACTAGGCCAGTACGGCTTTGATGCGGTACAGAATTGCTTTTAGGGCAACTTTTTAAATTAATTTTAGTTACAAACGAGTGCTATCTTCACCTGGAGATGATTCATTCAACGTTAAAAGTTTGTTTAGATATGTATCATTATAATTATGTGCTGTTATTAAAATTTTGGCCCCAAAACCATATACATGAAGTATATATATATATAGTATACAAAACCAAAAACTGTTTGGGGTTTTGGGTGAATAATATATTCATATATTTTATGTAATGCGATAACTTAAGATCGCATTATAAAATGTGGCCATGAACCAAAATGAGGCAATATTCCAATATCTATTTGTGACAAAATCTTCCTAATAACCAAATACTGCTAATACTATCAAAGCTATTGTTTATTACTAGGTATTCACCAATCCTTAGAAGCAGTTACCATGATCCCTTCTAATCTTATATAGCTAAATTAGTAGGATCCAATCCAACTATTAATAATAGAGGCACGATTCGGCACAAGTGTAAAGCCTTTGAAATTCTCCAACATGTCTAAAGGACAAGTACCAAACTTCAAACGTCTTACAAGGTGCCTTAGTGCGAGTTTACATAGATAACGATACGAATTGTCTATACTCGTAGGTATAGACTGCGTAAGTGTGTCGAGCACTCATTCTTGTTTAAAATCTCTTTTTTGGGGACTTCGTATGGTATCTTCCCTCAGAGATGGTCGAAGAGAACATAGACTGAGACATGCGTCATAATAATGAACGGTGACTTGGTATGTATGTTTTTAAGCTTGTTTAATAGGTGCCTTTCAGATATATCACATGCATGCTAGGCATAACTATGACTGGTTTTATTTGTCCCAATCCAAAGTCCGGTAGGTAGTAGAAGCCATCTGAAGCCGACTGCCATAGATCTATTAAGTCATCCACCAACCCGCACTTGCTCAGCGTGACTTGATTTTCTATTTATGAGAGAAAGCTGCGAGTCTAAGCGGTGAAAAGATAAAGTGGGTACCTACTTATTTTAAGTGTTAATTAAATTCCTACGTGGTATAAGACAAAGCCTAATTAACGGTTATTTGATTATTGTCACAGGTTTTGGTAAATTGATAACGATCTGGTTCAAACGTCATGTCTTCAGGCAGTTGGTTATAGAACTAGCTGATATCTGGCCCGTTGCTCTCAGCGATAAGGAAGCCGCGGCCATCAAACGACACAGCTTGTCAGCGCTAAAACACAGACAGATTTGTAAGTATTACAAAAAAACCAAAATGAAAGAAATTTCTACACCTACAGTTTCATCTTTTTTTTATTTATTATTGGAGTCAAGTGTAAACACTTGACCGCTATCGCGCCTGATGTTAAACGACGAAGCGATCTTATTAACAGTCCTCATTCCTCATGGTAAAAGTAAGAGAATATATCCATAGGAATGTTAAGTTTATTAAGTTAGGCGCTTAACGAATTTCAGATCAAATGACGTATTTTTTTATCGATACATACCTACTTGATCACCATTTACGGCCTACGGTAGATGTGTAAAATAAAGATTGTGTATATTTTTAATACAAGAGTCCGTGTTTTTTATTAACAAAACGCTATTTTAAAAAAGTGTTTGTTTATACCAGAGGAAGATTCTAATTTCCCTAATGTAACCTACCGTGGAAATGGAGATTGTATTTTGACTGCTTATTATGATGAAAAATTTATTTTTATATTTAAACTTCTCCCAAGCCATAATTGTCTATTTTTTGTCGAGAAACTAAACTCGTCTAAATCTCTTGATTGTAATTTTATGTAATGCCTCCTAAACTTTTCAAACAACCCTAATACTTTTACAGAAATCATACTTATTTAACTGAAGGAAAGCAGTACCTAACATTTCACCAAAATAAACTGACTGAGCAAACTTGATTAAAATTATGTCATCACATTGCAAGAAGCTTAAAAGTTCGTCATAGATAGTAGATAACGGGCATTTAGCTTGACACCGAATTTTCATCTTCTCAAGTCTATTTTTAACTCAAGAATAGGTCGGGTAGGTATCTAACGGAAAAGTTATGCGTTGACAAGTCAATCGGTTTGTGTGACGATAAATCTCATACAATCGATTTATTCACCGTTTTTGTTGGCTTATTGCTAAGGCCTGATAATAATAAGAAAACAAGAGGCAGATAAAAAGCTACAAAAAGTAATATCGGTCACGGAGGCGTGAATCCGGGGAAGCCATGAGAAGCCTGCTGTGATTAGAACGAAAAAAGAATCGCGTTTTTCCGTATTCTGTCAGTTTGAAAGTGGCCTGCTACGAGTAGTTAATCTCGCTCTTCTTTGTAGCGGATTTAGGTGCAATTTGAAAGAAATTAACGGCTCTTCAGGGAAGACTAAAGTTACGGCTGGTCTAGTCGGGAGGACTGCAACTACGCATCCAAAGCCCCTAGTTCAAACTCCACGCGCTTCACTGTCTTTTCAAGGTCATGTGCGTAGTGCCGCTAACTTAAAAACGGCGAAAGAAAATAGCTCCAGGAAACCAGCATGTTCCTAAATTCTTTCGAGGTTAAATGTTATCCACAAGCCCCCACTGGGCCAGTATGGTGGATTATGGCCTTGACTCTCTCCTTGCGAGAGAAAGCCGCGAGCCCCAGCTGTAGGAACATTTAATAGGCTGCTTATGCTGGGACGGCCTAGCAGGTTGTTAGAAGCTTCCGCTAGCATCGCTCATTCCTGATGCGTTGTAAATTTATTAACTTTTCTTAGATAGTTCTGTGCTGCAATTTAAAACTTTCAATCCAATATTTTTTATTCTATACACACACTTTTACATAATATATTTTTATTTTTAGTCAACACACAATGCACTTCGAAATTACTTATTTATATGTATAGATCTTTAGACCAGCTGCGGTTATCCGCGATTAACAGTTTTTCTCGATATTTTATGTGCCCCAAATATGCTTCTCGCAAATGCATATTTTCGGCTGTACGTATTTAATTTCATCCAAATTCGTACAGCCGTTACAGAGTTACGTGGGAACTACATACTCACAGACCCACAAAATTTCATTTTTATATTAGTGTAGTAGTATTTTATATTAATGTAATTGTTAGTTTCGGGTTGCTTTTGATACCGTTCGATGTTCTTAAATCATGAAATTACAATTACAATATTGAAATTTTGTCAATTTTTTAATGCATAGAGTTACGAGACGAGCAGAACATGTGCCTGGTGGCAAGCAATATGCCTGCCCATAACAGCACAGTGACACGCAGCTATTGGAACATGAAAGTCCAAATTACTACCTGGCACTGCACTGTACTTGTCACCCAA
The DNA here is from genome assembly GCA_017562165.1 of Ectropis grisescens. Taxonomy (NCBI): domain Eukaryota; kingdom Metazoa; phylum Arthropoda; class Insecta; order Lepidoptera; family Geometridae; genus Ectropis; species Ectropis grisescens. The sequence goes on along the minus strand of CM029781.1, from coordinate 14,379,162 downwards.
AGATATAAGATGTTAAATCTATATGCCCTGTAAATTGACTATATTGGTAATGTGTAAAATTTTAGCGAACTCTACAAAAGAATTGTATAAATATTATTTTTAATGATATGTTTTTGTCAGTATACGCATTTTGGAACGTCCTGGGCGTGTGGCTGTACAACTTGACTCCTATCGCCATACTCATCTACCACAAGTTGAGCGGATCACCGTCAGCGCTGGGCTACGTGTGGCAGATGGCATACCCGTTCGATAAAACACGCCCAATCTACCACGAACTTGTGTATATTTTTGAGACTTGTTCAGGTAATCATTGAAAATGAAAAATGTTTATTGGCACATCAAAGCTTTGATCAATAACACTCATCAACTTAATTACTAAAATTATGTAGGGTAGGTATAAGACGAGAAATAAAATAAAAAACACTGGATCCCACACTAGGGTGATCTTGGACGTGGATTGACTTTTGATTTATCTTAATTCGTGTGATGACGAAATTTTTAGAATACCAGTAATGTCCAGAAATATTCAATTTTTATTATTTATTGATCATGTTTACCATTCCCACTATTTCAGTTTAATACAAACGTATTTCGTAACCTTGTACTTTGGGGTTTAGCAGTCAAATGCGCCATTGAAATGAATTCACAGTTATGTTTTTGATTTTTATGACTGTATAACGTTCGGGTCATTTTTTCGCGATTAAATGTAGCTTATGTGAAACCAAACCAAAACATCTCTCTTTAAATATTCAAATATTAAGACCAACACAGGATCAGTAACAGCGGGTGAAAAAATAAAGTTGCTTGGCCTATTATTACAATTGTAAGGAGACCAATAAAGAACTTTGACTTTGGTCCTCATATATTATCCAAATTTACAGGCATTATTTCGGTATGTTGTATGCTGGGTTCGGATCTATTTTTCATGACAATGGCAAGTCACATAAGCATGCTGCTGCGTATACTACAAGTAAAGATCCGGCATCTGATTGAGGAAGAGAATGCAGGACAAACCTTGGGTGGTGTGACATCTTATGACTGTTACCAGGAGATCATATCTGTTGTTAAAGTCCACCAAAGGCTAATTAAGTAAGTTATTCTTGATACTTGGCGGTACAATAATGATTTTAACGCTTAACGTAGTAGTTGAAACCCGATATGTGGTTGAGACCGTAATTATATTTTTCAGTTATATCAACGATTTGGAAGACGCATTTTGCATTGTAAATCTAATAAACGTATTATTGAGCTCAGTCAACATTTGCTGTGTCGTATTTGCTATTGTAGTAAGTATTAATATAAATAAAATTATAGTAAAAGTAATAGAAACTAGGTAGTAAAAGATAGCACATCAGAATTAGCCTTTGAAGCGGTTATGTAATACATAAATAAATAAATAAATATTGGTGGACAATTCATACACAACACCATCTGACCCCAAACTAAGCAAAGCTTGTACTATGGCAGCCAGATAGCTGATATAATACTTATTATACATAGAAACACCCAGACACAGTACAAACATTTGAATTCATCACACAAATATTTGCACTGGGTGGGAATCGAACCCACGATCCTCGGCTTCGCATATGTTTGAACTGTTTGGTGTTGTGAAATTCAGCGTCTCAAATGCCGAAAATTTGCAAAGCTCTGAAATGGTTATGTAACATTGTAACATTGAGCTCATGAGGTCCGGGAGCTCCTCTCATTTTCAAAAACCTTTCCAAGCGGGTCGACGCGACGCGACGCATCGAGCGATCAAATTGATATTGTTTATTTGACTCAATGTACCAATAAGAATATTCAGAGTGGTGCCTTTACTTATTACCTTGTCTTAGCACTCAAAAGGTTATCTAGAAGAAATTTCTATTAGCAATAGCATCGCTTTTGTCCCAAACATGTTTTTATTTATTTTGAATGAGTGTGTTACTGTATTATTTTGTGAGATACCATAAAGTGTTTTGTATTGTAATGTCAGCAGGCTGGCTAAGATTTCAACTAGTAGTAGACTTGATTATCTATGTACCTTCGTCGGTAGGTATATAAATAATTCAGATGTTCTTCGTAAAAATAGTTGGTTTGGTATGTAGCGTAGTTTTTATTGTGGTTTACCTTTGTTAATAAAATCTCTGTGTATTTAAAAAAGGAAACCTCTTATATCATAATGACGGTTGCGTATTTTCAAATAGTCAACCGTATAAGTAAACTTCAAAAAGCATCATTACGCTAGAAAATACGGCCATTAAACGGCTAAAAACATAGCACGTGCCAAATTATCTCATAGATGCTAGCAAAAACTGCGTTGTTGGAGTCAAAACGTTTCGTAAATGAGTTGCCTACCAGCTGGAACCAGCTGGCTAATGTTTCAACGTTAGTTTGAATAGAACATCAGAATAATGAAAACAAAAGCTGAAAATATCTGCAAAATGCACAAAAAGAAATGGAAAACGTCGAAACGTGTTTTTTCTAGACAACCACAGATTTCTAAACAGATGAAACCTTTGTGAACAACACTGTGAGGCCAGTCATTAGTTATGTATGCGTGACAGCTCTCACAGACTTGTCAAATTACTCACGTTGGTGTGCGTGTAATGTTCCCAGTCTTAAGAAAAAAGTCCCACTATTGTTGAGACGATTTTCTTAGCATTCCATGGATTCACCGTGCGGGTGCCGGGTCCATCGTGTGGCAGAGAGAGAAACCCGAGTAGACCCGAGACTTGTGACTCGGGCGTAGGTTTAAGGGGCCCTTTCTGACGTACATCAACACTCACCTTCACTACTCGTCTTTCTTTCCTGCCCAGCCAAATCTGATATGAGCCTACTAGTGCAGCTTTAGATACTCGTTCTAGTATAGAACTTACTGCACTTCTGGATAAGCCAAGGTCTTTCAGCAGGTTATAGAGAGATTTTGCTGGTATGCCTCTCGCTCCCACTTCTACAGCGTATAAATACATAGCCGTTTTTTGTTAATTCGTTTAGGAGGTCGTAATACTTATTTTGTTTCATCGCGTGGTCTTTAGGTATATTAGTTTCCCACGGTACGATAAGTTCTACAAGGACTATGCGTTTTGTAGCTCTATAAAAAAGGAAAATGTCCGGTCTGGATGACGAAACACCCACATCCTCTGGGATTTTGTAGTGCTTTTCATACGTGTCCATTAAAATAGTCCAATCAGGTGCTGTACCCAGGATTGAGTAAGGCTTGTTCCTGGAGTTTGATGTTGAGCCTTCTTTTACAAAGTTAATTTGTCTTTTGTTTGTCGTCAATCCCTTTTGGGCTCTAGCTACTGAAAGGCTCATGGCTTCACGTATGATTTCAAGTACTCTGTCATGGCGCCGTGAGTAATGACCCCCATTAAGGAGCACCTTGCATCCCACCAATATGTGCCTTAATATGTGTTGTTAATCTGTCAGGTCGTCAATCACCATCAATGACGGTTAAGGTTGAGGACGAGCCAATCGCGCAGGTGGTGACGACGACCTTCCTCGGTTTCGAGATCGATCACAGCTTGACGTGGGAGGCTCACATTAATAAACTGTGCGGGAAGCTGGGGAGCGCGTGCTTCGCTCTGGGCCGAGTCGCTCGAGTTGTGCCGACCGATGTGGTGCGAGTGTGCTATTTTGCCACAGTTCACTCGTTACTGCAATACGGAGCAGAGCTTTACGGCAGGGCTGCGGAGTGGGAGCGCGTATTTAAATTGCAAAAGCGCGCAGTCCGCGTAATTGCAAAAATCCCACAGGATGAGTCCGCGCGGCCGTATTTTAAGAGGTTTGGGATAGTGACATTGACGGGGCTCGTTATATTTCAAGTCGCGGTTTATGTGAGATTGAACCGAGCCTCTTACAGTACACTCGTCAGTATTCGCCATGTGAATAAACTTGCCGAAGTACGCCGCACACTCGAGAAATCGGCCCGGTCGACGCATGTCATGGGCCCGACTGTGTATAACAAGCTTCCCAAAGAAATAACTTCAGCGCCATCTATTGGCAGTTTCAAGTCGAGGCTCAAGCGTTGGCTTATTGAGCAGACGTTCTACAGCTATAATGAATTTATTCTATACAAAGGTTAGATGAGGATCTAATTTTCATTTAATAATTATTACAATTTTTCGTTGTATAAATTGTGACATGCTAATTTATATTTGATTTATTTTATTTTATTTTTTGTTTAATTGACATTCCTTGAATTATTTTATGTAGCCAGAAAATTATTTGTTTCTGCGGTACCTTATGTTTTTCATTTTATGTATATTTTATTTTTTTTGTGACATATAACAATGGTTATGAATAAATGATTATGATTATGATTATGATTAAGCTTTGGAAATTTTCACGTATAATAAACGCATAGAACATTATTTTTAAATAATTTATTATTACACTGAGAATATATAATGCAAGGATTTCTTGTTAATAACTTGCTCCACATAAAAAGAGACAGAAACGTAATTGAAAATTATAGACCTATTTATTAGCCTCATGTCAAACATTTACAAATTTTTTTCAAAGCTGATCCTAAATAGAATATCAAGGACTATAGATTAAGAACAGCCTATTGAACAAGTTGGTTTTAGAGCAGGGTTTTCAACTATTGATCATAAGCATGTATTAAAACAGTTAATAGAAAAATCTCAAGAGTATGGGAAAGACCTATACATTGCATTTGTCGACTACAATAAAGCTTTCGACTCAATCAAACACAATCTGCTCTGGGAGGCTCTAATTCAACAAGGAGTAAGAAAGAAATATGTTCGTATTATTAAAAATATATATGCTAACACCACTGCACAGATCAAGTTAGAATCCACAGGTCATAGACGAGACGTTTTATAACGGCGAGAATTTGTTCTTATCTATTCGTTTCATAACTATAGTTTTCATCAACACTATTAGTATTTTTATTAACCCTAGTAACGGCGAGGATTTGTTCTTGGCATCGATTCACATTAAATAAAAAAAAATAACGATTATAAAAATAGGGCTTAAAATTGAATTATACAATGTTCATCAATAATTAAATTTGGTCTACGAGTATCTTCAAAACAAAATTAGAATCTATATTTTACCTTAACTTCAGGGAAAATAATTTCAATTTAGTATAGCAACACTGACCTATTTTCGTTGAGGTGTTGTGTTTCTATTCATCAATCGAAATAAAATCGTCTAAATTATATAAATACCAGTAAAAATATTCAAACTTTCCTATGAAATTTCCTTTTTTTTATTTTTGGGAACAATGTTTGCAATGTTTGATGACACAAGACGGCATAATCTTAAACAAAACATAAAGTCACACGGGGCTCCCGTACGAGACGGAAGTCAGTTTCGTACTGACTGGAGTTTGTATTTGCTTTGGCGTTTAATATTTGCTTTCCGGGCCTAAGGATCTGTGTTCTGCACGTTCCATCTGCCTTTTGTTTTAGAAATCTGTGTAGACAACTGTAAAAGATTTTTGCAAATATTTTGGGTTACCATGGCTAACCAAGCAGTTTTTTTAGTGACAGCGCAATTTTTTTATCCCTTCAAACAACAGGAACGCAAACTACGCGGGTAAACCCGAGGGGACTGTTAGTTTAATAGAAAGTGAAAGTGAAAGTGTAAGATGATTTTTTAATACTTTGTTTTAGTTTCTAGAGCCATGGATGGAAATGAGCAATAAGTTTTTCCTGGGCGCTGCGTTAACTCAAATGGGAATAGTCTGTTGGTACGCAGACGATATTTACAGAGCGGTTCGTTTTGATTTCTCACTATCTATTTAAGTATCGAGCGAAAACGAACTTAGAATTTCAAATTAAACAAAAAGATTATTTAGTAAAGCACTTGATGTTATTGATATAAAAACTGTAATATTGGGTCTACGTTCCTATAATGAAGAGTGATGAGACGAGCAAGACATGCGACTGATGGAATAAGCAATACGCCTGGCTACAAATTAAGTAATTACCTAATGTACGATGTGAATCCTGCCTCTGTCTACCATAATTTCTATTTTCCATAGTTTGAAGATAAATTAAAACAGAGAAAGTAAACAAAGAGGCGTTACTAAGTCATTTATCCTGTTAGACTCGACAATCCACAATATTGTATATACTAAACAAATCCATTACATTCATCTTTACAATATTAGTGTGATTGTGAAAGCAGTTGTCAGCTATTAATTGTTTGTAAAACATTGTTTTTTAGAGTATGGGCGTAGCTGACGCGGTGTATGAAAGCGGATGGTACAGGTGCAACGTACCGTGTCGAAAGGCTTTATTTATAGTTTTACAAAGGTAAATAAATAACATTGATATGAATAAACATTGGTGGACATTTCTAACACAATATCAAAAGGTGAAGGGTTCAACAAAATTGGCAATAATACAAACAAATAATGCGGGTTGGATTGCTCAGTTGTGAGAAACAGTTTCATGGCATATCACTCAAAAATTCAAGAAAGGTTTCGATTCTCACTTCATTACGGAGCTGCCGGTAAAACATGGTGATAAAATCAACATATCTCTATATTTAAAAACGTTATGTTGATTTGTGTACGCTCAAAAACTCAAAAAGTTCTGCACCGATCGAGCTGAAATTTTACAATGATGTATAATCCGTATCAAGGATTGTTTTTATCTAATTTTTGTGCCACAGCGAAGCGTGGCAGGGTACAGCTAGTATACAATAAAGAAGATATTTCAGAGACATACGTCATCCACAACTGGACAACATGTTATGTAACTTTAACTATCATATTTTGAGAGAAGGCGTTTAATACTAAATAGCAGATCATATTTGAAGGATTGATTAAAAGATTGAGTCAAAAATTGATATCGTAAAAAGCAGTTTTATTTTTTTGAAGATATTTTTTATTATATTATCTGGTACTAAGGTGAAATCTTCAAATCTTCGAAGACTTTTGTGGCATTACTTCTGGGGAAGTATCACAATTTCACCAATTATTCTATCGTCAAGCAGTAATGGGAAACATATTTGTATTCTGATTTGAATGGTAATGTTTTTGGATAAATTACAGGACAGTAAGATATCTCAAGATGACGAGCGCAGCACTGCGCTCTGCGTCTTATCAAACTTTGTTAATAAAAAAAAGTTATAAATAAAGTTAAGTAAGTAGTGTACGAAAAAGATGTCGCAGATCATTTATGTTGTTCTGATTTTTTTTTCTTGTTTGAATTTAATTTCATTGTCATAAGTCCTGAAGTTAGTCTCCAAATATTCTTATTAGTCCATAGCGGAATCTTATGACACCTTTTTGATTACTACAAATGGAAGGTGCAGAATTACAATGAAATTTTTGAAATTATGAAATTCTTAATTTGCTTGCAGGTCGCAAAAGCCTCTTTACTTCACGGCATTGAAGTTCCGTTCAATTACAATGATGACGTATAGCTCGGTTAGTTAATGAAATGTTTAATTATTTTTTTTTAACTTTTATATTTTTACACTTGACCGTCATTTCGCCTGAAGTTATGCGATGATGCGGTCTACGATGCAGCGTGTTTACCTAGAAGAAACCGATTCACTCTCGATTTAAAGACACAAAGATTGTAACCAACAGGGAAAACCCACTCAGGCAAAGTATTCCACAGCCTAAACGTTCTTACCACAAAAGTAGAGTCTAATCTCTTCGTTCGTGGCTTTTGAATATGAATCATGAAACGATGTCGCTTTTTCGAGGCACTAGCATTCCGATAGAAAAATAAATATTTAAACTGTATAACGATGTAAGTGTTGAAGGAGAAAATTATGACCGGTTAAACAGTACAGGTCGAATTTTGTTTAGGACACTTTGCAGAGTCCATCTGTGGAAGTACCACAACCTTGGCTGTTATTCCACTGCCTAGGCTTAATGTGTAAACATTACTGTTTCGGATAGAAGAGCAATTTTTTCAGAGGAATTACGGGTCGAAGAAATAAAGAGTCTTATATCTCTGGATGACGCAGTATATTGCTAGGCAGTAAATTGAATTCTTCGTGTTCAAATAGCAGCGATAAGACTATGCTGTAATGGGCAGGTGTGTTACTTACTATCAGGCTCACATCTTGCGTGTCCTATTACACGGTATTACTATAGGTATTAAAATAGTATCCAGTTATTTATTGATCTTCTTAATTTATAAGTATTTTACGATGTAAAATATATAGAAAATAAATATTGTAAAAAAAAAAAAAATAGGGTGCCGCCAGCCCAAGGGCAGGACCCAAGCTACCGGTGGTTAGGGCTGCAGAGTGAGGAACCTCCTGACGATGCGCGCTGTGCCTTCTGCATCGGACCCTTGATCCAACCGTCTAGCGAAAGTTTCTTTAAATATGATTATTATATATTTTCAGATCTTAACAACGGCATACTCTTATTTCACTCTTCTCTACACTTCATACCGACGAGATTAGTTTATTTACAAAATATCCACGTAAAATCGTAGACTTGTGAAAACCTTAGACTCCTGAAAATTCACGTAAAGTTGTAGAATAAAATTAATTAGAAAGGAATAATGGATGTATTATTTTTCATTGTCATTTTTGTTTTTATGTTTTGTCTAGAAATAAAATAATTATTGAATAGTGAAAGCGAGGAGTTTGATTTTATTAAAGTACTAGATGTCCGCCCCGGCTTCGCCCGTGGTACATTAAATAGCACTCATCGGGATCCCGTACATATCCAACGGTGAAAGAATGACTGAAATCGGTTCAGCCATTCTTGAGAATATCGCTTTCAAACAAAAAACTTCTTCAGCTACCTGCTACGCCACCTGTCGGAAATTGGTCGTACCAACTCAGATTGAGAAACAAATTCGATTAGCAAAGGTTTATATTCAATGACGTAATCTTAGTCGCATGCTGATGGCAGAGTTTTCGTGACGAAAACTCTCAAAAAGGAATATTTTTTCCCGTTTTTGTTACATTCTTGATTCATGCTCCGCTTCTATTGGTAGTTGCGTTATGTTCTATAGCCTATATATAAAGAATCCTTCGATAAATGGATTATCCAATGGAAAAAAATCTTTCAATTCGGACCAGTACTTCCCGAGATCCTAGCTTTCAAACAAACAAACAAACTCTTCAGCTTTATAATATTATTTAAAGTATATGTTGCCTGAGTGGATTTGGGCTGATGAATATCATCTCAGTGACTTCGAGTCAGGTGAATCCGACACGGTAATGGGTAAAAGCGTCGTAGAACGCACGAGCGAGGTAGAGGTCAATCGCCAGCCTATCAAAGTTAAAAAAAATCGTAAGTATAAAGCGGTTTAGCAGGACAACACACACCTTGCTAAAGTTTTCGTTATGGGTACACACTACTCACTTTTAAAACTTATTTATAATGAAGTACGGAATACTTTCGGAGGCTACTGAAGTATCGATAGTAGGTACAATATTATCGATAATTTTACTTACTCTCCATAGTGTACTATTTTTAATTTAACACATCGATTTTATTAACACTATCGATAGTATGAGAGGCGTTTTCCGACGAGATAAAAAAATGGTTCGAAAAAACGACGATAGGAGGCGCTTGTAAATTTTAGATTGCGATGTCAATGTCAAAAGCCACTGAACCACACAGTGAGGGACTACTGGGACTGGACTGACTGAACCTAGCTCGCATACCTATGTCGAACTAGTTCGCACCAATCTTTCGTTTGTTTGGTCTTTTTCAAATATTTTAGATGACAATGTTGCAATTTTTAATTCATACTGCGCTCCAATATTTAACTATTTCATGTTATGTAAAATACTAAAATTTCACGTGAATTGAGAAAAGTTCCAGCTGGTCTCGTCTGGAGAATGGCAACTGCCGATTGGTATCCTATCGTTTCAAAAATATGTGCGTAATGCCGCTAACTTAAAACGCTTGAGGAAAACTTCGTGAATAAACCGACATGTACCTAGAATTTTTCGAGGTCATGCATGTGTCATCCACCAATCCATACTGCACCAGTGTGATGGATTATGGTTTTGACTTTCTCTTAGCAAAAGAAGGCCCTGAGTCCCAGCAGTGGGAACAATTAGTGGGCTGCTTGTGCTTTTGCTACCTGATCGTAGATGTCTACGATTGTTGTTATTTGCTATTGTTGTTATCTGTTATTGTTGTTGTGTTGTTGGTTGCTATTCCTTAATAAGATCTGTAAAATCGGAAACGCTTTGTGTACATGCATTAAATTCAAGAGAACTATAAATTGTCTGATTTAAAAATTTCACCTGTCTCAATATACGGATATTATAAAAACCTTAGATTTGGATAGAAATGTTAAGTTATGTTAAACGTAACATAAGCGCTATCTATCATTTCTTTGCTTTTATCTCTTCAAAATGTCTAGATAATCTGTATCTAGAAAAAAAAAACGTGGTAACATTATTTTTACTGTCGCTTTTTTGTTTCATTGATTTTCAAATCACAACGATGCTAAAGAAATGTTCACTACAAAATACGAAGTCTAATAAAATCGTTGAATACGTAACATACAATTCGGGTAAGAGTCAACTAAATCAGTCAGTTGACCATGCGGCATTACTGAACAATAGTGGATCGCCGAAAAATACCGGTTATGGAACAAGATAATCGATGAACTAATTCGCATAGTTCACTAAAACTTAAGGAGCGGTTCTTTATACTCGTCGTTTGGTAACTAATGTCCCAACACTATTATTTTTTTATTTATTCTTGGCCATGGATACATTGGATACTAGTCCTTCAGCCGTAGATAAATATTTTCGTATCGGTATTGCCATTTATATGTTTTGATCTTCCTTTCACTTTTGCTTAGTTTGTGTCTCTGCATCGAGAGTTTTAAATATTTTTATTGAAAATCGAATGTGATTAGTAACGATTTTTTATTGCATTATCAATTTAATTGACTATTTTTATTCCCAATATTTTAACACTTTTTTTAAATTGATTTAGTTAACATTTTTTCTTCGAGTATTTAGGGTTTATAGAAGGTAAACAAACCAAACACATCAGCTGAGCTGAGAATAAAATTATAATTTATCTAAAATAAGTGATGTGCTTGGGAAAGCTCCAAAATTTTTAGTTATCACAAATAATTTAGATTTACACTTTTTCCCTGAACATTGGGAGGGGCTTCATAGTAATTACACTTTTGAGAGTCTATGGTAGGGACAATTCTTTTTGAGTCTACACTATTGCCATCTAGTGCGTACGTTAGAACTATTTTTGTCTCGTCGGAAAACGGATCATTACTTAAAAACTATCGATAGTATTATGATGCAATAGTATCGATACCATTGATACAATTGCTTGCAATCAATAGTATTAGTCGATTTGCGGCATCGATACTATCGATATTGTGACTAGTTTCAAGTATCGATATGTGTAGTAGATACCGAAAGTATCGATATTTGGGTAACACTGGCTTGCTCGTCTCGTCACTCTATTGTATAAAAATAACAAAAAAATACGGATGTGGGTAGGTAGATAGGATAAGACGAAAATGACAGTTACAAAGTGCACGCTATGAATTTAGAAATGCAAAGTGAGTGGTTAACCATAGGTGAGTTCTGTATCCCATTAGCTCTAAAATGGCGCACCTTGATCTATGACTGGTCCCCTGCCTTATTAAAATTTTATCTAAATGCATTCCAAATGACCCTCCCTGACCAGAGTAACTTGGTAAGGTGGGGAAAAGCCTCTGAAAAATGTTGCTATACTTGTGGAGAGGCGATATGTACAGCAAGGCACATATTGGTGGGATGCAAGGTGCTCCTTAATGGGGGTCATTACTCACGGCGTCATGACAGAGTACTTGAAATCATACGTGAAGCCATGAGCCTTTCGGTAGCTAGAGCCCAAAAGGGATTGACGACAAACAACAGACAAATTAACTTTGTAAAGAAGGCTCAACTTCAAACTCCAGGAACAAGCCTTACTCAATCCTGGGTACAGCACCTGATTGGACTATTTTAATGGACACGTATGAAAAGCACTACAAAATCCCAGAGGATGTGAGTGTTTCGTCATCCAGACCGGACATTTTCCTTTTTCTAGAGCTACGAAACGCATAGTCCTTGTAGAACTTACCGTACCGTGGGAAACTAATATACCTAAAGACCACGCGATGAAACAAAATAAGTATTACGACCTCCTAAACGAATTAACAAAAAACGGCTATGTAGTTAGTTTATACGCTGTAGAAGTGGGAGCGAGAGGTATACCAGCAAAATCTCTCTATAACCTACTGAAAGACCTTGGCTTATCCAGAAGTGCTGTAAGTTCTATACTAGAACGTGTATCTAAAACTGCACTAGTAGGCTCATATCAGATTTGGCTGGAGGCAGGGAGAAAAACGAGTGGTGAAGGTGAGTGTTGATGTACGTCAGAAAGGGGCCCCTTAAACCTACGCCCGAGTCACAAGTCTCGGGAACTACTCGAGTTTTTTCTCTCTGCCACACGATGGACCCGGCACCCGCACGGTGAATCCATGGAATGCTAAGAAGATCGTCTCTCTATACGTGGGTACATTTTTCTGATTCTCTACTGAGGACATCTAGCATATGATAGGAATGTATGATGATACAGAATAAGACACATTATTTACTATTGTTAGTGAGCTATGATGTTATCACGATGTATTCACAAAAAATAATATTCAAAGTTTGAAAACATTATCTATGAGATAAATACACCTCTGCAACGTGCTGATTAAATACGAGCAACTTGGCCTCCACGCACGGTCGCCATTATTATTATCCCGGGTTTACTGACTTGGCTGGTCCTAAGTTTTTGCTAGGCGATAGGAGGCGCTAGGAGGACTAAGCTAGCTCACCCAGTCAGCGCAAGACCATTTGAAAATGGCTCCAAATTATTTCCGGCGGTACGTCGAAGAGGATCGACCCATCAAGATATGCTTGTTTATTTTTTATAGTATAGGCTATAGAGTGACCAGACTAACAGTTCATGTACCTGATTGTAAGCAACATGCCTGCCCATAATAGCAAAGTGACACGCAGCTATTGAAACATGAAGAGTCCAAATCATCACCTGTGTTTTATCTCTTGGCCCTCTTTCCTCTAAGCATAAAAATCTACAATCTATCAGTTATGTTACCCGATATTACAAAACCTCTAATTACAGAAACAGTTTGATTTTTCCTGATTTCACTTTTCGGTACCACGTACCTATTACAGAAGTTTTTTGTTCGACTTTTGCAGCCCGAAAATGAATAAATAATTATTTTGGACGTCAGTTGTTGGAGTCAGTTGTTATTGTTTTTGATCGTAATAAATTTCAATAGAGTTAGATGCCTCACGATGTCAGAAGAAGATACCCGGATCGCTGGCAAAGAGATATACGAGACACTAAAAATATGCAATTTTTGTATTGGGTGTATTGGCATATCGCTCATAGGCGACTTGCCCAAAACTTTGGAAGGTCGACTAAGGACTTATGCTGCTTTATTTCTTACTACTACTACTTTGATACTGATGATAGTGGGAGAATATGCCTTTATCATTAGGAAGATGATGACGTTAGCCCTTATCGAAGATTTGATCGGCAGTAACTTACACATTGCGGGCTACGGAACGATGAGTAAGTTAATGTTTTTTTTCTATTTAAATCTGTACTAAGCAAAGCTTGGACTATGAGAACGAAATAGATAACTCTTATAATTCATTACAAAGATGCACTAAACTTATGATACACACAAACACTAAGACACGGAACTATCACATTCCATACTATATTCATCACAAAAAACGTACCTCCGTTTTTTTTCTTCGGTATTTCAGGATTGCTAATAGTAATACATTTTTGTAGAATTTGTCTTAAAACAAACCGATTTATTGAAATTTATAGGTTTTGGCAAATTGATGACGATTTGGTACAAACGCCACACTTTCCGTAAGCTGGTAGCAGAGTTGGCAGAGATATGGCCAGTGTCCATCCAAGATAAACAAGCAGCCTCCATCAAAAAGGAAAGCCTTTCTGCGCTGAAGCAGAGACAGATAAGTCAGTTTCATAATCAACATCCAACAGTCTATTTTTATAGTGGGATTCTCGATAAATAATCATTTGTTATAAGCTGAAAGAGATCTAAAGGATTGAAAAGACTGTTCTATTGCATTATAGCACCGCGTAGTATCAGCATCATCGTCAGGATTGACAACGTTCTCTATTTCATCATAATAAAAGTCAGGCCTATATGCAACGGCGCATCCATATTATGGATAGATTATGAAACTACTGGAGTGGGAAGTTGTGACGTCACTTTTTTTTTGAAATCGTACCATGAAGAGACGTCACTCAACACTTCTAAACATCGTATCTTCTTCACTTTTTGTTTGTGAAACAAACGAAAAATATGAATATTTTGACAGACTAAAAGCTTTTTTAGTCAGCATGATCATTATTTAATTGTGGATCTATAGTATGCCATGTTTACTATTTGTAATGTATAAAATATGTCGCAGCTAACTAGCTCAATTAAACGTTCAATTAACAGCCTAGCCTGTTAACTAAACAACGCCGTGTCACTAGTGGCCTAAACGGCTAATTTTATTTGAACGGTTGATTAAGTATAATTACTTCAAAAAACGACAATATCACATGATATTGTCTAAGTGAACACAATCTGATTGATATTTTGTATGTAGGTATATATTTGTCTACCATGTTTATTTCAAATAGATTATTTGTAGATGTTTTTATATACACGTATGATCCAGTTCATTTAACGCAATCATCTTATTATGTATCTATATGTTATAGTGTATACGTTCTGGAATGTAATGGGTGTGTTATTATACAACTTGACACCGATTGCCATACTTCTGTACCACAAGTTTAGCGGCGCGCCTTCGCAATTGGGCTACGTCTGGCAGCTGGCTTACCCCTTTGACAAAACTAAGCCAATTTATCACGAGCTGGTGTATGTCTTTGAAACTTGCGCAGGTAAGTCGAATGGAAATTAATTTGAAGCGTTAATATTGAGACATAAACTTAAGTTAGTAGGTATAGAGCTATTTCGAGGCAAATAATGATGTTGTTTAAGATGACAGTAATTATTATGCTTTGCGTATGTTTGTAAATATACTTAAAGCAAGGTTAAGTTATTAAACCCTACGCATTTTGCATTTACTTAAAGTTTAGTGGATAGTAGATGCAATTTGGGGTGAATTGCCATACATCCATACTAATATTATAAATGCGAAAGTAACTCTGTCTGTCTGTCTGTCTGTCTGTCTGTCTGTCTGTCTGTCTGTCCGTCTTTACCGCCTAAACCAACCAACAGATTTTGATGAAATTTGATACATAGATAAAATAGATCCCGAGAAAGGACATAGGCTACTTTTGTTCCCGAAAAAAGGGTTGAAAGGGTTAAAATAAGGGATGAAAGTTTATATGGAAAACTTCGTCATTGTTGAAGAACTATGAAACTTTACGTCTAGATATTTAACACGAAACCATAAAATGTATGTTTTAGCAGTTTTGTAGTTTCGAACTGTACCTACGGGGGTGGAATTGGGTTTTTTTTTATTATTTATTATTATTTATTCTTGGGTCAAATTTAGTAATTCAAATTTCACCCTCTTCCTGTCAACCGATTAATCTGAAATGTTGTATGCACTTTGGATTTTGATGACAATACAATTATGTTTATTCATTATCATTATAAATTCAAGATGGCCGCCGCTACAAAATGGCGGATAATTTATGTTTTATTAATCCCATCAATATGGGTATCAAATGAAAGGGCTCAACAAGCAAAATACAATATACTATAAAAAATTGAAATCCAAGATGGCGGCCGCTACAAAATGGCGGATAACGTAGGTTTTATCAATCCCATCAACATGGGTATCAAATGAAAGGGCTCAACAAGCAGAATACAATATACATTAAAAAAATGAAATCCAAGATGGCGGCCGCTACACAATGGCGGATAACGTAGGTTTTATCAATCCCATCAATATGGGTATCAAATGAAAGTGCTCAACCAGTAGAATACAATGTATTATATAAAATTAAAATCCAAGATGG
Source organism: Ectropis grisescens (assembly GCA_017562165.1). Taxonomy (NCBI): domain Eukaryota; kingdom Metazoa; phylum Arthropoda; class Insecta; order Lepidoptera; family Geometridae; genus Ectropis; species Ectropis grisescens. The sequence continues at coordinate 14,363,162 of CM029781.1, read as the reverse complement.
CGGCCTCTACACAATGGCGGATAACTTAGGTTTTATGAACCCCATCAACATGGGTATCAAATAAAAAGGCTTGACAAGAAGAATACAGTGCACTATACAACCTCAATACTTAAGATGGGCGCAGGCACTAAATGGCGTATCAGACTATCAGACAGAATTTTTGATAGTCGACGAGATTTCCATGGTGTCTTATCAAATGTTATGCATGATGGACGCTCGATTAAGGCAAATTAAGAACTGTGAAAATGAGTTTTTTGGAGGAGTAAACGTATTACTTTTCGGTAATCTTTTACAACTGCCTCCTATAAAATGATCAGGAACACCTGTTTTCAATTCTAATATGAAATTATAAATATGAAAGTAACTCTCTCTGTCCGTTACCGTCTAACGCCTAAGCCACTTAAAGAGTTTGTTACAATTTGGTGCACAGATAGACTACCTAGACTTAGGAAAAGACAACGGCGACTTTTATCACAGAAAAAGAGTTGAAAAGAGTGGAAATGAGGGTAAAAGTGTGCATGGAAGGATCTTGGCACTCTTTGTATGCTATTTTTAACCGACTTCAAAAAAGGAGGAGGTTATCAATCCAGTTGTATTTCAATTGTGAATCAATTTAGATGGTTATTTTTTGGTTGGTAGATTATAGTTCAGAGGTGGTCATATAAATTTTATCGAAATCAGTGCGGCGGTTTTGAAATATGAACAACAAACTAAAATTTGCGTTCATGTAATCAGTCGATATATCTACTAATATCTACTAATAGACTCTAATAAAATTTGGTGGAACGTCCCAATATGATTTTAAATTAAAGTCTGTTTTTGATTAATTTTTTGAGAACATAGTTTCATTGTAATTTGTCGTGTAAATTGTACATTTACTAATAAATATAAAACTTTGACTTAGACCGATTTTGATTAGGAAACGTGAATTTCTATGGTAGTAGACATACGAGTAGGTACTGCCTCAATTACTTTAATAAATATGTGGCGCGGACGAAGTCGCGGGTAAAAGCTAGTTGCTTTATAAATAAGGGACGATAATTGCGTGCAGTTATTATTATAATTAGATGAACAATATCACTGAACAACAACATTGAAACCATAACAGCAATGTCTGTATTTTTTTTTGAAAATTTCAATTATATTAAATGCTTAAGCCTAACAGTTGGCCTTAAATGGCCTTCTTCTGACATAAAAGACATAAAACCGAAAAGACATAAAATACTACTAACCGAAACTTACTAACTATACCTACTTTCACTTACGAGTATTAGTAAAATAAATAAAAATTGTTATGACAAATGCATAAAATTGAAGTGGTTGTTGCACATATTTAATTAAGATCAGTGCGAAACGGGCAGCCATCTCGAGCGCGCACTCTCCTCGAAAAAAGCCGCCGGACGCGGCCGAAACTCGAGTCGGATTGACCGACTGTATCACACGTGAGTTACCCGTTTACCTAATTAAATACAAATGCATACATTTACAAACCAGTATAAACCAGTAGAATGAAACATCTGTGAATTTATCTAGCTATCTATAAAAATATCTATCTACGAGTAAATATTAACATTTACGATGTTCAACACGTATGCAATGGTGGGGCATCAGTCCATACAAAAAAAATTGAGATATGTACATTCGGTAAACAACTTTTTGATCTTTGTAACATAAAATGAACTCAAAGTAATACAGTCTAGATCAAGTCAGGCTCAAGCCATAACGGCGGTAAGACACGATCACAAAGCAAGTGTTTAATAAATCTAGCTGCGAAGTTTCTAAAATAGAGCCGTCTTGATATTACTTGTAGTCTGTCACCTTTAGCCTTCAGTAGGTGCGTATAATATGTTATAGCTGGATAGATTTCTAAAGGACTGTGTAAGACCGACGAGTTGACAAAGCTTTGATCTTGTAATTATAAATTCTGAGAAACCTAGTATCACAGTATCACTGCGCGGTTTACTTTGGACCTAAAAAAAGGTTTGAAAGTAGCACTAGTGCTATTGACTCCTAGGAGTTTTTATAGGATGCTTTCCGAAACGACAAAATAAGTATTTCTAGATCCTAATGATATTTTTAACGCAAAAATTTTAACGTTTGGTACTCAATCACTTCGGAACCACTAAATGAAACTGGTTGAAATTTGGAGCAAAGATTTAGTTTAAAGGCTGGATAACACATAGACTATCGCGGGAAAATTACTACGAGATTGGGAGCGAGAACTAAGGTAAGTACTACTTACTATCTATGTAAAACCTATTTACGTAAAACCGTGGGCCGTTGCTAGTTTTGAATAAAATGTACTGAATAACCGTGATTGCTATCACAGTTGCATAGAACTGTATCTTCAATGTAAACAATACATAAATTCTACTGATATTATAATTGATAACGTTTATAAGTATTAGATGTATGTTAGTTACTGTTGCATGCAAAAGCCATTAAATGGATTTTTGGATGAATGATATCTTGTGAGTTCATAGCAGTACATATATCTGTAGGCTATACAGGTGACGTGTAGTGCCACATTAATGGTGTTTAATAAAAAAATTGTAAGTTACTTATAAGTTTTTTCGTACATCGGCAGTCCCTATGACGGCTATTTTTTCATGATTACACATGCATTTAATACATTTCCAGGCATCGATATAATTAATGGAAGTGCCTTCCCAAACTTCAGGCGCACGGAATTATGTTATCGTAGAAAAGAGTGAGCTCACTCTTTCCGTTTTAGTCGATTGTAGGTAGTGGTGAACGCCAGCCTTTGATACCAATCGCTATTCGTTGTCAACAACCAAATTAAGTAGAACCGCAATATACCTCGCCGCAGCATTTCCTGAGGCCAAGTAGATTGGTAGTTGTAAACTACTCACGCTACACACAGATATACAATTTGTTAACAATTTTAAGGTGCTCAGGGCACATCTATTGATGTATATCGATGTTACCAGGCGTATTATCCGTTTGCAACATGCTAGGCTCCGATCTCCTGTTTATGACTATGGCGAGCCACATCAGTATGTTACTGAGACTCCTCCAGGTCAAGATACGGAGCATCATGAACACAGATACAAATCTGGACCTGGAAGGTCGAGTTCGAAGCTCGGACACTGGGATGTATGATTCTTTTGAAGAAATAATGGGTGTAGTTAAAGTTCATCAAAGACTCATCAAGTAAGTAACTTTCAGCCTACTTAATCAAATTTTCAAACTAGATTAGAATAAGAAGATACATTTTGATTATACTTACTTTTCTTCTATAGTATAAGTGACGAGACCAGCTGGACATTTGCCTGATGGTAAGCAACATGCCTGTCACGTAACAACGCAGTGACATGCAGCTTTTCGAACATGAAAAGTCCAAATCATTGCTTAGCACTGCGCTCGTCACCTAGAGATCTAAGATATTATATTTCTAAGCCCGGTAATTTATCTAGTAACATTGCCCTTCAAACCGAAACACAATAATTACACATTACTGCGTGGTGGTAGAATGACTGGCAAAGGTGTGATTCCCGAAGCGAACTCTGGCAAAAGTCCTACCACTACAAAAAATAGTTACTTGATTGATAAACAATTATTTACTCTGACCTTTGTATTAGCTCCATGACTCTGACGCAAAAAATTAAAACGGGTAGTATATTATTGTAATTGGTTACAAGTATTTAATTTTGTATGCATTATTTTTATTATCATTCACATTTTCAGCTACATAAATGATTTAGAAGCTGCTTTCTCCGTGGTGAATCTTATTAATGTCCTGCTCAGCTCGGTTAATATCTGTTGCGTGGTCTTCACTATAGTGGTAAGTGGTTCACCGTATTTAATTTTAATTCGTTAAACCCCGGGCGCAGCGCAGGCGCCGCGACGCCCGCGCCGCCGCCGTACTGACCGTCGTGACCAGATCTAGTCATTCGGGGTGTTAAAGTGTGATTATTTTTCATTTCATTTATTTCAGATATTACAATCTATATTGTTGATAATTTACACAGTCAAAAACTTAAATAAAACATAGTTAAGAATTAAACACATTTAGCGGAAAAATATACAAGACATTCCAATAAAATCAAATCAAAAATCAAATTGTTAGTAATTTTAGATGTGCCTCAAAATTATAATATTATGCAATTCAAAATTTCCGCGGATACGCTTCACATATGAGTACTAGGTATACACAGTGCATTATAGGTATACATATTTGTTGCATCATATTATGACTTCAGATTAATACAATATTTAGTGTTCGTTTTATACAATTATGACTATGTAGCTGTGGTACCATATTTAGTGTTAATTTAAACTAGATGCTATGTATCTATGGTACTATATCTAGTGTTAGTTGGTAATTGAAACTTTAGTACTAAATGGTAACCAGGTTTTCTTATTAACAAGTAAAATGAGATTGTTAAAAATACTTGCTTACCATAAACAGTAATTGTACATAAATATTTTATTACTATATTATATAGGTATAAGTTTCGGCGTATAAATTCTTTAAAAAAGTAATAAAGCACGTTAATTATACAAAAATTGTACAACAAGTCAGGTACAATAATAAACGCGAACATAACATTTTCAACACGATTCTAAATATATACTTTATTAAACTTATTACTTTAGTTACTTAAATGGTCTACGATGGACAGCGTTTAAAAACCATCTTACCTTTCCTATAGGATAGTGGATAAATCGTTTAGAGTATCTTTACGTAAGACGTGTATAGTTTAATGACCTACACAACTACAAGTCCATAGGAAGTAACAGTGGCAAATAAGAAAACACAAATGCAGTTGTTCGCCTTTTGTTTCGAACTAAACACAGGGAATGGAAGGAAAATACAAAGTCCGGATGTTTGTTTAGCAGCACGCTCGGCGAATACCATTCTGCGCTTAATTCGACTCTGCGTGGATATTATTTGTCTAACTTCAATTCGATTGCAACTGCAGTAGATTCATATTCTGATTGCTTTTGTTGAACTCGAGATAACTAGAATAAAGTTAAACTGAGTAGTACTCGAACTGAATAAACCACAGTTTGATTCACCTAAATGTTTTGGCAAACATACATTTTAATGGTAAATGTGTGGAAATCATGGTTTTATCGTTTGCTTTTTTGTCCACTTGAGACTGGAATACAAATATTATTATCATAATATATTTTTGAATTCAATGAGTGATGACATATGGCACTGAGACGTAGTTGCTGATTGTTGGCCTGATATAGAAGCTCAAATTTCCGCAACGGGCAATGGAGAGAGCTGTGCTTGGAGTTTCACTGCATGATAAAATCCGAAACGAAGAAATCAGTAAAAGACACACAAAGTCGCCGACACAGCTCTTAAAATCAGCAAGTTGATTTGGCTATGGGCAGGCCATGTAGCACGCAGACCGATAATTGACTGGCCTTGTGGCTTAGTGGATAGTAACTCTGCCTGCGAAGCCGAGGGTCGTGGGTTCGATTCCCACCCTGTGCAAATTTTTGTATGATGAATTCAAACATTTGTACTGTGTCTGGGTGTTTCTATGTATATTAAGTATGTATTTAGAACTATATACGTATTATATCAGCTATCTGGCTGCTATCTTACAATCTTAGTTTGGGGTCAGATGGTGTTGTGTGTGAATTGTCCACCAATATTTATTTATTTATTTATAACCGCTGGGGGGAGTATACTCGTAGGTTCTCGAAGTGCGATCAGACGCAGTGTAGGACGACCCCCGGGATTTTTATTTGCGTATTCAATATACATACGATAATTGATTCTGAATTGATTCTAATTGATAATATTCACATAGGTACCTAATAAAAGGAGCAACAACAAGCATTGTAATAAAAATAATTAGAAATGTCTTCCTGTACGAGACGACATTGTGACTTTCACGTCTAATTCGAAATATGTTAAGTAGTGGTTTTCGAAACACACTTCTAAGCCAACCCGAGAACAGACTGAAAATCTTCTGTTCAAATAATCTTTTTTTTTTTAATAATAATTGACGAGACGAGCATGACATGTGCCTGATGGTAAGCAACACACCTGCCACATGATGATTATCTGTCGAAGACTGACTATACTGAATACTGTTTACTTATCTGCATTTATTATTATTTTTTATTATAGTTTGCGATCTTACCGACGACGATTTTGATTGTTTGTATTCAAATAAATATAAGGAATCGCATAAACTGGACATACAGTCATGAATCGCGACCGGTGTTTTGCGGATAGTGCCATTATGTCAGTCGTTAGTGTTTTAGCGGGAAAATTCAAAACTTCTTTATTATTGTATGTTTACTCATCGAAAATACTAATATTTTACATAATTAAAATATTGTTTTTATGCGTCAATCTTCAAAATAAAAGCAATTTTGAAAAATTATTAACATCCCGTTCACGGTTTTCTCTTAAAAGGGATAGAAAAATTATTGGTTACTGTATTAAGTCATCAATTTTTTTATTAATATCACTTTCGATCGCGGATTGAACCTTGTCATGATTTGTAGAATAAATCAGATATAGGAAGAATAAAAGAAATATAATTTCTTATTGGAAGAGTCCGAATCATTACCTAGCACTGCACTGCGCTCGTCACCCAGAGATCTAAGATGTTATATCTCTAAGCCCAGTAATTTCTCTGGAAACATTGCCCTTCAAACCGGAACACAGTAATATTTGCACATTACTGTTTAGCGGTAGAATAACTGGCAAAGGTGTGATAATAAATCGTTTGCCTTGTAAAACCTTGTAAAACCTTCCATAGACATAATGGCAGGTATAGTCTATATGTGTGCTATTACCTAGATGTGTCTAGTGAGTATAGTTTCTGCGCAAGTCGACAGTTCTGTAGGCGGCAGAGGTCATCTGACGTCAACTACTATAGGTCCCATAAAAAATGTAGACATATATTATGTAGTTATCGACACTAAATTGAATTCAGATTATCATCGTAAATATTCGTGCCATGAAACTAAATTTAGTAGGTAAACACTATGTAAAATTAAATTTAGTTATTTGGAAGGGTTAATGTACCTACTTAAAACATTTTTAGTTTCTAGAGCCATGGATGGAGATGAGTAATAAGTTTTTCCTCGGAGCAGCGCTTACCCAAATGGGCATAGTTTGTTGGTACGCAGACGATATCTACAGAGCGGTAAGTCTAAAATCCCTAATGCAACTATTAAACTTTTTTATCATAGAGTGAAATTAAAATGGATCTGGATCCCACAACACAGATAGCCCTAGTGTGGGGTTCAGTGCACACTAACACAACATGTATTTGTTTTTTGTATTTTCTTCTTGTAAGAAACGTATGCCATATATTGTGTTTCTGTTTATGTCTCTCGTTATTGCCACAATAAACATTTTTTCATTTTTCATTTTGAAAATACTTAGAAAGATAATATTTAATTATCTCAGCACTCAGAGTTTCTTATTACATTCGTTCTTATTGAATCATTTTCTATCGAGATTTAAGTTTTTCTCTCTCCGTGTTATTTGACGTTACATATAGGCCAAGTATTAGATTGAATTAGATTTTCTACCTATATCTTTGATATTGCAATCCAATATCTTTCTAAATATCTAATCTTTGAGAATATAAGGACTGTGTACATTTATTTTCTTGTTTTTATTTATTAAATATATGTCACTCTATAGAACAGGTAACATATCGTGGTTTTAGGATACATAGGTATTGTTTGATCATTCAGACGCATACATTTGATTTTAGTCACGTCTTATGTTGAGCGATAATATGGTGTACGATTTGGCGTTTTCCTTCTGGAAACCGATTCCGTCTTAACTTGAAAACGTCTAGATTGTACTTATTCATCAGAAAAAGTAACCTTGGGGCAACGCAATCTGTAGTCTTAGCTGTTTGAAACTAGCATCATACTTCTTTGTCTTAGGAACGTCAACATGAATAGGTATTGCCTTGGGCATCACCTATTTGACCTTTGATTTTGTTATCCTCTGAAAATAGGCAAAAGTAAATAAATAAGTTCTTGATTGTCATATAACAACTTCTAAATATTATTTTCAGAGTATTGGCGTCGCAGATGCAGTATACGAGAGTGGATGGTACAGAACGAACGCACAATGCCGTAGAGCGTTACTATTGGTTTTACAAAGGTAATTGGCGTTTTGGAAAGACCATTGTGATATTCTTCGGAGCATACGATGTCAAAGCTAGTCTGAATCCTAGTAAAAACGTTTGAATTTAGAAATATGTTGTTTATCTCGCTTGTACTTTTCAGGGGATAAATCCTGTTTCCAGTTACTTAAGTTATGTTGACCAAAAGAATTTTGTAAGATAAATTATAAATATGTATTGTTGGATATACATATTAAAATATCAAAATAGAGTGGCTTATTGTAAGGAAGTTACCTAGCTCGGCAGTAGGTGCCAGTAGGTTAAACCGAACCGAGTTTAACCGAAGATTGGGCTTAGTTACGTTTTACGGGCGACCTATGCTGAGTAGTGGAGTAGTACAAGTTGTAAATTATGTATCACCAAAAAAAAATTGTTCAAGAAGTATGGTAGCCACAAAATTTGGAACTGGATAATTGGATTGGCAATTACGGTAGCCTTGTAGGGAGACGAAAGTGATAAGGAAAATTCGTAAGTCCATAATTGACCCAGCGTGGTGGAGTGTTCGATAGCTTATGAAATACATAAGCGTTAAACGGGGAAAAAGACATATAATAAATGAACAAAACGTGACTTCAAAGAATGGTCCTTATTACTGTTACTACAACTATGTAGGTATCAAAAGAGATTTCTATGGGTAAAACCGGCGCTCAAATAGCTTACTGCCATAAATCACTCCAATTAAACCCTCGAATGCGATTTAAATGCTTTGTTTCAGATCACAGAAGCCTCTATATTTCACGGCGCTCAAGTTCCGTGACATTACAATGATTACATACAGCTCGGTAAGTTATAAAATATAAAAATATCTTACACAACACGATTTGGCGCCAAACTAACTAAAGCTTCTACAATGGGAGACAGATAACTAACAAAATACTAATAAAGTTGTAAATATAATGCTACATTCGACTTGGTAAGCCAGAGAAATGATGATAAGTATCGTGGTATACGTATTATTGAAAACTAACTCAATTTTCTTGGAGTCGCTTTTATTTAACATTTAAATAGGCAGGTATCTGATCCTATTGTAAATTTAAACTAAATTTAATAAATGTAAGCCGTCCAATTCACTCACTAACAAAATACGAAAACAGATATAATTACGGACCTAATAATAGTTTATCCATTATATATATTTTATTTTCGAATACTACTTTTGAAGGTCCATTCAGTCCGTTAATTCTGAAAATGTACCTAATTCTAGCGAATTTTTTCTAAATTTTCAGTTGTTATCGGTATATTCTCAATAAGTGTGATAATAATAGTAATGAATTTGATAACAATAAATTAATTAGTAATAATAGTTTATCCATTATATATATTTTTATTTTCGAATACTACTTTTGAAGGTCCATTCAGTCCGTTAATTCTGAAAATGTACCTAATTCTAGCGTTTTTTTTCTAAATTTTCAGTTGTTATCGGTATATTCTCAATAAGTGTGATAATCATAGTAATGAATTTGATAACAATAAATTAATTAGTAAGGGGCATAAGGGGCATCCATAGATTTTTCGATACCCTAAGAGGGCTTGGAGAGATTTTGTTCAACACATTTTTTTTTTTTGAGAAATTGAGTAAAAAATCTCAATTTCTTCCAGAATTCATTCTTCTTCTCAGAATTAACACATTTGTTTGCGAAATAAAAATGATGTGTTTTGCCGAGATCACCCCCTCCCCCACGTGAGATTTGACTCGAACCCCTCCCCCCTTGAACACCTTACGTAATTAATGGATGCCCCCTAAGTCGAAAGTTTATCATTATCTAGAGGCGTGAATAAAAAAAAGGTGATAATCTAATGTTATACGCTAAATTATAGTATTGAGAAAATTGAGCTTGAGAAAATTATGCTACTAAAATCGCGAAACTTACGTAGTCAATAGAGAAACATGTCCTTTACACAATGACTTCCTTGTTCGTCAAAGACTACAGAATCTTGAATAGTACTACAAAGTTTCAAGTTTACCGGTTTTTTTATCGGAAACATTTCGGAGTGTGCAGCTGATCTGCAAGATCAAATAGGTACCTTGCTCTTTTTACTATCTACTGCTCGTAGCTCTAAAATACACCAGTGTTTCATGGTTGGTATTCCACAAACTCGAACAAAGATATTTAAGTCTACTTTCGTAATAAGAACGTGTAAACTGTGGAATATGTTTTCTAAGTGGGTATTCCCTGATGGATACAATCTTGATGTTTTCAAACCTAGAGTGGATAGGTCTCTTCTCAATAAACTGCATCGTTACAAAAAATCAGGCGAGATGGCGGTCAAGTGCAAACCTATTTTATCGATAAAAACTACTCGTAAATTATACGAGTATTGAACCGAAAACGTAATGTTTCTTGTGATGTGGTGTTTTCACCTACAATTATTTCGCTTTCTTATCTTGTGTGCTCAGTGAAAGGAATTTTCTCGGAACTAGCTATTTTGTTCTTTTCAGATTTTGACGACGGCGTACTCATACTTCACTTTGCTCTATACGTCTTACAACAAAGATTGAAGAATAACTGCTATAATCCTGCCATGAAATACCTACGCTTTATCACAAAGTCCCGGTTTTGGTAACACACAAATCTTGTAAGGAGACGTTCTACAAAAGAAAATCTTAATAGCACTCTATATTTTAATGTCAAACCAGTAGGCTAATATAGTTAGTTATAGTTAATACTATAGTAACGAGTTTAAAAATAAATATAATAACTAATTATTAATGTTATATCAATATCCCCGATAAGAAATGGAAATAATACTCGATTCAAACGAATGAATAATATTAAGAACTCAGATAATGAGAAATATCAATACGTTACAAAAGATTATTTATAGATTTAATTACAAGTTTTACAAAAAACCAAGAGGAAAACCTATCTCTACAAATACATGTAAGGTTTAAGTACAGTTTTAGCCACAATTAAGGAAAGTTAAAGTCATTAAAAATATGAGTTTAAGCTTTAGGTATTTTATATGATTCAATTTAAATTATGCTGCGAAAGAGGTCGAATTATATTATAATTCAATTTCCATTTCGATTCGATTGTGAGTAATTTCAATGATTGAATGTTTGGATGATTTCATTAATTAATCTGTGGGATGATTGGATGTTTCATGTTGAATTTTGAAGATCAGATTTTCCGCACGGTTCCTTTGTACCAATCGTAAGCAGATGACGTGCATACTTGCTATGGCAACAGAATGATGTGCCGCGACAAAAGTATGACACTTACACAAGGGTGACAAGGAAAGAGCGACCAGCCCCGTGCTTTCGGTGTAAAGCGTTTGTTCCCACTCTATACGTAGTATATGCAAACTCTTTGGTCAGAACGGATCGGGTTGATATTTGGAACACAGAATATAGTCTGGAAATACACATAGGCTACATTTTAGCACAAGAAAAAGTAGGAACGAAAACTACGCGGGTAAAATCGCAAGACCGTAGTCGGAATTACCAAACGGGCATGTTTTAATTAAAATGGATAGGTACTTACACAGCTTCGTAAACGTAACTCTTGTAATAATAAGGAATCTACATAAAATATCGACTAAATATCAGAACTAACTAATGATTTATAACAACTCATGTTCATAACAGTTCCTTGTATGTGTTTAGTGCAAATAAATTTGTTTTTTATAAAAACATAGCAGTGTCTCGCGGTATCACAGTGTGATTTCCGATTTTGTAAATAAAAAGTAGCCTATGCAGTGCATCCTCACTCGCTCAAGGTCGCGCGGTTTTAGCCTACAGCTAGACCGTTCCGCGTACGGAACAAGTGCCAGGTGGTTGTCGAACGCACGGCCGCTGAGAGCTCGCGCAACACGTTTCCCGCTCAAAATAACGTCGCGTGCATATTGTGCTGTATATAGATGCACGAGTCAAAAAACAAACAAAGAATTATCATTTTTTGTATTGCCTAAGTACGAAGAAAGGTAAGTTATTTGATTGATGTACATCAGTTTCATACCGTTCATACCGTACATTTCATACCGTAGGTATAGTTACATTGAAATATTTCTTATAACTTAATATGTAGTCCGATTCGGAAGTCAATATTTCCTATTTCCTAGTTGTACAAAAAATACCATTATTTTTTATATTTTTCTGCTAACCGTACAAAAAGTACGGGACATTATAAAATAGCTTGTAATCGAAGCTAGTTGTATGTATTAGTGTAGGTATATTATAATATGTTACATATTTATCAAACAACATTTTGACGATCAAGTAGAATAAAAACAGTCAAAGTATACTTTTATTGTTTTAATTTCAATGTGTCCGACCCTATGTTACGGCCTCTTCTAGCTGTCTTGCGCGTTACGAAGTAAGTAGGTAACTAAAATATATAATCTGAGCTACAATGCCTGACTACCTACATAACGAAAGGCTAATTTAATTTTTTTATTAGATATGTCGACAACCCTTTCGATGCGCATTATTCCGCGCTAGACAGCGACAGAGTTACGCGTTAGAAGAGAGCGCAAATGTTTAGGTGAAAATCGCGATAGGCATTGAGCGCTAATGCGAGCTGAATTGCACTTTGTTGCGTCCCAGCCAGAGTCGCTATTTATATAAAATGTTTCGCTAAGTGAGGGTTCTGTGCTAATATTTATTCTGTGGCCTATGTGTTATTCCAGTCTACTGTCTTTCTATGTATTATTTTATCAAGATCCCTTCAGTAGGTAGTTTTTGCGTGAGAATAAAGAGTAACAAACAGCCATCAATCCATCCTCACAAACTTTTGCATTTAAAATATTGGTAGGATTAATTCTAAGCATCGGTAACACTAGGTTGGTAGAATTTTAAGGTTGACACAAAAGAACCGTGCGGAAAATCTTACTCTAAATGTTCGCGCCAAAATAATGTTTCGGAGTAAAAAATACTTTGGCAAAATAAATCGCATGTTGGCCAATTCGATGCTTCCATTCTTCCATCCTTTTCCGCACATTAAATGAGACACATGAGTGAGAAGGAAAGCAATATCGTCGTGGCAGTTTTGGAACAATAGAAAAAAAGAATGGCTGCGCGTTCTCTCGATGGACTTTGTTCGCTGTGAAAAACTTGTAGATATCTAATCACCTTTTCGGATATATTCGCTTTAAAAACTATAATTTGTGTCGTCAATTATAGCCAATTGCTTTCTACAATCAAACTTTCGTGTGTGAATACTGTGATGTGCAAATTACCAAACTCAAATTAGTTTGTTCGCTTGGACTGGATAGCGGACCTAAACTCGGTGTGAGTTGAAAGGTTGAAACTCAAGAACTCCAACAGATGAAATAAGGTATTTATTGTGCATCCATCCATTTCATAATAAGAACTAATCTAGCCGCTCATTTCCTATTTAGTTCTAAACATTCCTTTCGTATTGGCCAACACATCGCGTTTAAACATATTTCAAATTTCAAATCAAAAATCATACAGTCCATTAAATTCAGTTTTTTTTGTTGTACTCGCACAAACACTATACGTAGTATATGTAAACTCTTTGGTTTAAATGTTCTAATCGTACTCTAATTAGAGTAGGCTTATATTTAGTCATCAAACAATGTTCGATCGAACTAAGCGAAGTAGAACCGGAGCAGGAAAGTCGCGAGTTTATTTTTAAATTACGTTTTTCGTAGAAATCGGGAGTAGACGTCCTAGCCCGTACGAACGTTACGACATGATTGAGAAACAACATTCAAACTTCTGAATTTATAATAATATTAGTAGGATTCTGACTAATGAACCAATTTTCATTTAATTTTTTTAACCCCCGACCAAAAAAGGGGTGTTATAAGTTTGACGTCGATGTCTGTCTATCTCTGTGTGTGTCTGTCTGTGGCACCGTAGAGCTCAAACGGATGAGCCGATTTCGATGCAGTTTTTTAATTTGAAGGTTAATATTTGTGCGGATGTTCTTAGCTATGGTTGGTTAATATCGATTCAAAATGGCCGCCTCCACAAAATGGCGGACAAAATATTTCTTCACAACTTACCTCAATATGGGTATCAAATGAAAGGGCTTGACTAGTAGAACACTATAACAAATTTTAAATCCAAGATGGCTGCCACCACAAAATGGCGAAATACATTTCATTTTTCAAAACTCCCTTAATATGGGTATCAAATGAAAGGGCTTGACTAGTAGAATGTTGTACAGGTAACAAATCCGAGGTAGTCGGGAGTTAATCACATTTTTTAATTTTGTTCTTGTTTCCAAAGTAGTTGGCCTTAGAAAATCTCTAGTGTGTGCCGGATTTTCGGCTAGCGCAAAAGACGCTGGGCATTTAGTTATAAACGTACCTTTTACATAGGTATGTACAGGGTCTGCGTTTGACTTCCCAAAGGTATTTTTAAACAAAGGCAAACGTTTCTGTCGTTGACCCGAGCTTATTCCACTCCACCCTTTGAAGATTTCACGATTTGTCATTGAAGAGGGTATGCAATTAATTCCTGTGGCTTTGCCTGTACCTGTAGAACCGAGCTGACCCTTTGATGCCGACCCGTATGAACCGAAATTAAAATGTCATTTCAATATAATATTACAAAGGTCCTTTGTTTATGAATTGAAGAGATCTTTGATAAATAATTACGTATTTAACATAGAGTAATATGCAAGAATTTTTACGTTTGAAATATGTTTCATTTGCTTAAAATTTTACGCTTCAAATTCTGAAAATTCTTTCATGTTACTGGGTTCAGAGAGTCTACTTAACCTAACTAATACTGTCCATAGCTTTGATATTGCTATCTCTTTTCTTTACGCCTAAAATTATAGAGGCAGCAACAGCAAAGCCAAAGCAGATTTAGTAAGGCGGTAGACACGCAGGTGTGTAGTTGGCCTCAGATCTGATGCTTTCATAAGAACCCCACTAAAAATCTCACTCATGGAACTCCGAGTCTTCCCTCCCCACGTTGGCCCAGCGCCGGTTGGCGGATGACGCATGACTTCGAAAGATTCTTAGAACATGCTAGTTATCTCAGTATATTTTCCTTTACATCTTTTTTTTTTCTTGTATATTATTCTCTCGTCTTGCTATTATTACTATTGCTCTTATGTATTGCTGTTCTTGTTCTCCAACGGTTGACACATTGTAAAGATAAGGTTTACTTATGTATTGACTATGTATGTGATGGCGCAGAGTTTTCTTGACCACATTCTTTCTCTGTCGTCTAGGGATTAGCGAAAGTGGCATTAGAGTCTTTTAATATGATGAGAATACCCTCTCGGGGTTTATCAGTAATATAACGATGAACTAAGAATAAACAACATTCAAATATCATCAATTGGTTCTTTCTATTCATCCTACTACCTTTTAAGTAAATAATAGCACATTCACATCTAAGCTCACAGAATTAAGGCTATCCTGACATAAATTGGGTCATAACAGCACAGAATTCTAAGAGATTCTAACAAACTAACTACACTAAACTAAAACTAAACTAACTAAAGCCAGCGGTGACTACAAATTTGTACATCTGAACTTAGAAAAATGCTTAAAGGCATTACTGGGGGATTCGAACTTGTTACCTCACGAATGATAACGATGAAATACCAAGCTCTAACCATTTGACCACCACAGGTCAGGTGGCTCGGATTTTGACTATCTCAGATGGTTTGCTAATAAATAGACGAAATTGCCATCATAAATAATAACTGATTAGCGAAATTTGTCTTCGGACTATATCCGACACCTGTTTTTCATGGTTTTAAAATGAGAGCCACTAGCTCCAATTTGCAAGGTAGATAAAGCACGGCTATTTATGCTTTCAGTCACACCACAGCGCTTATAACGAACCTATAGGATCGGTTAATGTAACAGTCAATTAATACATTCGTGGTTGCATCAAAGATTACAGAATTGTTATTATCGAAGAAGTACCTTATCGTAAAGTGCGTAAAATTTACATCTTTACTTACTTATCTTTCTATCGATAGTACGTACTTGTAGTGGTTGGGCTCTATGCAGAGTCCGCCTGGGGAAGTACCACACCTTTGCCAATTACTTTGCCGTCAAGCAAGAAGTGTGCAAGCATTGCTGTGTTCCGGTTTGAAGGGCAATATTTCCAGAGATATTACTGGGCTAAGGCATAAAACACCTTATATCTCCAGGTGACGAGCCCAGTGTGGTAGTAGGTAAAAAATTGGACTCATATTCCTATAGCTGCGTGTCACTGTGCTGTTATGGGCAAGAATGTTGTTTACCATAGGCATGGGCCATAGGCATAGGCCATAGACATGGGCCATAGGCACGGGCCATAGACATGGGCCATATGCATGGGTCATATGCATGGGTCATATGCTTGGACCATAGGCATGGACCATAGGCATGGACCATAGGCATAGACCATAGGCATGGACCATAGGCATGGACCATAGGCATGGACCATATGCATGGACCATATACATGGGCCATTTGCATTGGCATTAGGCATGAGCCATAGGAATGGGCCATAGGCATATTATTATAGGCCTGGGCAGTAGGCATGGGCTCTTACATGGAACATGGAACATGGAACATAGACATAAGCCATAAGTATAGGCCATATACACTAACCTATTCATTAAGATGTACCTACGAGTAACTGTATGTCTTAAATAAATAAATTAGGTATAGAGCGCTCAACTAGTTAAATTTTACCAGAGATCTTGACCGTCACCGCTCTGCACATAGAGACGTCTGTGTGACGAAAACTTTTGGTTCCCATTCTAAGCAGAAAGTGGGCTCGAAGACATTTTCATTTCAAAGGTCGTAAATTATAGACAGCTTCATTTCACAGTAATGGGATTCCATAAAGTGCCGCCAAAAATTACAAGTGTAATAATAAAGATTATCCGCGGATTCTCGTGAATTTCCCTGCAAAGAAATTCTTTAGTAGAATTTCAAGGAATGTGACCTTAGCCATTCAGAAATATGAGAGCTTTTTTTGTTTTTTTCTTTGTTGATTATTTTTATTCTCAATTTTAGTTTGTGAATAAAATATTGGGCTTTTGTTGAATTTCGTGAAATCTAATTTTGTGTATTGAAACTGTAATTGCTATTACATAGCTTGATGTAGCGTTACGTAGAATAAATAATTTATTTTTTCTCCGTATAAAATACCTTCCGAGCTACCTTTACTTTTATTTTATGGCTTACATTTTTTAATTAATACATTCATTACATCTATTCATTCATATACAATCTTACATAAATATAATTCTATAATTTAAGTGGTATTATTCAGTAGAAAACACATGTTGACTCTAAAAATTTAGTATCAGTCATAGATTTAGTATAAGCACATTATAAAGACATATTAATAGACTGTAGTATAAGTAATTCTTTGGTATCAACATTCAAAACATTTTCTAACACGAGTCAAGAAACTATGTTTATTTATATTTACACGACTGAAAGAATTATGTTTGTCGAGCGTAACTTGTATGTTTGTAAATTACTTTTTTTCTCACGTATCTTCCAAACGGCTGGATGGATTTTGACAATTTATTAAGATATCGTTAGATTCGTCTCAATCACCCAGGTGTCCTTAGATAGTATATTGTATCAGTGTATCACATAGTGTTTTTATCTGTTCATTACAGTCGGGGTTATTAAATTAAAACCGTAGGATCTGAATACAATTTTCGAACGAACTCGAGTTTGAAAGCGGACGAAATTGAGTTTAAGTCAGGTTTTGTGGAGACATGTGCGTAACGCCGCTAACTTAAAAGCTTTAAAGGAAAACGTCGTGAGGAAACCGCCATGTAACTAGAATCTTTCGAGGTCATGTGTCATCCACTAACCCGCACTGGGCCAGCCTCATGGATTATATGGCCTTGACTCTCTTCTTGCGAGCGGGCCCGAGTCCCAGTAGTGGGAACATTTAGTTAACAACATTTATATTTTGCTTATGGAATAACTATCAAATGTGTGGTACATTCCCAGGCAGACTATGAAAAGAGTTCTGCCAATACCTAAATTCACCAACCTTTATAAGTCTTAAATTAATAATGCTTTGTGCTGTGCGATACGAGTAATCCTATTTTCTACTAACACCTATTATAAACGCGAAACTTTGTAAACATGTATGTATGTATGTATGTATGTTTGTTCACGCAAAACTACTGAAGGTATCATGATGAAATTTGGTACATAGATAGATAATAGTCTGGAATAATACATAGGCTATTTTTGTCCCAGGAAAATAAAGGGATCGAGTACCTACTACGCGGGTGAAACTATGAAACACTGCTAGCTTTTTATAAATTCGAAAGTTTTAATGTTTGTTGTTCAATTACGTTAGTCGGGCAGAACGGATTACTTCTTGAATAATTACTTATGGAAAAAACTAGCCTATTTACTATACGAGTACATAGTGTAGTTTTTTTACGGAAAAATAACGGGAACGAGTTTAACGTGAGTAAAACGCTGCTGGTAAAAATGTATCATTTACTCATACTTATAAATGCGTTGATGATTCGAAGAAACGCCCATTTGATGCAATCTTAGTGATTGTCCAGCTATTTTCGATTTTTCAAATAAATGCCTGTACAGAGACAAATTAAGTTTGCTTATTTGTAAACGCTACACATTTCAATAGTAATTATTTTACTTAAAACTAACTTGTACCTAACGACGTCATGACACTTCATAAATTAAAATCTAATTTTAATAATACTTAATTGCTTATTTTAGCTTTGAATAATGGTTTCAAATTTATTTTGGAAGCAAATGTGAGTGTTTGTAGCAAGTTTTGTAGCAAGTGATACAGGTAGATAAACCTACATTTAGTGGATTACTGTTTTCGTGTAGTGATGAGAATGAATTCGGATCTGTATCTAAATCTACAAATGAGCTTCAAGTAAAAGAAATTGTAGTTCAGAGGTCTCCCTTTTTAATCAATCTAATTACTTAAACTGCTCGTCGCTGCGTTGCGCGCTGTTGCTCCTTTGGTGTGATTTGTTTAGCACGGATGATTTGAAAATTCAAGGAAACGAAACGACGACAAAGAGAAACACGAACATATACATAAGTAGGGTTTATTAGCCTGCGAGATAATGAGATATAATACAAGTAGGGAGTTTCTTATTATCTTCATCCCTTTTTAACCCCCGAATAAAAAAAGGGGTGTTATAAGTTTGACGTCGATTTCTGTCTGTCTGTCTGTGTGTGTGTCTGTCTGTGGCACCGTAGAGCTCAAACGGATGGGCTGATTTCGATGCGGTTTTTTTATTTGAAAGTTAATATCCGTGCGGATGTTTGAAGCTAGGTTTGGTTAACCCTTAACTGGTATCGTAAAATTGACTAACGTAACTGGTTTTGTGGGGGTCGCGCGGCCCCCATTACAAAATCGCTTCTAGGATGCAAATGTGCGCAATTTTAGCTTAGATTTTTATAAAGAGAAAAAATAACAACCTGGTTTTATAGAAACAATCATGTTTTATTCATGTAATTCTTTAAACTTAATTATTACAACAGATCATATAAAAATGGCAAGTTTTTTTTCTTACATTATACACTAAAAAAAGTTATTACTTTGAGAATCTTGAGCTAAGTTATATATGTTTTCTTATTTCTAATACAATAAACTTTGGATATAAAACGAAATAATCTTCTAATCAACGTTTTAACAAAAAAACATAGGAGTATAATCCTGTAAAAAATATTACGTAACTGGTATTATGGGGGCCAAGCGCACCCCATGACGCACGTATATCCGCTCTGGTAAAAGCTGCAATGCCGAACGTCCGGCACCCGCCGCGAGTCGCGACGTAATGAGATTACAAAAAATGGCAACCTCGCACGATGCAAAGTTTTAAAGGAATTCAAAAAAATATCACGCGTGGGGGCCGCGCCACCCCCACGAAACCAGTTAAGGGTTAATATAGATTCAAGATGGCTGCCACCACAAAATGGCGGACAAAATATTTCTTCACAACCTACCTTAATATGGGTATCAAATGAAAGGGCTTGACTAGTAGAATACTACACACTATAAAAAAAAAACAAATCCAAGATGGCCGCTACCACAAAATGGCGTATTATATTATTTTTTTCACTACTACCTAAATATGGGTATCAAACGAAAGGGCTTGACTAGTAAAATACATTGCACTATGACAAATTTCAAATCCAAGATGGCCGCTTCCACAAAATGGCGAAATACATTTCTTTTTTCACAAATCCCTTAATATGGGTATCAAATGAAAGGGCTTGACTAGTAGAATGTTGTACAGATAACAAATCTGAGGTAGTCGGGGGTTAGTCAAAATTTTTAATTTTGTTCTTTTTAATAATTTGTTTGTACTACATTTCTTTGCACTTGCATACTACGAAGTTTACAATATGCGTCATAGACTACGGTACATCATTATACTCGTACGTATACGCTATATCATTCACGTCTTTCATTTTTGTGCTTTTTCGTATTCAAATTTCCTTTTTTAATTAATTTATATCATTTCTATGTTAATATGATACCATATCATATTAAGGCCAGGTAGTTCTGTCAAATTAGGCATTTAACGCTGTCTTGTTCTCGCGACCGTCACCGACCGCGGAATCAGTGCCACAGTGCAGAAATAACTTTACAATATTTGACTATGTAATTTAAACTCATTTTTTGTTCAAGATTTGTTTATATATACTAGTGATAACAATTTTGTGAATAGTGATAAGAGTTTTTTTGATATATGAACGAAGAAATATTAAATTTATCTATACTCGTAGATATACAAAACTCAACCTTTTCTTTTTGGTCACACTATAAGTTGAGAACGGCTTTTCCAATTTCATGCATCTTTTTAAAATGTTTCCTAATAATTCACAAGCTCGTCAAACATTCAAAAAAATGTGCTGAAACGTAATGAAAGGCCAGTAAAAATAGAAGGTTTTTTGTTCAACTTTGTACTAAATTTCTAATCCAATTTTTTTCTGAGGTAAATATCACTTACTGAGCATAAAATTACAAAATGCTCACAGATCCAGGTAGAGCTTCAAACGCCAATTGAAAAAAACTGTTTTAGTAGATATTTTGGAAACTATATATTTTGACAATAATTGTAGAAAATAAAATTTTGCATCTTTTGTTGCTAGTAAACTTTTTTTGTTAAACTTACCGTTTACGATTTATAACCCATTCAATGATACGATTGCTATGATGCCGATAATAGTGGATGAAAATGATGTTGTCTACGATGGAACTTGTTACTCTAATAGAAACAAGCACAGTGTACCTCGTAACCCCAAGGTTCGAACCTTCGACAAAAACCCACTCTGGCAATGCGGTTCACAGCTTAGTTGTTCTTATTACAAAAGTGGAGACCAAACTCTTCGTTCAACTCTTCAATCATGATGATGAACGGTGCTGTTTATTCGAGCAACGAGCTATATGATAGAATAACTTTAATTTAAAAACCCCGACTACAAAAAAATCTACACGTAAAAAAATATAACCTACTATCTAAGGACGCTTTGGCGAGTCAGACTAGTCTTAGAATATCTTAGTTACCAAAATCCGTCCAGCCATTTGGAAGATATGTGGAAATAAAAGATTTACAAACATAAAAGATACGCGCGAAAAACATTACCCTTCTTCCATTCCGGTAAAAAGGGACATGTTTGTGCTAATGGGAACAGAATTCACATCTTATTATTTTTACATTGTTATCATCAAATTTGACATAATAAATCGTAATCGGTAAGTTCGAAAAAAAAGTTTACTGGCAACAAAAGATGGGAAATTTTAATATATTAATAAATTTTAATAATAATAATAATAGGCTTTATAACTTTTTCAAAATATCAGCCAAAAACGTTTTTTCGAGCTGGCGCTTAAAGCTCCACCTGGATTTGTTATTATTTTATGATTTTATGCTCAGGAAATGATTCTAAACCTTATATAAAAAATACGAATCGGAAATTTAGTGCAGAGTTAAATTCTACGAGTAATTTTACTGCCTAAAAGGCTTCTTATCAAATTTGGTCGAGTGTCTAAATTTCTATGAACAATATTAACATTTTCATACAAAAAAAAAGAAAAAACAATAAATTTTGGTGGTGTCACAAACTTGGAAAAGAAATAAAAAAAATAAAAATTCTAACAAAACCGTACGTGTATCTATGGAAAGGTGTTCAAAATTATATTGAAGTTCCTAACATTTTTTTTCTAAACTGAATAGTTTGCGCGAAAGTCTCTTCCAAAGTGGTAAAATCTGTATGTGAGGTGATCTTTTCTTCCAAGTACTAAGTAGCTTACTACCAAAGAATTTACCTAAATGGCAGATAAATGCAAGTTAGGTATCATTTATGATACCTTACTTGCATTTATATTAGGGGATTTACGCAGGGGATTTCTCCCCTCTCATTATTTCCTTATGATCTCTGATTTAACGGACGAATATTTTACCGATGCTTATCTATTTTCCATTGCATCCGCATTGAAATTTTTACTGATGTGGTATCGACGTCAGTTTTTTGAGACTCCTTTATTGGTCTACAACATAAAGTAAACAGCGTACTAATTAGTATCAGCGTCTATTTGCAATTCCAATGAAAACGGTATCAAAATCAAGATCATAGCGTGCTTCACTAGTAATACCTACTGATATTGTTATACTGTGGCACTATGATCGTAATATTTAAAATTTATCGGTTGTCAAAATTGCAAAATCAAGCACAGGCCCGTCGTCCGTGAGCGCCGAAACGCGACTGATCAGGCTGGCCGAACGGCGCGCTATATATATGGTAGATATTAAAACATAGTGAATAACTGATACTTTTTATCAAGTCAAACTCTGCGAATGCATCTATAACTTTTTAGTGGCTTTCGTTGAGTACAAAAATTTAGTAAAAAAATTCATTAGTTTAGTCATAAACTTGAAACAACTTTTGAAAAGGGGTAACTTGGGATTTTTTTTCTATCAAGTAAAATTTATTTAATCGTGTTATTGACTGCGAATTGCACTAGATTAGATCCTTAACTAATACATATATTTTTTTCAGAGTTTAAAACAAAATTTTAAAGGTCTTAAAGTTGTTTTAAAAATTCAAAATTACGGCCCACACGCCCTTAAATAGGTATCCAAAAAATATAAGTCAAATGATCATCTAAACCATAATGACGTTATGACAAAAATAACTTTGAAATATATAATAATAAAACAAATACAAAAATATTAATACTTTAGAAATTATTTGTCTTTTTCTTTCGATGGCTATTTTTCTGAAGTTCCATTTCAGGAGTGTGTGAATTATTTTTGTACACGCAGTATCTAGCTAACGTACTTCACGTTTATGATAATTCCTACTGGCGTCGCAAAAAAAAACAAATAGTGGTAGTGGCACTAGTGGCGTTAGGGTAGGGCGCGGTACGGCGACCGCCCAGAGTGCAGGATATAAATATTTTGCCTAGTTAGAACTACGCTTCGCTCATTGCACTCATTGAGCGGTCAAGTGTCAAATAAAAGCAAAAAATATCTCACCCTGAACACTGGTAGTGCTAAAACTGATACTGGTAACTTTACGCGATAGAAAAGTAACGAATCACAAGTATTCACAGATATAAGTTTAAGTGAGGCTTCCCCCCTCCCAATCTGATCAATCCTGAGTCCGTTCACAGCGCGGGCCACAGCGCTGCAATCACTCGTAGCTAATGTCCCGGCTGCGAGCTAACGTCCTGTCATAAATCAGGCGCGTCCTTGGACGTTGTGGCCCATACAGGGCCACCATCGGGCAGGGCAATTAGGATATTGCCACATGGATATATTAAATTACACTTGTGACTTCGCAATTTAACAAATTTAGAATAGTTGAAAGGGGGATGTATCATCCGAACTATAACAGAACTATGGTAATGTTAGTAGGGTTGACTAATTATAATTGGGACACTGTTTAAACTATTTGATAATAAGAATTTTGTAACTATAACCTTTGACGTCATGAATTAGTGCGTTTGTGTTGACTTTGAATAAAATATTTCAAATTTGCAAGAATTCCCATTTGGAATCATCTAAATCTAATTAATACATTTGTTTTTTAAGATATAGGGTGACGAGCGGACATATGCTTGATGGCTAGCAACATGTAGTTATACTGAGTAAATGCACCTTGACAGCATAGAACAAGAAGAGTTTACATCGACGAACAGTATTGCATGCTGAGAAATAAGACGGTCTGGAAAATTTCACGCGTGTAATTTTATTATTTTGTATAACACTCGTATAGCATGACACCGGGAATTGGTTTTCGTTTCGGCAGTATTGACAGATAATATTTTATTTAGTTGCCTGGAAATACACAGAGTAAAATTTTAAAAATAACGTTGGAGTGCTGAGTGTGAATCGAATCTAAAAGAATCGAATAGTTCTTGATTTAATATCGATAGTAATATGAATAAAATTTTAAAACTAAAAAAAATTAAACTAAATATGAAAATACTTAATACACATGAGTGCTATATATTATACATTTTGGCGATTTCTAGTGGAGGTTCTCAGTCAAATATTATTTTCTTTACATTTTGGCCAACTCAACTACACCTGAAATGATTAGGAAAAACATTTTCTCGTTTCAAAGTATACTTGCCAGGTTCCATTGAATTTTATTGAAACCAGTCGGTGTAAATTGCTTAAATCGATGTATTTTATTTCCTCTGAAACCTTGCTATTTCACCAGAGCATTGCGTGTAGTAATAATTGGTCTACCTACCCATATTATTTTAACAATTGGTTTCACAATTTTTACCGAACTCTGAACACAGTGGTTTCAAATTTAAATGGAGTTGGTTGTTTGGGTTTTCCGAGGAAATACGAATTATTAAATTTATTTTTCTAGCAGGAGAGCTTTGAATTTATCCTCTTTTTCAACATTTTAGGTTATGATGCGTTTTACGGCGTAATGAGTTCACCTAAAAAACAAGCAGATGGGTAGGTAAGATTTTTAAATAGAATATCTGTGAAAGATAGTTTCACACAAAAAGTCCGAGTGAAATCATAAAATAGTATTAGGTACGCGTATAATAAACTTTTTTAACTTAGGTAGTCCAAATGTGCATTACTGTACTATGTTCCGGTTTGATGGGCAATGTTTCTAGATATGGAGAAGACGAATAGTAATAGTGATAACCCTTTGTTAATTTGTAATCAACGTTATAAATGCATATAAATAAAATTGTATACTGCGATAGGGTGCGTGTGCATATGTGTGTGCGTGTGTATGAGGGTGAGTGAGGGTGTGTTTGTGTGTGCTCTCATTGTGTTAATTACGGATGTAGTTATCCGTTATGCCAATGATCTAATCAAATTTACGTAATACCCACTTGCGATACGATAATTGGAATTTATCAAGCACATTTTCTATTTCGTCGTTTTCTTGACCCAACCATGTTCTGATCCTTATTGTTAGATTTAATTGCAGTAAATGTTTAATTTTTACTTTATCGTTGAGTAAATTGTACCGAATTGGAGCCAAACGTACTCGTAAAACCCCTCCAGCCAAGTTCACTATTATATGGCGGAACAGGACACGTGTTCCTCCTTTTTAACCCCCGACCAAAAAAAGGGGTGTTATAAGTTTGACGTCGATGTCTGTCTGTCTGTGTGTGTGTCTGTCTGTGGCACCGTAGAGCTCAAGCGGATGAGCCGATTTCGATGCGGTTTTTTATATGAAGGTTTAATATCTGTGCGGATGTTCTTAGCTATGTTTGGTAAATATCGATTCAAGATGGCCGCGTCCACAAAATGGCGGACAAAATATTTCTTCACAACCTACCTCAATATGGGTATCAAATGAAAGTGATTGACTAGTAGAATAGTATACACTATAACAAATTTCAAATCCAAGATGGCCGCCACCACATGGCGGATTAC
Organism: Ectropis grisescens; assembly: GCA_017562165.1. NCBI lineage: Eukaryota > Metazoa > Arthropoda > Insecta > Lepidoptera > Geometridae > Ectropis > Ectropis grisescens. The sequence continues at coordinate 14,337,184 of CM029781.1, read as the reverse complement.
ATTATTTTTTTCACTACTACCTCAATATGGGTATCAAACAAAAGGTCTTAACTAGTAGAATACTTTGTACTATGACAAATTTCAAATCCAAGATGGCCGCTACTACAAAATGGCAAAATACATTTCCTTTTTCACAACTACTTCGATATGGGTTTCATATGAAAGGGCTTGACTAGTAGAATGTTGTAAAAAATAACAAATCTGAGGTAGTTGGGGGTTAGTCAAAATTTTTAATTTTGTTCTTGTAACGGTTTTGGGAAGACTATGAATAATATCTCTGTGATACATGCGGATGCTGTGTTAAGCAGAGTTTTATAACTGATAACATTTTACTACACCTATACAACTGACAACATACTAAGGAAACCTGTATGGGAGGCTCAGTATCACTTTTAGTATGGCTCTTTGTGAACACTCTACCACTAGTATACCAATTAGTTTTTCCTGCACCACCCCAGGAGGTAATACAGTAGGTAGCCTATAGCACATTCTGGCAATGATCTATTATACATATTTATGTATATATCTGCAAGAGGAGAGGCTCATTGACAACATATTTTAACGATTTGAAAACATGTATTAGTTTTCTCGTAGGAATTGAAACGGACGTGATGTAATTATTCCAGGTTACTGTACTATCAATTATTATTCCTCAGTATCTAGGAATAATAATTGATAGTATAATCATAATAGTCCTGGAATAATCATAATCATAATAGGTATACTATGTATGCTAATTACATCAATTATGAATAGTCAAACTGTTACAGGTACAATTGACGCACGCAACTGGTAGACCTATTACACAGGTATGTGTGAGCCTTGATGACATTGTTGGTATAGGGTTTGAACGCGTCATTTTTACTGAATGAAAGATATTTTGTTTTGGTGAAATTTAGAGAGAGTAGATTGTCCTCCAACCACGCTATGATTTGAGAAAATTCTGTCTTGACTTTTTTATGCACCTTTACCCAAATACTTTACACAAATACTGGCATATCAATACCGTATCATCGGCACACATCAGAGTATTAGTACTCTGTAGACTAATTTTGCATAACTCGTTAATATAAATTTTAAAAGGTTGTTTTCATTCGTCATTTTGAAAACGCGTTCACAGCACTAACGAGTTGCTGTTGTAAAAAGTTTCATTCTGAAAAAGCCGGTATTAAATGGACACCCTATTTAATCGAACATTTCCATAGTAAAAGATAAATGCCATCAAACTAACGACCCGCAATCCTCTCCGAAAATTCGATGAAAATTCAGCCTTCACAATCGTAGATTTAATTAAATTTTTAACCGTAAATCTCCTGTTGAAAACATCAAATTGTAATTTCACTGTCCCGCTTCAGTGGAGAGATCATTTGAACAATGACTGTAGTGCCGTGAACGAACGATTCGATTTGACAAAATTGAAAATGAAATTAATTATTTTCCTGAAATATTAGTATGTTGTTGTTTTACTTTTAATTTTGTACTAGCTGCGGCAAAAAAATTCACGATCGTTCATTTTGCTCAAATTAGATCAATGCGAATGAGTCATTTTATTTGGAGAACAAACAACTTTAACGGGATAAAAGTAGTGCTAATACAGGTACCGTTCTTATTGTGTTTTTAATTACATTAAAATCCATTCTCCCGTTACAGAGACTTAGGAAGAAATATACGCACATATATATAGGTACTTACGTACTACAAACACACAACTCTAGTCCTTTGGCTAACCGCTCTGGGTAGTAGATTTATATTTTTCAATTAATTTGAAAACAAAGAGAAAAAAAATGTAACAATCAGAGCAAAAATCGTATTCATTCGTAAATTGAGAGTTAGAAAAATAGACTTTGGGTGAGAATTGAACCAATGCTCTCTGATTTGAAGGAAGGCATACTCTTGTAGAACAATCCTGTCGTCCACACAACACTGAATGGTAGCCACAAAAAATATCTAAGTATCTCCGTATAGAACTAGCAAAATTAATAAAGTTCATGCAATATCGCATTGCGTCCAATTCTGGTGGGGGAGATAAAAATAAGCCAATAATAAATCAGGCTACGCTACGTCCGCACTCGCAAATATTTGTCTTTATACGGCGAACCAATATTTTCTTCCTCTGATAGCTTATTACAGCTTCGCTGGAAGAAGCGATTAGGAAGGGAAATAATAAACAATTAACCTTTCTTTACCTGCTTTGAGTTTCCATATTCAAACATTTGTTTGATAAAGACTAATTTGAGTCAGGACTGTGTTCTGATTAGAAGAATAATATTTCCAGTAAAATTATTAAAATTATATCTGGGTGATGAGAGCAGTGCAGTGCAATGCTGGTAATGATTTGGGCTATTTTCCAATAGCTGCGTGTCAGTGTGATGTTATGGGCAGGCATGTTGCTTCCCATAATAGTACGAGAGCCCACGACCAAAACCATGTCTCATAGCAATACGGAAAAAAAACCCTATAAAATCTTTAGATTGTATGATTCTGAACCCGACTAGGTGTGTAGTAACGGTCGAAAGTGTAGCAACTGCGTGAGAGGCCATTTCTGCTGTGTCAAAAAAAAGGCAGTCGGTATTATAGTAATACGTCTGATAGTGAAAATGTACATAGATTTTATAATTGTACTACGAAAAAGTTTGTTTTCAGACATTTTGTGCGTAGCACATAGCCTGAGCGCATTTTTGAAAATGTCAACAAATTTAGCCGACCTGTATCATAGCAATACGGATAATTTTTATATTCAACTTTTCGTATTGCTGCCATGATTACCAAAAACCTGTTTGCAGACACTTTAAGTGTAGCATATACTCCCAAAAACGAAAATGACGTAAATTCAACGTAATAATTTCAACAGCCTCAGCGCTTGTTACGCTCCTGCCCCTTTCTTATACTATTACTATTATACAACTTTGAATAAACCGTTTTTTTTCAACTTCATCCCAGTTTCCTTTTGTGCGATTTATTTCAGTCCTTCAACTTCAATGTTACGGTTTCGGGTAAATTCTTTGTTAATTATCATGTAATGAATTCAGGGTCGCAACGTATTCATTGGTTTGTAACAGAGAATTCAAGATGCCTCAATACGATTTTTAAATGATATCTGAGTATCGAAAAGTTGTCTGATAGAGAAGATGCTACACTTAATTTGTCTGATATAAATTTTTTGCACATGTGGACAACTTATTTTATCATGTCCAACAATTTTCAGACATATTGCTATGATACCCATCGGTAAAATTTGTTAACATTTTCAAAACGGTCTCAAAATTTAATGCGTTTACATTTCCGTCTGAAAATTGTTTTGTACGCATCAAATAACCAAAATTTACTAATAAAAACGATTTACAGACGTATTGCTATGAGACATTTTTTTTGTCTCATTTTTGATTTTACGGGTTTGCGCTACACCACTAACGTCTGAAAAATATGTGTCCGGTATCTCAGAACTATCATTCAACTACAGTCTGCAAATCAGACATATTGCTATGATGCAGTTCGGTAAAATTCTTTGACAATTTTGAAAATTCGGTCAGATCAAACGCTACGCGGAAAATGTCTGATATTGGTTTTTTCGAGTTCAGGATAATGGTATCATCTATCGATTTGATGCGGTTTTGGCTGTATTGCTATGAGACAAAAATTTTGGTCGTGGGCTCTCGTACTATAAGGCAAATGCGCTGTTCGTCTCATCACTCTGCAGTAAAAAAAAAACTATACAATTTTTGAGTACTTAAGGTCAAGTTGGCACAAAAATTTTCGACATTTATGACCTGAAAAAGGAACTCAAAGAGACTAAACTGAGCATAAGGTAAGTTTTGTAATATGGCGTTAAAACCGTTTCGCTTATATTAAAATAAACCAGCGGCCCGTTCCGGCTTCGCTCGGATATCTTAATTTATACAAATTACGCGGCGTATTGTTCATCCACGATTTGTACTACTTCTTAAAAAATAGACTGCAGGCCCGTGAACATAATTTATGGTCAAATGAACCACCAGGAGACCTGTGTAGGATGATAGAAGGGTATAAAGTAATAAAATTTAACACTATGCCGTCACTTGTAAGCTGTCCAACTGAGCGCAGTTGACGAGGAGGGGGGGGGGGGGGGGGGGGTTGCAACCCTCGATCATTTCTTCTTGTCGCATGATTTTTGTACGGCATTGCGAAATAATGTATTAGAAGAGGTATAACAGTCTAATTATTTAATTTATTTCACTTCAAAGAGTTAACTTCTAAATCATTTTGTAATTTCCATTCCAGTGGCAATACTGACAGTGGTTTTGGCAGACGATTGTAACATAGACTGCTCGTATCTTATCGAGCCCGTGTGCGGGATGCTGATGGCGCCTGGAGGTGCCACCACTATTGAGCATTACCAGAACATTTGCCATTTGAACAAGATGAAATGTCGTCTAAAGGTCATTAAAAGTCAGTAGTTATAAGAATTGTTTTACTAGCAACGCCTCTCGTATTACCCTCGTAATTCCCGTCCCTACAATAAACAGTAACCTATGTGATATTTCATCTTATCTGTAATTTACTAATAGTATAAATGAAACAGTTTATTTCTCCATCACATCGACAGCGTTCCGGTTCGGAACGGATCGGGTAAAAATTTGTAACAGAGTTAGATTATGGTATGGAATAGCACATAGGCTACTTTCGAAGCGAAAAAATAACATGAATGGGGACAACGCGAGTGAAGTCACGAAGCGCTGTTAGTAATCCATGTTAATCTATATATTTATGTGTACCAAATTTCAACCTTATCCGTGTAGTCCTTCCAACGAAATCTATCAATAAACACTCAAATACATAAACTTTCACATTCATCATATTAGCGGCATCTTACTTTTTTTTTCAATTATCACGCAAACGTCATAAAAGAGAAATTTGTGGATTTGCGAGTGTGGATGTTACTTTTCTACATATCTCTGTAACGGCTAAAAGATATCAACCACTTTAAGCAATCTAAACACAATATTTCAAGCTGAATGTATCGGCATCACCAGGGCACCACAGGCAGTCGCAGCCAGATGTTGGAGACCTAAATATCAAAATTGTCTCCGACAGCGCTTCCGTGCTTCAAGCCCTTAAAAATAATAAATACTATAACCTCTGTCCTGATACTGGAATTCCACAATGCACTCCAATTCATAGCGGGTATGAACAAAGTAACCCTTCAATGGATTAAAGGACATAACGACTCACTAGGTAATGACACAGCAGATGAACTGGCCAAAAGGGGAGCAAAGACAAAGGTACATGGACCGGAACCACTAATGCCTATCCCCCGGGCTCAAATAAAAACATGGCTGCGTAGAAATACTGAAGAAGCTCATCTAACAGAATGGAATAACAATGAAGGATGCAGGCAAACAAAAAATGCTATTCCGGAAGCATCTAAAAAACTTGCCCGTAACCTCATCAGACTAAACAGGGACAAAATTTGTAAAGTTATGGGTATAATAACTGGTCACTGTCCCTTAAATAAGCACTTATTTACCATAGGTGTAACAGACAGTCCTCTATGCGGAGGATGCATGGAGGAAGAAGAAACGCCACAGCATGTACTCATGAAATGCAGCAGTGTGGCGAATCAACGGGCAGAATTCCTACAATCTCCGTCGTCTGTTCCGGATGCCTGTCGCAACCTTAATCGGATGCTTGCTTTCTGGGACTACCTAGGCTGGTTGGAATAGAAAAGGGAAGTATGAGTCACGCACAATGGCCCAACTAAAGAGGCTAGGTGCGAAAAAGGCTCCGCCAAACTAACTAATTATATTATTAATTTATTTTTAGTTTAATCTAAACTACTTCAGCTGCACGTGGTAGCTGTGAATAAGTGAATAAGTTGGTAGGAAGGGCTGATGCCAAAATATAATATAAAGAAAACAGCTATGATTAGTCGATCACTCGATCATAGCTGTTTTCTTTATAGACTAATTGTGTACCTAATTTAAATAAACTAGTTACGATCCTAATATTTGATTTAGCCATTTTTTCCAAATTGTTGGTTATGATGCGTTTACGGCGTAATGAGTTTGTCTAAAAACAATTAGGTTACTACAAGACCAAAGGTAGTTAAAAAGTAATAAGTAAGGGGCATCTTATCAGCACTTTTATGGAACACTAGCTGAACCCGCTACTTCGTTCGCGTAAGCAGATGTTACTGACTTATACATTAATTGGAAGTATCGTACGTCAAATATTTGGATAAGTAGTCATTGAAAAACCTTTGAGTTTGAGTGAATTTGTTTTTCCACACAAAAAATTATTTAATTTTATCATCTTTATTTTTCCTTTTTTAAACAAAATCAAACATACTTAGTAAGTTTTCGTAGTATCGAACATAGCCGCAAGTGTTAAGTTTGTAGGATTTTATAGGATACATTATGAAAAGTCTGAAGCTAATGTGCATGATCTGATACCTACTTACCTATTTCTTTTTATCCGCAAGCTGTTTTCTAGCTGTTATCCACGACTTCGCCGGCGTAAAATTTTGAACGAAGCCTGTGTGGAATCAAAATAATTAAATTTTTGAGTTTTAATGATATTCAAGCAAGTTGAACCCGTCAATCTAAGCCAAGTCCTAGTGAAATGGTAATGTATGAATTTAATTGTAGGTAACACAGAAAAAAATCAAGAACGAAAGAATCCAAATTTGGCATCATAATCCTTTTAGCAGCAAAAACTTATTAGTACAATTTAGAATACCAGTAACGCCACCTAGTGATGAAAGAAAAATACATACCACAATAGCAAAACATCGATTTAAATGGCCTTTAGTGCTTTTAGATTTAAACTGGCATTAGCGCCGTCTAATGAGAATATTATGTTGCTTGTTATTTTGATTCTGAACGCAAATCACCTATATTATCTACGCCAAAACGGGTGCATGTATTTTTCATCTTTGGCTTTTACCTTACCATCACATCAAGTTTCTTACGAAAATATATGCTTATATTAATATGGAGTTAAATGAAAATGTAGACTTATTAGCCCATGTGAAATTTTAGACTCTAAACTATCTGTGTTTCGTATGTCAACCCATATCGTTGTGCCGTTTTGACGTGATAGTTAATATTTGTTTCCTTAGGGCCCATGCTTCTATTCAGGTTGATAGGTAATAAATACATAAATGTGGTATTTCAGACTATAAGTTATCTCTGTTTCAATTTTCTACCAAATTTGCTTAGTCTTTCCTACGTCACAGTAACCTGTAAGTAACCGATTTGCTATTTCTGAGTTCAAACTACGTGTGTTTCGAATTCCATCCAAATATGTTCAGCCGTTCCAACGTTGTCCTGTAAATATTATGAATGTCACCGTTCAGATGTTTGTTACGTAATACATAGAGTACTTATACATAGGCAATGTTTAGCCTATGTGTTCTTCAAGACTGTAATCTAATTCTATTTCAAATTTCAACCCGATGACTTGATACGTTCCGCCATGATTAAAGCGGCAATAGAAATACATCATCTGCGAAAATTTCAACTGTCTAGCTATCACCGTTCTTGAGGTACAGCCTGGTGACAGACGGACAGATGGACGGACGGACAGCGAAGTCTCAGTAATAGGGTCCCGTTTTTACCCTTTGTGTACGGAACCCTAACAACGCAACGGTTTGCTTCGGTCACCGAAGCTTGTTGAACACTACCTTTAAATTTTAAACAGTATTTGGATTGAAATAACACGTTTTCTAATAAGTTACGGCTGGTCTAGTAAGTTACAGCTGACCTAGTCGGGAGAACGGCGACTGTCGATCCGGAGACCCAGGGTTCAAAACCACGCGCACACTACACTATCTACGCACACTATCTTTTCAGAGTCATGTTCGTAATGTCGGTAATTAAAACGGTGATGGAAAACACCGTGAAGAAATCGAAATCTACCTATAATCTAAGTTCTAAGTATGTCATTCACCAACCGACACTGGGCCAGCGTGGTGGATTATAGCCTTGTCTCTCTCCTTGCGAGAGAAGGCCCCGACGCCCAGCAGTGGGAACATTTAATGGGTTGTTTATGCTGCTACTTATTATGCTGATATGTTTTCTCTAAAGTACAAAAATCTACTTCAATGACAGGTAATTTAATTCTGTCATTCGACTAAATTTTATTAGAAGGTATAACTATGTCGTACAGATAAATCTAAGCTGATTTTAGTTTTTTGTTGATATTTGAAAAACTACCTCCCTGTTTTTGATATCTAAGATCACCTCTGAAGTATTATCTACCAAACAAAAAAGGAATTATCAAAATCAACTAACAATTAGCGGAGTTATCGCGTAAAATAAAACCAAATAAAAAAAATGCAACTCGATTGAGAACATCCTCCTTGTTTGAAGTTGATTATAACCGAATGATGTTTGTTTTTCCACAGAAAAATATATTTTTGACAATTATTTTGTCATCCATGACGACGCGGCGCGATCACGTGGGCACTTCTAGAATCTAGATGTTCTGTGGATCGTCTGTGATACACAGAATACTTAGAAGTTAGTATGTACCGAACGCGCCGCGCGTGTCGTGATTATTTAATGTTTGTGTAATTTCCGAACCAACAGACCGATATTGTTCAAATTTTGACGGGACAATATAAAAAATGTGTTCTTTCTACCAAATCTAACCAAATACACATTTTGACTTTCACCCCCTCTTGCAAGAAAACCGATAAGAATTTGGGGATCAAAGTAGCCTACAGCAATGTCCTTAGTATAAACTAAAATCATGCCAAGTTTAAGCTGAATTGAATCAGTAGTTTCGGCGTGATGCGTGATCCCTATACAGAAAGACAGACAGACAGACAGACAGACATGAAAGAAAAAAAATGCAGTTTCGCCATCAGTATCGACTATGGAGTGCCCCAAAAAAAAAATTTCAAAATATCTTCAATGTACAGAATTCGACCCGTTACAGTTTTATTATAAGTATAGATAGTTGTGGATAGCTTCTTAAAAGGCACTAAACGATAGAAGATACACTACTATTGGTTATGCGGACGACCTAACAATACTGATACGCGGGAATACTGAAAACGTACTATGTAAGGCCATGCGTGTTGCTTTTCAGATTGTGCAAAAATAGTGTGGCGACCAACAACTGTCGATAACTCAGAGGTACCCTCGAACAGAACGATATGTCAACAAGTTTTTGATCGTAGACACAATATCCAACTGAATGCTGAACTAAAAGTTAGCTTTGCAGCAGAGAAGCAAGGATATACACAGACGGCTCCAAATCCGCATATGGTAGTATAATGAAACTCCGTTATTCGCTTGTACTTGTATTGTCATTTATTTCCACAAAGGTACATGGGTACAATATGATTTAACAAAGCTATCAATTATTGCTGCCGACCATCTTTCGGCCCTGATGAGAAGAAGAGAATTGAATCTTGTATGCCAACTACCAAGATGGCCATCTTGGATTTGAAATTTGTCATAGTGCATAGTATTTTACTAGTCAAGGCCTTTGATTTGAAACCCATATTGAGTAGTAGTGAAAAAAGTTAATGTAATTCGCCATTTTGTGGTGGCGGCCATCTTGGATTTGAAATTTGTAATAGTGTACAGTATTACCTTTACAGCTGATTAGTTTTATTTGACATTATTTTTTGGTATTATTTTACTACAAAGATGTTTTATTTATATAGATCATGTACACTAAATAATGATCTATAATTTAATTGTAAGTGACGTTACCAAGTGTTCTTTTGAAATAATGGTTCGAATAAATAAATTAAATTGAATTGAGTATACTACTAGTCAAGCCCTTTCATTTGATATCCATATTAAGGTAGGCTGTGAAGAAATATTTTGTCCGCCATTTTGTGGAGGCGGCCATCTTGAATCGATACTAACCAAACATAGCTAAAAACATTTGCATGGAAATTAACCTTCAAAAATAAAATAAACCTCATCGAGAGCAGCTCATCCGTTTGAGCTCTACGGTGCGACACACAGACAGACAGACATCGACATCAAACTTATAACACCCCTTTTTGGTCGGGGATTAATAAAAATATCAACAACAATAAACAATTTACGTGTAAACACAATCGTTCAATGGCACCGACTTCAAATAGACGAGTGAGTAGGCTCATAATAATGAATTTAGGTTATTTTTCGCTATTGAGTGCCTATTTGTGGTTTTGAAGCCGGTTTAATTTTTTGTATGAAAAGAGTTTATACAAGATTGTTTTCATTCATTTGTCATTTTGAAAACGCGACCACAGCACTGACGTGGTTCTGTTGTGAAAAATTCTGAAAAAGTCGCTATGAAATGGACACCCTATTTAATCGAATATTTCCATAGTAAAAGATAAATGCCATCAAACTAACGACCCGCAATCCTCTCGAAATTCAATGAAAATTCAGCCTTCACAATCGCTGATTTAATTAAATTTTTAACCGTAAATCTCGAGTTGAAAACATCAAATTGTAATTTCACTGTCCCGCTTCAGTGGAGAGATCATTTGAACAATGACTGTAGTGCCGTGAACGAATGATTCGATTTGACAAAATTGAAAATGAATTTAATAATTTTTCTGAAATGTTAGTATGTTGTTGTTATATTTTCATTTCGATACGAGCTGCGCCCCGCCGAATTACCCGTAGCTAGATAATTTTTCACGATAGTTTATTTAGTTAGACCTAATACGATTCACGCATATGATTCATTGTCAACATTGATGTCTTGGAAAAACCTTTGTAAATTTCGTTCCAGTGGTAATACTGGCAGTGGTTTTGGCAGACGATTGTAACATAGACTGCTCTTATCTTATCGAGCCCGTGTGCGGGATGCTGATGGCGCCTGGAGGTGCCACCACTATTGAGCATTACCAGAACATTTGCCATTTGAACAAGATGAAATGTCGCCTGAAGGGGATTAAAAGTAAGTAGTTGTATTGTTTTACTAGCAACGATTTCCTTTAGCAACCCGCGGTTCTAATCTTCGCTTTGTAATTCCCGTACCCACAATAAAACGTAACGTATGTGTTATTTCGGACCATCCTGCTAATATTTTAAATGCGATAGTTTGGGTGTGATAGTCGGGACAATTGCATGGATCGAGTTGACATTTGGAACGTAATTAGATTATTGTATAGAATAGCACATAGGCTACTTTACATTTCGAAAAAATAACCTGTATATCCTCATTACTACTACTGAATGTTACTTACTATGCGTGTGAAATGGCAGAGCATTGCTAGCGATGTATGTGTTCCAGTTCCAAATTTAAACTCCATCCTTTCAGTCGTTCCAATGTGATTAATCAACAAACATCCAAACTTGCACAGTCATCGTGTTATTAGTGGGATTTAACTACTTTTTTTCTTTCTATTATCACACTTACATCATAAAAACGAAACAGGGTGTATTTGCGAGTGTGTATGTTTATTTTCAACACACTTGCTCAGTTCAGTTCAGTTCTTGGTTTTCTGGGCTATACAACTTTGTCGTAATTCTGCCAATACCCGTTTCTTGGGAGTTTCGTAAGCACACTTGCTCATATAGTGCCTCTAATTTCACACACATCAGGCTTATAATGCCACCTGTCACCAAACTGTGTACCTATTGCTTGCATGCAACTTCGTATTTAAATAGATAAATTTAATTTGCACGTATTTCAAAATAAAACTTTCACTCAAACATAACGGTTTTCTATATAGGTAATTAAGAAAACTTTAAACCCCTCATTTTATGCGTAGCTATCAGAAAGCCAAAAAAAAAGAAACCTAATTTGTTTAGTCTGTGGCTGGTCGCTTTGTTAGTGGCGCGCGCGTTATTCGACAACTGATTAATTTTTCCCGCCATAACAAAACATTTTTAACAGCTCGTTTTCATTCTTGAAATGTTTTTTTTTTTAAGTTGTACGAGTACCTATTATAAGTGTGTTTAAAAATCGTGTAATACACGTGTCGTCAACATTCTACACTTGTACCATAATGGTAAGGATTTGATCAATTAAATACGTAGTAAGTACATTACCTAGATTAACACAAAACCTTTTTTCAGTTATGCTGACTTTACAAACACTTTACAGACTTTGCTGATTACAAACTTTAATGCCATAATACAAATGGGCCCATACTATCGAGAAATGTCACTAATTATCGCGATAATGGACGTTAACCGTAGGTGTTAAAACAACCTTCGGTAAACGCCCATTGGTGTATTTACACCTACGGTTAACGACCATTAACGCGATAATTAATGACATTTCTCGTTAGTATGGCTTCAGCATTGAAGTTTGTAGTTGTTATGTCGCAGAGCGCAACTACATAGGGACAATTTAAACATATAGTTATTCATTTTATGTTGTTAGTATTGACAGTCCTTCCCGACGAGATGTGTGGTGTGAAACCAGGCGGTAGTCGTCGAGTGAATGACTTCAGTATCGTCGGAGCCCACCAGGCGTGCAACCACTCGTGTCCCACCTACTGCGTCGATACCTACGACCCAGTCTGCGCTCAGATACACTACTTAGTAAACGGGGCTAAGAAGAATGAAATGAGACCCATGGTCAACCATTGTCATGTTGACTTGTTTTCGTGCTCAGTGGGCGTGGTGAGTTTCTTTCTATCTCTTACAACAAAACTTTCATGACACTTTCGTTATAATATGTCCGGCTGCGGATCGCGTTGCCTGTGTGGGTTTTTAAGACTGATATAATCTCAGCGTTGTCAAGTCCAGAGTAAATTGTTTCTTCTAGGTAAGCATGCCCCATGGTAGAACGCATTTTCGCTTAACATCAGGCTAGAGGTCGGTCAAAAACAAAATTAAATTTCGTTAAAAACATTGCACTTAAAGAACGTATCTACAAGAAATGTTTGTGAAGTTGCCAGTTATTTTGTAAAAATAAAACGTTTGTTTTAAAGCTTTAATTAACATAACCAAGATTTTTCCCAATGGAAACTTTTAGTACTCTTCGCCATAGCGGCCTACCTACTAAAATCCTGGGGCGTTTTCCACGTTAGGTCTGTAAAATCATGACATGAGTAGTATTATCATCTAAGTACGCGCAAAACTGAATAAGCTCTTGGGATTTGGTGTAACTGGGTGGTGTGTTATTATTTGGTCACGGGGCATGGAAGTTATTTACTATAGTATTAGTAGTATTATATAAGTTATGGAGAGAGGGGCACTCCGCACCACGCTGTTCTTTAGGCAGCAACATTCATTGTACTCTTGAATTCGTCCTACTGCTACAAAAAGTTTTGTGAGCACTTCATAACTAGTATTAAAATTCGATATCCTGATTATTTAACAAGGTAACATATTTATTTTACAGATGTAACAATTACAGCTTTGAGCAAATGCATACAGGCACACAGTTTAATGTTCATGACGTCAGTAGTGGCTATGAAGTCACTTGGATTCGTAGATCATAAACGAAGACGCTCTTTAGCTTATGACGACATTGTGAGAGCAATCCCAAATGAAGCATCTGACGAGAAAAAAAATCGAGACACGTCACATGAAAATCATAAAAAGAAAAACCTGAAGGTGCAAAGTAGAACAAGTCATTTGGGATGGATAATTAGAATACTTCCTGAAAGAAATAGTTAATTGTTACATTAGTTATAGTGTTTATAATAATAATTCTAAATGTGGACTTACTTGTGTATTCACGAGTGGACACGGAGATTTCGCTTATAGTCATAACTTTGATGTAACTCTAGTTATGCCTACGACTATATAGACTGTGGGATGAAGCTAATCTGCATGATCTTATTCTCGTTTCTGCTCTCAGGTCGAAAAAGCGGCATCGTTTCATGAAAGACGTTCAAAAGACTCGAACAACTCGAGGTTAGAGTCCAGTTTTGTAATAAGATCATCTAGGCAGTGGAATGCGTTGCCTGAATGTATCTTTCTTAATACTATCTTCCGGTGTTCAAGTAGAGACTTTCTTTTCAAGTAAATTGGTGTCATGGTCAATCGTATCGTCGCTTAACATCAGGCGAGATGGCGGTCAAGTCTATAAATTATTGTAAAAAAAAAACACTAGGTAAGTACCTAAAAAAGAGAGCTGTGTTCGGCTGAAATGTAAGTCGAACAGAATCGACAATAATATTACACGTGATTCACCCATGTGAGAATGTACCATAACTACGTTAGATTTACTAAACATTACTTCTAACGATGATCTGAAACTACATAAAAAGTTTTAAAATCGTTGAAAGATGAAACTGTGAAACTGAGATAAAACAAACTTTAAAGGAACGTTCCAAAGACTAATAAGTATTTTTTTTAATTTGTCATTGACAATCACTTTTTTGTAGCACCGTCATATACGTGTACTTATTATTATTATTGAAGCCGATTAAGAAGATGAGAGCGAGAATCGATATTTTTGGCTAATCTACGATTATTATTTGATTTTGTTGGTCTAGATTATCCAGATGTATCGCGACACCGACAGAATTCGGTTAGAGTATTCCGGTTTCTATTTGGTTTGAGTACAATAATTTAGTATTGAGAAAACACTAGTATCGGCCTGAGATTTTGTAGATTATGAAAGGAATTGTAATTTAGAAAATGTTTATCTCTTACACTCGGCTAAATTGTAAAAACGCCTTTAAGTAAATGCAATTTCTCGGAATGAAAAGGCTTTGCTATTCCATACTCTATTATTATCTGTTTGATCTCCAAATGTCTGCTTGATCTTTTCAGTTGCTACCTACGACATGATTGAGCCATGAAATCGAACTTTAATATTTACGGTATTACTAGATTAAAAATAATGGGATCGGGATAATTCCCGACAAAAAATGACATAGGTGCCTGTGTTATTGCAGACGATTATGTCTATAGTTATGCACTTAAGTATATGTACCCAATTTAACATCCAGATCCCTTTAGACGATTTTGCGTGAAAGAGTATGAAACATCCACAGATAGAAAACTTTAGCCTTTAAAATGTGCATAGGATATTATGACTTGTGTTTTAAGACTATTAGACATCTTCCTTCATCTCATAATACCATTTCGTTCTTTTTTATTTGTTACCTTATTTGTAGTGGTAGAATTTTTTGCAGAGACTACCTGGGACAAAACACACCTTTACCAGCTATTCTACCGTCCAGCAGTAATGTTTTAATATTACAGTGTTCCGGTTTTCAGGGAATCTCGCTCGCTCACTCGCTTCGCTCACTTCACATTTATGTTATAAAAAACAGTGGTATTCCGGAAGTACCGATAGAATTGAAAACTAGTACCTCTTACACAATATATGTACAAATGTACATACTGATACTAACAGTGGGCCAGCTTGGTGGATTGCTATTGACTCTCCCCTAGAGAGAAAAGACCCTGAGTCCAAGTAGTGGCAACATTTAGTGCAGTATATATATAGTTGTATCAATATCGGTTATGCTCGAACTAAACGAGGCTAGTTTAGCTAGGATAGCAAGCTAGTGTTAGCAAGCTAGCAAGGTATTACTTCTATATAGCTTCGTATAGACAACGCTACGCAACGTTAGTTTTGTCTACACTAGTTTGAAAAACTAGCCTCGAGCATTACACTCATACTCAAAGCGGTTACAATATCGCTAGTGTTCAATTGTTTTTCCCAACCTGATAAAAACCCAAAGTGCTCAAAGAAGTTTTCACTTAAAAAAAGGTAGTAGTAGTAGTAGTAGTAGTTATGGAAATAGCGAAAGGACGCTCGCTGTATTAGAATATAAGAAAATTGGAAAAGGGTTTGTATATCAACTACGAGTAGGTATTTCACGATAATTTTCCAGGTAAATGCAGGGAAATAAAGCAACATGTCAAGATCCGAGCGTTGGTAGGCGTAAATTCGAACTCACGTGATTAATGCCCAGTCCGTTCCGATCTACGCCCGTGGTTTCGAGGGCCGAATTAGCCACCACTGGCTCGTAAATTTGCTGGTGGCGCCTCCTAAATTTGTGAAGTTTAAAAGCCCAGTGTAATTGATTGCAGCGCTAGAGTTTTGCGATGTTAACGGCATGCAGCCTTTTGGGGATTCAAAATACCGTGGTAGCGGAAATTGTTTTGTGTTATATCATTACCGCCATTTCTAACCTCCAATACAAAAACAACGGAGTGTTGTAAGTATGATTTGTCCTTCTCTTTATTTTTGTGTCTATCTTTGGCGTCGTAGGTCCCAAACTGATTTTGCAAGATTAATTAAAGATAGTCGAGATTGTTCTTATGTTTGATTAAAATGGCAGCCGCTACAAAATGGCGGGAGTATTTTTTTTTAATTTCGTACGTTTTCAAATACTTATGTACACGAAAAAACTGGCGAAAACAAAAACAAGAATGTTACTAGAAACAAATCAAAGTATCTTAGTTTAGCATAGTTTCTTAGAATAGCGGAACAGTCAGTGAATATATTTTATGGTACAATAGTAAATTGGGATTCTGGTAACTCAGGATGTAAATTGTTATCTTAGCTCTTTCGCGTTCGCGTACTACGGTGGACGAACGACGGCTTTAAAGAAACATAGCATATTCATTTGTATAGATATTAGTAACTGTTTTAAGATGTGTTCCCCAGCAAAACGAGCAATTTGTTTTGTTTTCAGAGCTATCATCTACTCAGTAGCTAATACAAATATCAACTTGTAAAAAATACTTTTAATTTCTTAAAAATTTTTGGCTTCAATGTGGTAGTTTTTTTTGTTAATGAATTTATTTTTTAAATAATCTTCTCACAACGAAACCATAAAAAATAGGAATAATTGTTTTTTATTTTAGATTTAAACGTTTATTCTAAAGTTTGAGCGTAAAACAGCGACAAATCCTACTTCTTTCTTGCGGTGTGCGATGAGGTAAGAAATACTCAAGGTCATTTGCTTGGGGTACGGCCTTAATGCTCAGCTGGGAATTGGAGACTTCTCTAAATTAAGAAAGAAGTTATAGTCGTAATCCACGCTAGCCAAGTGCGGAAGCTTCCCTCGAACGATGTCTTTACGGGGCCGTAAAGACATCGCCGATTTTGTTGGGCGGGAGGATTCCCGGCATTGTCTTCGCTATTGCTGTCTCTATAATTTCAAGTGAAAAGAAAAGAGATAGCGATGCCAAAGCTAAGACAATTTGGCTCATTCGAATTTCTAGTTAGGCCGTAGACTCTCCGGTTTCCTTCGCCGATGAAGTCAGTGATGATGAGGTGGTAACAAATTTGGACAGCAGGATTTGAACCTACGATAGGCGAAATTGAATGTTCTTGCTACTAGTCCATCACAGACCTCTTAAACTATACTTTCAAGACTACGCCCGACTTATCTGTGGAGTGTAGCGATAGATAGCACCACGATCGAAAAGTTTTCCCACCTATTGCAAAATTAGACAACTTCTGTGGTATTTAATATGTACTCGTAACTCTGGTTTTTGGCCGTTCTACAGATAAATAAGTGGCACTGTATATCCAATTTTCCCTCCAGGCCACGTGGTTCGACAGCGTAGTTCGATCAATCGGACCACGTGAACTTTTTTTTCCAGTTGGTTCGATTAATCGAACCATGTATTTTAGAGACTCCTGACAGTTCGATTTTTCTGACTATGTGGACTTTTTTCAATAGGTTCGATTAATCGAACTTAGTCAAACCTTGTAGATTTGCTAAACTTAGGTAGATAAAAACAACAACACAATGTCAAGATTATTTTAAGCTTTATTTTATGATTTTATACTGTTTAAGTACTTCACTTTATTTCGTAACGTTTCCAAGGACATTACAACCTTATAATTATACAGTACAGTAAAAGCGAACAATAAGTTCGACTTAAAAATTTTCGACTAAATTGGTTTTGTGGGATTATTATTCATATTATGTGTTCATTATCTTCATTTGTTAGATACTACAATTTCATTTACTTTAAAATTAACGATTTCTGCAAACTAGAGAAATACAGGATGGGCGGTTAATTGCGCCTATGAGTGTACTTCGATGAATCGAACCAGTTGAACTTGCCGTCGTGGTTCGACAGAGTCGAACCACGAGGTCCCAGTATTAGTAGTTCACGTGGTTCGATTCTAAAATCGAACCAAAGGGAAAAAAAAGTTCACGTGGTCCGATTGATCGAACTACGCTGTCGAACCACGTGGCCTGGAGGCAATTTTCTACGTTTGAGTTCATTCAACGTCATAAACGTTGAAAATTTCCTTAACATTTGACTTTACTTAAAATATTTGATAGCGTTTGAGCTAGCGTACTCATTGAGTACATGTTATGACTGTAGGTAAATAAATACCAGTTTCTCAAACCATTTCGTAAGAAGTAGCAATTTCTGGGAAAGCAGATACTACATCTAATATAGTATTTTTTTAATTGCTTACTATAGATTTGTACTTGATCACAAGCTCGTATAATGTTATGCAACAATGCCGTCTACGGTAGAATGTGATTAGGTATCTAAAAATCCGATTTCTTTTCATCTTCAACATACCCAGATTAAATCCATCAGAGCATACTCCCTCAGGCAACGTATTCTGCAGTTTAGATGTTTCCTTTACGAAAGCGGCGACAAAAATTGAGATGATCTCGTCGTTAAAATTTTTGGAACGTCATTTATGAAACGATATCGCTTTTTGCGAGCTACAGGCTACCCAAGAAAAAAAGTGGCAAGGTTATACATCATATAAGTGGCAAAGGTTATAAGATCATATAGATCGGTTCCATACTTTCCAGAAAGTATCGGAAATAGTTTTCAATTGAATTTATAGCTTCTTCCGAAATATCTATAATTTACATTACAATACAATACAATAACTCTTAATTAAAAAGCCACAAAGCACAAAAAAACATCAAATAATACAAAACAGAAATTTAATTGGCGGCCTTATCGCTTAAAGCGATCTATCTCTACCAGGCAACCGTGCAAGGTACATTACCTATTAAGTATGTCTCTACACATAATTTTACATATTATTCTAAATATGTCCACATTAAACGTAATTGTATTTTAAAAATTAAACAATATGGATGTTTAGTATTTAAATTTAAAATATTGTTACCGCAGTATTTGCAGTACCTAACTTACTGACCACCACAATTTTTTATAGTGGTAATAGCTTACAAATTATGAAATAGACTTTAACGCTTTTTAGGGTTTCGTAGCCAAATGGCAAAATACGGAACCCTTACAGATCCATCATGTCTGTCTCTGTCTGTCTGTCTGTCTGTCCGTCCGTATGCCACAGCCACTTTTCTCCGAAACTATAAGATAATAAACTATAACTATAAGATTTTCTTACAAAAATAGAAAAAAAACAATACATTTCCCATTTTGTCCCATTTGTTTTGTCATTTGTTTGGGGTGTCCCATACTTAGAAATGAAACTCAATTTTTTTTTCTACCAAAACTATACTTTTGTGGGTTATCTATGGATAGGTCTTCAAAAATTATATTGAGGTTTCTAACACTTTTTTTTTCTAATTGTTGACCCAACCAAAACTTCCCTGTAATTTATTTTTGTTATGTAACTTTTCTTTTTAATTTTGATGTTTTTACTATATTTTTATTCTGCTACTAGCTGTACCCTGCCACGTTTCGCTGTGACATATTGTGATGCAAAATTATAAAATATAAATATAATATTGTGATAAAACAATTCCTGTTGCGGATTATGATTATTATCATTAGGATTATCATTCTAAAATTACAGCTCGATCGGTGCAGAACTTTTGAGTTTTTGAAGCGTACACAAACCAACATAACATTTTTATGTATAAAGATTATGGGTATATATAATATATAAATAAACTCATATTTATAACTCTAAGTTTACCTTTAATATAAATATAGTTAACCGAAAAGCTCAATGGTTATTTAATAATTGAGTTGGCTTCAGTTGACGCTTCGAACCTAATTTTAGTTTTAATTAAATTTTCTTCACTCCGTATTATAATTTATTTTTATAAATTTTAGTAGAAAAAGCTCTCGCTTTATTCGTTTTGAAATTAGATTGCTAGACGTCTAAATTAAAAAAAAAAAGGAAAAACCTGACAAAGACGGACGGACACTTAGACACTTATATATTATTAAGTATACTACCAGTGCCCCGCAGTTTGACATAAAATAATTTAACCTATGTGTTATTTGAATTATTATATACTGCGTGAAATTTAGCACTCTATGTGCCAAATCGATACCTTAATTTGCAAAACGAATAACTCCATAGTAGCAAATTTCACAGAGGCCACTAAAAACTTAATATAAAAAAATTAAAGCATCAAAAGAAATATCAAACATCCCTTTGGAAATTGTATTTCTGATTAACTAATAAACACTTAAAGTAATGAAAAACCAGTTACGCAATACATTTTAGTGGTGATTTAATGTGACCCCTGTGAAATTTGCTACTATGGAGTTATTCGTTTTGCAAATTAAGGTATTGAAATGCACTCTTTGTGCACGAAATTCGGCACTGTATGTGACACATTTCATGCAGCTCCCAACTATAGTTTTTGCGTGAAAGAGTAACAAACATCCATTTATCCTCACAAACTTTCGCATTTATAATATTATAAGCTTGTTTGTTTGTAAGGTCGCATGTCTGTTCCACGTATCTGTGTAACGATGAAATTTGAATGTAACTAAATATAAAGTAAGTAGGTACATAGGGTTAAAGTTGTTGAGCCACTGGTTCCACCGCAGAGTCCAGCTTGATATTTTTAAAATCAACACATATATGTCTATTTTTGTTCGTTAGTTTTCTCAGACATTATTTGACATAACCAAAGAGTGAACACAACAAATTTATTTAGTACTCATATTCATAATTCTACTACTACCTTCTTCTTTAGAAGGGAGGAGGAAGAAAGGTAGACCTAGGAGAAGTTACATGAACCAAGTGAAGGATAAGATAAATGTAGTGTCGTATCAGGAAGTCAAGGAGAAGGCGGAGTGTAGAAGTACATGGAAGGAACTCCACCGACAAGCGACACTCCATCGCTCTTAAATTATGAATGAAGTCATAATTATTTATTATGGTATTTCTGAAATAAATTATTCCTAAGTTACTCTGTATAAAATAAGTTGTCTGCTAGTGAAAGTCCAGTTGTCAGGAACTAATAGACAACCAAAGATCTATCTATCTAATATATATCTATCTCATTTTCTCCGAAGAAACAAAAACAGGCTTCAATTTAAAATTAAATTCGGACACTCGACCAAATTTCATAGAAATCAATTAAGTACTAAATACTTCAGTAGTCTAAATACATGAAAGCAAATTGTAGTTTCTTGTTCATATATCAAACACCGCTACACCGATTTTGATAAAACTTATATGAGACTACTTCTTGAATGATCTACTAAACAAAAAAACAATCAAAATCGATTCACAATTGGCAGCGCTATCGCGTAGCATATGTACCTACTTACAAAAAATACATACAAGCGAATTGAAGAACCTCCGCCTTTTTTGAAGTTGGATACAAATAAAATGTTTTTTTTTATGTAAGAACCGAAAATGTGCATTTAGTGAAATAGTGTAGAGTTGGAATCGACCGGTTTTTTTATCCGGTTTTCAGCTGTTTTCTTGTGCTCACATAGGGCAGATCTATAAATGGAAAGACAATCTAACCTACACCACTAGAAGTGATAATTTTCCGATACCTAGAAAAATCACAGTTGAACGTCAAATAAATAAAATAAATTTCTAATTTCTTTTCTGGTTACAAAAATTATGTATTACTTTTAAACTTAAAACATGATAAAATTCACATTTTATTCAAAGGTATAACAATAGGTACATAAATATTATATGGTCAAAGGTTTGAAACTTACGTAATTTTTCACAGTAGAATACCAGAAGGTTCTTCGTGGACGTATGAAAGGAAATAGCTATTTATCGGGAAACTGGGGTGAAAGCAGGAATTTCTGAAATTGAGAGCAAAGAGGTGATTTTATGGGCAAGAATTCGATATATCACCCCGGAGAGATAGCCGCCATACCGCAAACTGAGATAGATTTAACGTTGGGGGCTGTGGAGTTGTAGAAGGCGATAATAATGACAAGAGGCCTGCGTTAGTATTATTAATTACCTGCCATTTACCGTGGTTATATAGTGGACAAGTCCTCGACATTTCAATGCACTTTACCTGTAAACACGAAACGTGAAAACACATAAAAAAATTTGGGGCCCACCATTTGATCATGGCAAATATAGCCAGTAATAAATTAAACTAGCCACTTGCCTGTCCCTGGTCACTACTGTGCCATTTTTTTCCGGTCAACTGTTATTGCTACACAAACACGAAGCGTTCGGAAACACGTTTTTATTAATAATCTGTAGCGCAGAAATGCCTTGCTTGCGGTTGTTAATCTTCAGAAAGAATCATTGATTACGTTTAACCAACTTTTTTTTTGGCCATTTCAATTGTCGGAAATTGGTCGCCATCGCGTCGGGAACAATGACCGCATTGTGAGGAATCATTTTAATCAGTTAAAATATTAGACTTCGCAATGCATCACTTTTGTTTATATGTTATCTCTATGTAAAACAAAATATAATTTAGTTTTTCTATCTTACCTTACCTACACCTTTGCCAATTATTCTACCGCCAAGCAGTAATCGGTAAACATCATAGTGTTCCGGTTTGAAAGGCAATGTTCCAGATAAATCTGGCTCCTATAATACAAGCTTTGCTTAGTTTGGGGTCAGATAGTGTTGTGTGTGAAATTTCCACCAATTACAGGGTATCGAGGTAAATATTTCATAACTGAGTGACGAGATTTTTTTTATTATAATTTAACCTAGCACAGCACTGCTGTGCTAGGTAAATTTCAACTTCCAATAGTTGAGTGACACTGTTGTGTTATGGACAGGCATGTTGCTTGTTATCAGCCACATGTCCTGCTCGTCTCGTTACAAAGTCAAAGTACTTTATTCATAAATGTACAATTTACATGTCAATTAATAAAAAATAAAAACAAAATAAAGAGCATACAAATTGTATACCTACATTTCTAAAGTTTGAAATGACTACTTTACTGTATTACAATAATTATTGTACAGAAAACTGCCAAGCATTTAAGAGTATAATGTCTTTATTACAATTGTACTGACCTATGTCAAATTTATTTCTTTACACTTTTATGGGAACTTTGCCATCACTTTCTAAAAATTCGCTGTAACTATAAAAAAGTTTGATCGACAAGCCAGCACTTTAATCTGTTGTTGAAGCTGTCGAAACTATTTTGCGAAGAGTATTATAAACTTCCGGTCCCATAATGTGAGTCAACTTCCGTGACCTCGTGAGAGAGTGTGACATCCACATCATCCACATCAGTGTGATATAACATCCAGCTTGTCGGCGTTCCGTATGTTTCGAGAATGTCTCTCTCCTCGCGTGTTTTACGATTCTAGATTATTTTTGACATACACAGCCACTTGGTAGATCAAGATAGCAGGTAAAGTAAGTATACCAAGCTCCTTCACTCTTTACTATTAATAAATAACTAATATAGGGAATAGTTGTCACAGCTCAACACAAAGAAACTCTATTAAAATGGAAGATCTAATAGAATAAAAGACTACCACAGAGAATAGTGATATCAAACGAACTGTTAAAATGATAATAGCCTTTACATTACATCTCGTATTAAATTATTATTAAACGCTCCACATACGAGTCCTAAAATCAGAGGAAATGACGTAAAAGTAATGGGGAGGAGCCTACATCACACCACATGATTGGTGATTTATGGTGCGATGTAGGTCTCAACTACTCCTCCCCACAAGTTTTACGTGATTTCCTCTGATTTTAGGGCTCGTTTGTAGAGGGTTTTAGTCCTAGTCGCCACATACGTGCCAACTTTGTACAGATAATGCTCTTGATTATCTATCTACTAAATATAATTAAAGAACTCTTGTTTTTTGTTAAGACAAACAAAGCTTACTTACAAAGTATTATTCGCCCACATCGGGAAGGTCGTCAAAACTTTCTTATCAGAGCAGCACGTCGTAAACTGCGCTCAATCTACATTTCAGTGATATCTCTAAGGAGACCCAGTAAAAGTTTTTCGCAAACTGCTGCCAGAATGAATACGATCGAAAATGCGGGTAGACGCCAGGTTAGAACTGTCTGGAAACAGGGCCCCATTGAGGAGTTGTTGAATGTTTTAAAAATCTGCTACTTCTCTTCTTTGTAAAATAGCAATATTTCAGAACTTTGAAAAGTAAATTTCGTTTAACTATTTTTCATAACTGCCTGTTTGATAAGTTTCGGTAAATTATAATTTGCTGAAGATAGATTCAATAGCTTAAGATTTTATTTGAATTTGAAATATAGTGCTGGCAGTTCCTGTTTGAATAAAACACAAAATCGGCAACATTTATACAAACATGTTTTTGATATGCATGAAACGGTTTAAAATTGGTTAGCAAAATAATTGTCGAAAATATCGAAGAACATCCACAAAAAATAACATACTTGCGAAAAAAATTACATACTGAGTATCATCTTCTATCTTTTTGGAAGTCGGTTATAAATATAAAATGTTCAATTCGTTTCTTTTTCTGGGAATAGGTAAAAACAAGTCCAGTCTGGTGATCTAACAACCTACCGATTTTTTTATTATTTTATCGGGTACTAGCATGTTTCTTAGTTTTCCTGACGTATTTCCCGTTCCCGTTATTTCCTTGTGATAAAAAGTAGCCTATGCCAGACTATAATCTAATTTTGTTTCGAACTTTAACTTGACCTGATTAGCCGTTCCGGCGTGATTGAGCAACAAACATCCAAACATCATTGATAATTAGTAGGATTTAGCTTACAGCTACAAAAAATTATGTAATCGTGTAACGATGCTTAGGTAGGTAACTAGGTACATAACATGACTTTTTAATAAATTTAATCGTGTTATTGAGTGTATTATTAAACATCAATTAGTTTCTAACATTCAGTTAAGGAAAACCCTACAAAACAAATTTAATGAATAATTCCATGAATAATTCTGTCAACAATCTACATCAGAAGATTGGGAGAGTGAAGCAAACAATATTTAAATGAACGTTAAAACATTTAATATAACCTTAATGACAACAATCATCAATTAGTCAAACAAAGACACGAAGGCAAACACAGTATGTCCTGCATGGCCGGCGTCTGGAGCGAAAGTGCCTCCCTTCTCTCTCGACCCACTACTTAAAGCCAGTTTTCGTCGCACGATGTTGCCACTCCATGCACCTTTTTCTTGCTTTTAAACGGGGTTGCTAACACGGCCCTCCTGCACCGTGCCTGCCCCAGGCACGATAAAGCTGTAATGTACAAACACTTAGCATTACAATCTATTAAAATAATAACAAAGCTCGGCCTATCATGACATATTCAATTCATACGAGAATGATAACATGAAGTCAATTCAAGGATACCTTTATACTTAGGCATTCTTGAAACTTCTATCGTATTTAAGTTGAACAACCAGAGCGAGGGCTGTTGCCTTTATACTTAGACAACCCCTACGATTACTCAGTCATTACCAACCAACCAGTGCCTAGTACAGCTCATTTTCCTTTAGGCTTAGGAAATTTCTGTGTTAGCTCACTGTTGGATTCTTTGCAATGTACCAATTCAATCTTCTCAAATTGTTCGACTTCTCTCTCTTTATAGGAATTATATGTTTGTATCACAATATTGGGAACTCATTAATTACCTTGCCAACACGTCATATTATTTATTAATTGTATTCAATCCACGGATCAAAATTAGCAAACTTTATTATACACCATTGTAGGCCTTTACTATCTCTCTCACTGACTCTCATATACTGTACAGACATATACTATTGTACTTGTATTTACTCAGTCATTATTTTTTAAGCACTTATATACTGTTTACGGCTTAAATTGCACCGATTTGTCGCTCTGTAGGTTAATCGTCACTTCGTGACTGCTAACCTTTCCACTTCCAGTTGCTTCATGTTCAAAGCTATACATTTGCACCCCTCATTTTTACCAAAAGTTTAAGTATATTTGAATTAACTGCTACATTGCAAACCTCAGCTAATTCTTCGATGTAATTATGAAATGTTAGGGTATGTCATCAAAAAGGCTAACTCTTTCATATTAAGTCTTATCCGATTATCACGACGATAACATACATCTCGACTTCATTTACAGGAACAGAATCTAATTTAATTAGTCACTTACAATATTCGTTACTCTTGAAGGGTCATTGCTTTGGCTACTTTTGACGATTTTACTGACAACCACTCCTCGTATCAATGAATATCGTATTGTACAAATGAGCTCGTCTGTAACTGCACCATTTACATTGTATGTTATTACAAAATGTATCTTGTTTTAGTCGTCTGCACGTACTTTATTTCTTTTACTTTACCGATTTATTCAGTTTTTTTTTTAATTTATAACTCATACAAAACTCGCACTTTACCGTAAACTGAACACTTTTGTGGTTCACGCCACAATTATAACAAAGGCTCTCGAACTCGTTAAGAGTCATAATCATCGAAAGACTAGCTGTTTCAGAACTACCTACAAAATTTGGCGTTCAGGTGAATACTTATAGGGCAATTTTAGTATCGTTACCCTCTCTAGGAGTAGTGTTACCTGCAGTGTGTTTTCCCAGTTTTATTTTACATGTACCCTGCTGTGTATAAAACCTACCAAACTATCGCTTGACTTGAAATTACTAGCCTCGACAGACGCATTGATGTTATTATATTACGGTTTACATGAAATTCAAGTACAAACTGTAAATTTATGCAATCTGCTCAAAGAATATATTGTGTAGCGATTTGTTTTCGACGAGTTTTTTGGTCCACGATTTTTTTCGATACTCTGAACATATTTCTTTAGACTTTAAACAACTTCGACGAATTGCTGATCTTGCTATCACAAATAGAGATTACTGTCGATATTTTAGTCCTGTCCGAGTGTTGGTTGAGTAAGGTGTCGAGTCTCCCTGCCTTGGACAACTACACCAGCTACAAGTCGAGCTTCCGCAATCAAAATGACGGGGTGGTACTATACGTAAAAACCTGTATAGATTGCCGTGTCACTGAGGCAAACACTGTGGACAGCAATTGCCTGGTTGTAACATGTGAACCAGATACAGTTATTGTTGCTGTGTATAGGTCTCCATCGTTTGCCTGCCTGGGTGCGTTTGTAGATAGCCTGGCCGAGCTCCTTGAAACTCTATCAGTACATAGTACGATAGTGGTCACAGGTGATATCAATATAAATATAAAACCGGAGGTAAGGGATAAATTCAAGGAAATGTATCTGGATGCAGTTGCTTTCTATGGATTAATGCCCACACACTATTTAGCCACAAGAGGAGATAATTGCCTGGACCACGCACTTCTGAAGTCGAGGTTCAATAATGCAACCGCACTCGTACTTGACACGGCAATGACTGATCATGCTCCAATACTACTCAACATAAACTGTTCCGTTATTACTGATAGGCCGTCTAACCACTCGTCTCGTCGTGAGAACTCGTCTGGATGTGCAAGCAATAGCTTATGAGCTGGGAGAGGCTGATTTTGCGCCGTTGTTTGCCTGTGACGATGCGGAGGCTGCTTCCGATCTGCTTGTTGAAGCAATCGCGGGTGTCATCCAAAGGCACACAAGAGTGGTGAAATTCTCACGCACAACTCTTATGATAAAACCATGGATTACACCTGATGCACTCAGGTGCATAAGGCACCGAGACAAACTGCACATCCAAACGAGAAAGAACCCGGATAACATGATGCTGAAACTAGCTTACAGTCGATATCGCAATTATTGCACTAATTTACTTCGTAGGCTTAAACATAGCTACGAGCGTCAGGAACTGGAAAAAGTCAAACGGGACCCAAAAGCAACATGGAAAATTGTGAAAAATATTGCTAATCTGCGAACGAACTCGGCACCCGCTACTGACCTACTGAAGATATCTGATAGTCCGCGTAAATCAGTAAACCAAGTGAACGAACACTTTGTGGCTATGGGTCGAAAACTGGCGGATAAAATTGCGGCAAATAATCCTTGTGGCCATGTTCACTTTGTGCCAACTCGTGTGGTGACTCAATGGTATTGCTTCCGACGGATCATAAAGAGGTAGATTCCCTTATTACAAATCTCCGTAACGACTGTGCTACCGGGTGGGACAATATTCCTGTAAATGTCCTGAAATGTGCCAGACAGTACCTGGTACCACCGGTCACCCATGTCTTTAATCTTTGCATTTCCAAGGGTATCTTTCCTAAGTGCTTTAAGAAAGCAATTGTTCACCCTATCTGAATAACTACAGGCCGATTTCTGTCCTATCCAGCCTATCAAAAGTCTTGGAAAAGATTTTAAACAAGAGACTGGTTGACTATCTGGAAGCACGTACTCGGATCGCGGACAATCAGTTCGGTTTTCGTAGAGGGAGAAGTACTGAGGACGCAGTTCTTGAACTTGCAAACTGTTTAGTTGAAAATCTGGATTGTAAAAACAAGACTATTTTATACTTCTAGACCTCTCAAAAGCGTTTGACACAGTATCAATTCCCCTTCTGCTCACAAAGCTGGAGACTATGGGAGTTCGAGGTTTGGCTCTTGATATTTTTACGGACTATCTAACGAACAGAACACAGTCAGTAAAGGTAGATAACGTCATCAGCTGTGAACAACTTATAACGTGCGGCGTGCCGCAGGGCAGTGTCCTAGGGCCGACGTTCTTTACCGGCTATGTGAATGACGTTTGTAGGCTGTCCGTTCCGAATTGTAAAATTTTGATGTATGCCGACGACACAGCACTAATAGTCCATGGGACTACCTGGGAGAGTGCAAGGGAAAGCGCTGAGAGAGCTCTTGAGGTCGTAATGTCATGTCTTTCGGAAAACTTTCTAACCCTAAACATAGATAAGACTTTATACATTGCCTTCTCACCGAGCACAAATATGCGACCAACGTTTGACTCCCTAAAGATCAGAGCTCACACATGTGGTCGGGTTGCCGAGGTATGTGCATGTCCGGAGGTCTTACGTACGTCACACGCTAAATATCTGGGAGTGACTATAGATGATACGCTAAACTGGAGTTTGCACTTGCAGAATGTGACCGCCCGCACTAGAAAGCTTATGTTTATTTTTAAAAGACTTAGAACTGCTGCAACACTGGGGCTCTTAAAGATCGTGTACTATGCTCTTGCACAATCGGTGTTGGCATACTGTATCGCGGCCTGGGGAGGTACCTATGTTACCAGTATGCTCCGACTGGAAAGAGCACAAAGAGCTGTCTTGAAGATCATGACCGGTAAACCACGTAGGTATCCTACTACACGGTTATATACGGACTGTTCTGTGCTCACGGTGAGACAGTTGTACGTGAAACAGGTACTTCTTCGCAAGCACTCAACACTCCCATACAATCGGTCTAGTAAACGTAGAAGCTATTCTGTCTGTCCGATGGTCTCCACACGGACGGCTCTTGCTGATCGGCACTACAATGCAATTAGTCCACGGCTATATAACCGAGTTAACAAGGTATTAAACATTTATAATCTGAATCAGATAAAATGCAAAACTACACTTGATAGATGGTTGAAGAGCTTAAGCTATAATGACACTGAAAACTTACTCGCAATCTCCTTGTAACGCTTCATATCATAGATATACATATTTTGTCTCTGCCCCTACCTCAGCGAACACACATACACATCCAAACATAAGCTAGCACGCGCTCATTATTCTTATCGACTTAATGTCTGGTTTGATTTCTCAACGATTCCACTGTAAAACTCATTCGATTCGCTAATACCACCTCATTTGGGTTTTTAAAAAATAATGTTTTTGAACCTAGATTTTAACTGGAATTTTTGATTTACTTTTTATTCTAATTTTGATTCAGATTTACTCTTGATTTTGTTTTTAACTTTGATTATGATTTTTACCTTGATTATGTTTATAATTGGATTTTAATATTGGTTTTAAATTAACTTTCACTATGAAATTGACATTGACACACTTGCATATTTTTGACATATTTACATTTTTTAAATTCTGATTTTGATTTTAATTATGTTTATGACTTTAACTTTGACTATGTTTTTTCTTTTTTTGATTTTAAATTAACCATTACTATGAAATTGACATTTTTTGTTTGATTATTATTTACTTTGCTTTTCTTTTTTCAATTTTGGAATGTTTAATGATTTCGAATTTAATTAACAAAAAAATAAAAATATAAATAACATGTTTAATTTTGACGAAATGTACATAAATTGATTTAAAACGAATAGACCTAATGTCCAAAATACAGGTGTGCTTCACACCTAGTTTGGAAAATTAGGGATCCACATGTATTATGTACCGATTATTGAAATAAACAATTATTATTATATTTATTTATTATTAAATGCATTACAAATTCTATTTCTCCATACTCAGGGGTTCGCGAGCGATCATTACGCAATAACGAGTCGTATCAAATCTTTGCAGAACCTTTGAGTTTATTGAAAACCTGATGACGAAATACTACCACGAGAGTATCGAAGCCTGTTTCATCCACGAAACAAAATTATTACGTATCTAATGAATCAAAATCAGGTATCAATTTTATTTAATCTATTGGCACTTGTACTCACAGTTGTGGCATCGTTTGTTAAAGATACCTTCGTCAGTTTCTGGGTAGCGCGCTTATGGTGAAATCCCAGACCAGCTACTGTCACTGCCTTTGAGCTGCTACTTGATGATGAACGACCACGCTTTTTTTACATGCTTGCATTTACCATTGAGTCTTCGTTTTGAACCCATTACAATTCAAATGATACAGGTTTTAACTTCAAAGAACGCTAATGACAATAAAACTCAAGATTAGGTGGCGAGCTAGGCCTCGTGGTATCCCACTTCTGATGTCAACAATCTACATCAGAAGATTGGGAGAGTGAAGCAAACAATATTTAAATGAACGTTAAAACATTTAATATAACCTTAATGACAACAATCATCAATTAGTCAAACAAAGACACGAAGGCAAACACAGTATGTCCTGCATGGCCGGCGTCTGGAGCGAAAGTGCCTCCCTTCTCTCTCGACCCACTACTTAAAGCCAGTTTTCGTCGCACGATGTTGCCACTCCATGCACCTTTTTCTTGCTTTTAAACGGGGTTGCTAACAATTCTAAATAAATATTTTGCATGTTTTATATTTAAAGTTTATTAACCGTATTCCGTGTTTTAAATTGGACCCATTCACCAGTTCCGATGTGATTGAACAACACATATCCAAACTTTCCAATTTATAATATTAGTAGGATGGTAAAAAACATGAAAAGTACAAATCAATGTCAATGGATGTTTATTTACGCCTTTGATTTGTAATTTCTCTGGAAACTGTGAAAGAAACAGCTTTCAAATGAAACACAGATATAATTTGCATTTTACTACTAAACTGTACCTACAATAACTGGCGTAGGTATTTTTTTTAAGTGACTCTTTGCTGACCACGTGACCACTTTTTAATTTTATACAATAGGGAATATGCATGCATTTTTTTATATTTTTAATTCACTTTTTACATTATTATAACACAATAAAAAACATAAATACTCTTGTAAATGTACAAATTGATTTTTAAAATAATATTTAAAACATTGATATAATTTGACCAGTTTAAACGCCGCCATCTTTTCCGCGCCTGCATGACGTCACAGGCCAAGACCTGTGTTTGTTTACTATGGTTTACTACAAGTGTTGCAGTTACTTTGTACCGATTTTTGAGTTGTGCTAGCTTATCAAACGATGGATAACACGACTTTTCTCTCTAACACTACTAGCTCAGTACGAATATCGACACCGTTAAAGCAGAAAACATGTCATGTGACGTCACATTTGGTTTCGACCAATAGTGATGCGTTTCGCAAACTTGAATTTCCCGCGCTTATTTTGCACTTTTTAAATAATATTTTTTATAATTAATAACTAACTAAATAATAAAATAATTGTTTTGGCGTAATGGCGGGACATTAAGGATTCTACGAAAAAAAAAATCAATCCAATTTAAACTACATGCATATTCCCTATTGTTTTTATTAAAAGCTACCCTAGCAACAGTTCCAAGTATCGGCCACGTACTTGAATCCGTGCCTGGCAGAAAACCCCATACTTCGCTTGTAGGAGGTGGCAGGGCGTAAAGACAACTACGACCCAAACTATTTGGAAGTCATCTAACACATCCAAAACTGTGTTTTCGTCTTGTTCGCCACCTTATTGATACATAGTTTCGTAAGCCGTACTGGAATCTTCAGGTAAGGTTCTTTTCTGAAATACTGCAGGGAGTTAAAAGACCTGAAAGCGTGTAGTACACGTATTCACCTAGTGGTCAGTTAGTCAGTTGGTAGTGAAGTGGAAAAAGATAGTGTTGTGTATTTGGACATTTCTTTGTAACATACATTGTAAAATGTTTAATTTTAAGTTAATCACTGTTTTTCTGTATTGTTTTGTGGTGTAATAAAGTATTTTTCATCCCACCAGCTCGGAAAGAGTACTTTTGCTCCTCGATATCAGGGCGCAAAAGTCATTTTACCCTCTAGAGGTTAAAGTAAATTTGAATTTAGAACATCGTGTGTACTGAGGTTTTGAATTCAAAACATAATTCAACCTATTTTTTTCTACCTCCTTGGTGCCGAATGCATCGTACATTTTTTTTATATGTTAAAACCTCAGACTCGGAACCTTCTTGGTGTACTTACTTACTTTTTTTAATTTGCTTAGCGCGAAAACATTTAAAAATTTGCATTTAGTCATTTCCTCGCTGAGGTGGAATGAAAAATTACGTGTTGCACTCGAGTGCAAAGATTTTTCACCTTGTGCTCTTTTGATTCCCTTGCTACGCTCAGGATTCTAATTTTGAATCACTCGCTGCGCTTGTGATTTAATTTTAGAATCCTTCGCTTGCTCGGTCATCAAAATTGAGCACGCGGTTAAAAATCAACTTTGCACTCTTGTATAACAAATAACTAACTATTGTATTGTATTGTATTGTATATTTTACTATATTGCATACATTGTACATGATTTAATCACGATCTAAATTACGCGTAACTCCATGTTTCAGCAATGTTACAATCACCGTGGTCACGAGAAGATTAGAACATAGCAATTAAAATTGTCGAGGCAATTCAATAATAATTTGTATCCTGATTAGCTCCAGTACAATATAAACATTATTTGTAACATTTTTAAAACAGACAGAGACCGCAGTTTTGCCCGCCTGAGCTACTATTATACTGTTGCGCAACATTGCGAAATTTACCGTCGCATTCTAGTGTTAATGTCACAGTTTTTCCGTGTCTATAAACGCGTATAAAATGACGAGTTTTAACAATAAAACCTAGCTAGATCGATTTTTCGTTCCCGATACCCCCCGCATACTTACATAATTTCTGCTATAATTACTACTGCCCAAAATCTTACAAATTTAGTTTCCTAATGAATGAAAAGGGTTTCTGGTAGAGATCGCTTTTAGCGATAAGATCGCCTTTTGTGCAAATTATGTTTTGTTATTTTACGTATACCTATCAACTAAGTTGTAGTAAGTAGTTAGTTTGTGGTGCTAATAAAGTAAACACTTTAAAAGTATCGTAATTTCATGAAAATTGTTCGAGTCGAGATTCAGATGCTATATGCATAGAAGTAGGTATATACAAGAACACTGTCGCAACACTGTTGCAACTGCAACAACAACCTCCGGTTTTACCCACGTAGTTCCGGAATTTTCTGCCGATAAATAGTAGACTATATTTATGATATGCTATAATGCTATTCTAGACTATAATCTGTGCTCTGAAAATCAACTCGATTCGTATAGCCGGTCTGACGTCATTGAGCAATAGCCAGCCAGACTTTCGCATCCTACTGTCTTACAAAAATAAAAAGTCTCGAAAATGTCTTAGAATGTATGGATGTATGTTTGTTACTCTTTTATGAAAAAAAAATAACAACGGGATTTGGACGAAATTTGGTACATTTATAATGGTTTGGAATAATTTGGGCTATTTAATTTATTGACTGACTATTTTATTCCGGGAAAATAACGGGAATAGACACCATATATACATACTTCTCGGAACATTACCCACCATCAACTTGTTATGCTCAAAATAGCAAGGAAAATATGTTCAAAATGAAATTGCGGAGGAAGAAAAGAGAGTTAATAAAACGTCTTCGTGTAGCTAAAACCATGGGCGATAACCATCTAAGTCACCAACTGTCCAGGGCTCTAAGATCAATCCTTAAATTAATACAAGGAATATCGCTTCAAATTAGTAAAAATCGTGATAATTTTAACAGAGCTAAACACGAAGTAGACTTTGATAAAAACCCTTTTCAATACTCCAAAAATATTTTCAGGAGCAAATGGAAAGCTTATCTTGACTAACGCGCAAATTTACGATCACTTTAAAAGCACATACGAAGTGCCTAAACGCGGGAGCTCGTACGTAGAACCAAACATCCAAAGACCTAATGATCCTCTGACAGGCTTTCAAGGCACCCCACCTAGTGAAGAGGAAGTAAACTATCAAATTAAAAAGAAAACTACTAAATCAGCTCCTGGCCCAGATGGCATTCCTTACATAGTGTATAAAAAGTGTCCATCAGTTCGTAAACATATCTTGAATATATTCATTAAGATCTGGTCAAGAAAGCAAGTCCCAGTAGCATTTGGAAGAGCAATTTTGTCCTCATCCTAAAAAGCAGGAAGTAACTCATCCCAAAGACACCAGACCGATAGCCCTAACCAATACAATTTCTAAAATCTTTTCAGTATTTTGCAAACAAAATGACCACATTTATGACCAGCAATAGGTATTTCAGGCCCAATCACCAGAAAGGGTTCTTGCCTGGTATTTCTGGATGCCTGGAACACAATACATTACTAGCAGAAAGTTTGAAAGATGCCAGAACACATGAGAGGCAAATTACAGTCTGCTGGATAGACCTAGAGAACGCGTTTGGTTCTGTCCAGCATGAACTTATGATATTTGCCCTAAAATGGTATAACTTTCCTGCTGAAATTATTGACATAATTAATTCTTATTATTGCCACTTAAAATTCGTCATAGCAGTAAACAAGGAATACACAAAACCACTTGAATACAATGTAGGACTATTCCAAGGGTGCTGCTTATCACCAATAGCATTTAATATAGTTATAAATATTTTAGTAGACAAATTAATATCCCGTGAAAAGAAATGGGGCTACCGGTTTAAAATCAACAATAAGTACACTGAGTCAATCTTGGCCTTTGCGGACGACCTTGCAATACTTACACGTAATCCCAAACAGTGTCAAGAATTGTTGAATGAAGTCGATGAGTTCTGTACATGGACGGAGGAATGAGGACAAAACCATCTAAATGTCATTGTCTTTGTCTGGGTAGAAGAAATACCAAATATACGTCTTACGATCCGGGACTCTCCATAAGTGGCCAAGGAGTTGCCACAATTGCAGAGGCAGTGCCTTTCAAATTTCTTGGTAGAAAGATAGATCACAAAGGACGTACACCATCATTAGAGGTGGTTGTTGAAAATTTCATGAACAACCTCAATAAGGTAGACCAGCAGCCTATCAGCAATATCAAGAAAGCATGGATATATGACAACCACCTCACATCACGTCTCACTTGGCCTTTCCTAGTATATGACATCGGTAAAACTCTCCTGGCAAAGCTAGATGCCAATGTCATAAAGATATTGAAGTCATGGTTCGGATTGGCACATCCGGCTGATCCTCTACTCTTTTAGGGATCACAATAGTTTTGGGCTGAAACTAAAGAAACCGTCTGAACTTTACAAACACCTAAGAGTTACAAAAACGCATGTTTTGGGAAAGTCGCAAGACGAATTAATTACATCTCTCCCAAAAGACAAAACTGCTTCAGACCTGGAATCTAGACTTCAATTCCATAAACAATTTATGGCAGGTGCACAAGTAAATACTGCTGGGTTGGGTGCGAGAAAAAAAGGGAAGACCGAGACATGGTAAAACCTTTCTACAACAAGACGAAAATGACGGTTACAAAGTGCACGCTATGAATTTAGAAATGCAAAGTGCGTGGTTAACCATAGGTGAGTTCTGTATCCCATTAGCTCTAAAATGGCGCACCTTGATCTATGACTGGTCCCCTGCCTTATTAAAATTTTATCTAAATGCATTCCAAATGACCCTCCTGACCAGAGTAACTTGGTAAGGTGGGGAAAAGCCTCTGAAAAATGTTGCTATACTTGTGGAGAGGCGATATGTACAGCAAGGCACATATTGGTGGGATGCAAGGTGCTCCTTAATGGGGTCATTACTCACGGCGTCATGACAGAGTACTTGAAATCATACGTGAAGCTATGAGCCTTTCGGTAGCTAGAGCCCAAAAGGATTGACGACAAACAACAGACAAATTAACTTTGTAAAAGAAGGCTCAACTTCAAACTCCAGGAACAAGCCTTACTCAATCCTGGGTACAGCACCTGATTGGACTATTTTAATGGACACGTATGAAAAGCACTACAAAATCCCAGAGGATGTGGGTGTTTCGTCATCCAGACCGGACATTTTCCTTTTTCTAGAGCTACGAAACGCATAGTCCTTGTAGAACTTACCGTACCGTGGGAAACTAATATACCTAAAGACCACGCGATGAAACAAAATAAGTATTACGACCTCCTAAACGAATTAACAAAAACGGCTATGTAGTTAGTTTATACGCTGTAGAAGTGGGAGCGAGAGGTATACCAGCAAAATCTCTCTATAACCTACTGAAAGACCTTGGCTTATCCAGAAGTGCTGTAAGTTCTATACTAGAACGTGTATCTAAAGCTGCACTAGTAGGCTCATATCAGATTTGGCTGGGCAGGGAGAGAAAAACGAGTGGTGAAGGTGAGTGTTGATGTACGTCAGAAAGGGGCCCCTTAAACCTACGCCCGAGTCACAAGTCTCGGGAACTACTCGAGTTTTTCTCTCTCTGCCACACGATGGACCCGGCACCCGCACGGTGAATCCATGGAATGCTAAGAAGATCGTCTCTAGGCGGGGTGCTGCTAGTTTATAAAATTGAAGGATACACTTTTTCGCTTGTGATTTCTTTGGAAACATTGCCCTCAAAAAAGAAGAAGAAGAAGCAGCACCGTTTCATGGTTGATATTCCAAAGACACGGACGAAGAGGTTTGACTCTACTTTTGTGATAAGAACGTCTAGACTGCGGAATGCGGAATGGCCAAGAATAAATTAAAAAAAAAAATTACGCGGTTCGGAAATAGGATTTGACCTGCAAATTTTTTAATGTTTGCTATTTATCTATTTTATAGGCATTTCGCCTAAAATGCATATATAATATGTTGTGTTTAAAGTATTTGTGTAAGTACTGTGATAAAACAGTAATACGAGTATATCACAACAAAAACCTTTTTGCAATTGATGTGAAATGCCATTTTAATATTTCGTGACAAGTTCAATTAATGATATTAGTGTGGCATTCCGAGTTCATCCGGAAATTATTATCATACCCGAGCGTGACGGTAAAATTCATTTCACAACCCCCTAAAATTTTGTCTCAACGCGCCTAAAGAAGTTTTCATTTAAAAAAAAAAATTATAACATAGAAAAGTTTGCTTACATGCTTGGCGGTAGAACAACTGTTTAAAGTGATGTGTTCAGGCGGACTCCGCAATAAGTAATTCTCACCATTACTTTCCCCCACGAATATATCTAACAGCAGGCGTTAAGCATAGCTCCTAACTTTGTTGGATAATTGATTATTCCATATAATTATTATGGTTACCACAACTGAGGTCGTTTGTGTAACTAATAAACTAATTCGTAGTTTGGGGTTGCCTGAGGTTGTGCTTGAGTTTGCATTGTGTATACTGTGTGCTGTTTGCATTTCATGCTGGCTTTGTAGTTAGCTATGTACATTCCTGAAAGGTTACATAATGAAGATGTTGTGTTGTTCACGTATCCAGGTGAATAATGTCAAATACTCGTAAACAGAATACCTAAGTATAAACAGCCTTATTTATGTGCCCACGAAGTCTAGTCCATAATATACCATGATGGTCAAATGTGACTTGCCAGATAGCACAGTCATGTCCTCGAAAGCTGCCTTTCTTGGAAAACGATGTTTTTTTTCACGATGGCTTCCGACGAACCTACAATATCACGAATGTGAAATCGTACATGTTCATCGGACATTAAAGGCATCATGTTTTTGTAGATAAACTAAAATGCCCGCGTAGCAACTGGACCAATTTTACTGGAACGAAGTTACTTTCGGGAGGCTTTTTTTATTTGTGATCTTTCTATATTATCCAAAGGAACTTCGTGGTGCCTGGTGCCCTTGACACCAATTTTTTTACGATTAATAAAGACAAATATTTTTGTTTTCTATGTACCATGTATAGTATTATAAGCTATGCCATTGCTGTTATTGTTGTGTGAGGATGTTTCATTGTTTTTACCAAACACAGAGTGACTGGACAAGCATGAAATGAGCTTAATAGTAAGTAACGCGCCTACTAGTTGCATACAATTCTAAGCAGCTTTTTTACGTTATGAATTCAAATTATAACCTACCACTGTACTGTGCTTGCTTTCCAGATATACATACAAAATTACCTCTTTGCCCTGAAATTTCTCTGGAATCCCTTCAAACATGTATCATCCTCCAAAACATTTGGTCAGCTTTGATGATCTTTGTGAAAGAAAGCCCGAGTCCTAGTAGTGGGAACATTAAGTGAGCTACCATTGCCTATGCTATATGAGTGAGGAAAGTTCAGAAGGTACGACTTTTGTACTCAATCGTTTTCGATAAGAACCAAATTATGGATTGTCGTAGGCACGTATAAAATGATCTAGAGGGATAGAATATAATGGGGTCTACCATGTGTCCTCATTAATAGCCATGTGGAGTTCAACCCGAGGAAGGATGTGCTTCATCTCTGCTAATATAAATTAGCATTTTAACGGCCAATAACTGTGCACCGAGGCGCGCTGCGGACCAGCCGTGAGATATTGCGTTTATCCCGACATGCATTTTAAGTGCCTTATAAAATTTTAAATTATTATTGCAATTACGCTTCTCACATATTAAATACTTTATATCAAAGTGACGCTGCTCTGCTGGGTGCTCCGGGGTGTAAACTGCGACATAACAGATTTTCACGATACTCTATATACGAGTATTTATCAATCCAGGTATTTTATTTACTTTGTTCTGAAAAAGTGGAAAGTGACACCCAAAGGCAGGAGTTGGACAATCGAAGTTCCCTGGCTTGTTCTCGAGGACTGGCTGAACAGGGTACATACTTACAGGGTGGCCTAACTTCCAGGTGAGCTACAGGGTATGAAGGCTTACGTAAGAAGTATAAGTACCCATGCAGTTTTTGTGGAAGAGCACCATTGACCAAGTGGGCACTGGGATGCCCAGCATGGGCAAATGAGCATCAAGTTCTCTTCGGTATTATTTTTAAAGATTGTCTCCAGAAGTTAATTTTTGCAAGAAACTATTGTATAATTAGCTCTCTCCTTAGGTATCTCTTAGGTATCTCTCTCTTTTTGTCTCATAAACATTGTATTTACATACTAGCTGAACCCGCTACTTCGTTCGCGTAAGCAGATGTTACTGACGTATACAGTTGGAAGTATCGTCCGTCAAATATTTGGATAAGTAGTCATTGAAAACCCTTTGAGTTTGAGTGAATTTGTATTTCCACACAAAAATTTATTTAATTTTATCATCTTATTTTTCTTTTTTTAAACAAAATCAAACATACTTATTAAGGTTTCGTAGTATCGAACATAGCCGCAAGTGTTAAGTTTGTAGGATTTTTATAGGATACATTACGAAATGTCTGAAGCTGATGTGCACGATCTGATTACCTACTTATCTCTTTTTATCCGCAAGCTGTTTTCTAACTGTTACCCGCGACTTCGCCCTCGTAAAATTTTGACCGAAGCCTGTGTGGAATCAAAATGATTAAAATTTTGAGTTTTAATGATAGATTCTCAAGCAAGTTGAACCCGTAAATCTAAGCCAAGTCTTAGTGAAATGTTAATGTATGAATTTAATTGTAACACAGAAAAAAATCCAAGAACGAAAGAATCCAAATTCGGCATCAAAATCCTTTTAGCAGCAAAAACTTATTAGTACAATTTGGAATACCAGTAACGCCACCTAGTGATGAAAGAAAAAATACATACCACAATAACAAAACATTGATTTAAATGGCCTTTAGTGCTTTTAGATTTAAACTGGCATTAGCGCCATCTAATGAGAATATAATGTTGCTTGTTATTTTGATTGTGAACGTAAATCACCTGTATTATCTACGCCAAAACAGGTGCATATATTTTTCATTTTGGCTCTTACCTTACCATCACATCAAGTTCCTTACGAAAATATATACTTATTATAGATTAATATGGAGTTAAACGAAAATATAGACTTAGACCCCATGAATTTTAGACTCTAAACTATCTGTGTTTCGTATGCCAACCCAATTCGTTGTGCCGTTTTGACGTGATAGTTAATATTTGTTTCCTTAGGGCCCATGCTTCTTTTCAGGTTGATAGATAGTACATATAATTATGTGGTATTTCAGACTATAAGTTATCTGTTTCAATTTTCAGCCGTTTCAATATGTTCAGCCGTTCCAACGTTGTCTTGTAACTGTAATTTTAACTCGATACATTCAGCCATTCCAACGTAATTGAGCAGCAAAAATTTAAATATTGACATATTTATATAATATTAGGAAAGGATAGGATATTACAAAATTTAAAAAAAAATAAAACCGGTCAAATGCCAGTGGAACTCGCGCGCGAAGGGTTCTGAAACATTAGCAAATAAAATGATTTTATTGTATGGGAGCCCCCTTAAAAATTTATTTCATTTTAATTAATTACATTTAAAGAGAACATAAAACTTAACATTATGTGAATAGTGAAAGCGTAAACCTGTGACAGGTACGTTATTAGTATCGAGCAAGAAACGGTAAAAAAGTCAAGTTTGTGGTATGGAAATAAGCCCCTCTAAAATATTTATTTTAGTTTTAGTATTTTTTTGTTAAAGCGGCAATAGAAATACATCGTCTGTGAAAATTTCAACTGTCTAGCTATCACCGTTCTTGAGATACAGTCTGGTGACAGACGGAAGGATGGACGGACAGCGAAGTCAGGTACGGAACCCTAACAACGGTCTGCTTCGGTTACCGAAGCTTGTTGAACGCTACCTTTAAATTTTAAACAGTATTTGGACTGAAATAATACTTTAAGTTACGGCTGGTCTAGCAAGCTACAGCTGACTTAGTCGGGAGAACGCCGACTGTCGATCCGGAGACCCAGGGTTCAAAACCACACGCACCACTATCTTTACTGAGTCATGTTCGTAATGCCGGTAATTAAACGGTGAAGGAAAATATCGTGAGGAAACCGAAATGTACCTAGAATCTAAGTTCTAAGTCATATGTCATCCAACTATAACTAAATACAGATAAATCTAAGCTGATATTTGTTTTTTGTTGATATTTGAAAAACTACCTCCCTGTTTTCGATATATAAGATCACCTCTGAAGTATTTTCTACCAAACAAAAAAGAATTATCAAAATCAAAGAATTATCAAAATCAACTCACAATTAGCGGAGTTATCGTGTAAAATAAAACCAAATAAAAAAACATGCAACCCGATTGAGAACATCCTCCTTGTATGAAGGAGTATATTCTCATCCTCCTCCTTTTTCCACACAAAAATATATTTTTGACAATTATTTTGTCATTCAAGACGACGCGACGCGATCACGTGGGCACTTCTTGAATCTAGAATCTAGATATTCTGTGGATCGTCTGTGATACACAGAATATTTAGAAGTTAGTATGTACCGAACGCGCCGTGCGTGTCGTTATTATTTAATGTTTGTGTAATTTCGAACCACCAAACCGATAATGTTCAAATTTTGATGGGACAAAATAAAAATGTGTTCT
The DNA here is from genome assembly GCA_017562165.1 of Ectropis grisescens. Classification (NCBI taxonomy): domain Eukaryota; kingdom Metazoa; phylum Arthropoda; class Insecta; order Lepidoptera; family Geometridae; genus Ectropis; species Ectropis grisescens. The sequence goes on along the minus strand of CM029781.1, from coordinate 14,295,241 downwards.
TTCTAACAAAAAAGAATTAATGAAATTAAACAACGCAAACATGAGTTACAACCAAATACACATTCTGACTTTCACCCCCTCCCGCAAGAAAACCGATCAGAATTTGGGGATCAAAAGTAGCCTACAGCAATTTCCTTAGTTTAAACTAAAATCATGCCAAGTTTCAGCTGAATTGAATCAGTAGTTTCGGCGTGATGCGTGATCCCTATACAGAAAGACAGACAGACAGATAGACAGACAGACAGACATGAAAGAAAAAAAATGCAGATTCGCCATCAGTATCGACTATGGAGTGCTCCAAAAAATTTTTTTTCAAAATATCTTCAATGTACAGAATTCGACCCGTTACAGTTTTATTATAAGTATAGATTATCACTATTGTTCATTGAAACATACATACTCTTAGAATTAGATATTATGTATTAATATTGAGAAGTGTAACAATGAATACCTATATTTAAATAAATCGAATTGCTACAAAAATATATTTACCCAAACATCTTTTTGAAGCTTTCAACAAACTCGTATAGTTTTATGCCTTAATTAAAGTCGGTTAGTAAACATTTTGGTTCTTAGTTAGAGCTTTGTGAAAAATATTCACCAATTTTTCTTCTATTTTCAAGAGAGTTTCAAGAACTACGACTTTTAACATCAAAATTAAAAGAAAGCTCCTTCAACGGCTGAAAGAAGTTCATTCTTTTGTTCGATTAAAGCAGTAAAGTAGCTATCGCATTGCAGTTCTTACAGAGAGTAAATGGAATTCTAAAGTGAAATTGAAGATTAATCTGAGTTAATAAGAAGCCTCTATCGGGAGTGGGAATAAAATATGTAAAGATACAAATTAAGAACAAATGGCGTTTACACAATAAATGGCTTATACAAATACAGAGACCAAATAAATAAAATTATATATAAAATACTACAAAATTTAACGGCAGCTAATCATGTCCTTAAAATATGCTGGGTTCCTCATGATGTTTTCTTTCTCCGTAAAATCCGGTGGTGATGAGAAACTTGTACCACACTGCTAAAATTATAGCATGGTCTTAAAAGTTTTACTATACTCTATTCTATTACATTTCTAACGTTTTCAAAGATTTTGTAACTTACGTGTCAGGCAGTCCAGACCGAATTAAGTTTCTGGGGCATCCGGCGACTTTTTTGAATGACAGTACACGCTCGTGACCGCTGCACGTCTGGTATTGCAGCAGAAACAACATTAATTTGTTTTTGAGTTAATTCAATACACACAGAGACAAATCTTCCATCTTACAGCATTGTTCTTCGTAATAGGTATATATATTACCTCCCGACATTTCAATCGCTTTACAACGTGGTCACGCGAATTCTCTAGTTTATGAAGTTTGTTGCGAGCTGATACGTAAATCTGTAAAGTGGGCGGCGTCTGTCAGCCGCGGTTGAGCTCGACGTGGGGCTAATTAAGTTGTCCTCTGTGCCCTGAGCTGTGCGAGGCGTGCACTGTCCACAATGTGATTCTGCAATTTCTGCCTGGCGATAATGGTTGCCAGTTTACAACATACCTACTTTATTGGTGCAGTAAGTGAAGTACATGCACTTTTTCAAATAAATTTTCACTGGCTGCCGTCTCGAACGAAAAGATTGGACTTCATAGCATTAAAATAAGGAACACAGATCATAATCTAAAACTAGCTATGTCCACGGTTTCATGCGCGTTTTAAGGTTTTTTTGTTTATTTCGCGGAACCATGTTTACTTTCCTCAAGTAAGAGTAGCCTTAATTATGGATTAGAACATCAGTTATCTAGTTTTGAAAGCATCGTCGTAATCGGTCCAGCCGTTCTAGAGATTAGCTGGAACAATAGATAGACAGATGGACAGACAGACAGACAAAAATTATGAGACATCTTATTTTGGTATATGTACCTTCTATTCATTAATGTGCATGTAGTACAAAGTGCAAAGTGGTTATTTTAAGTACAAAGTGGTTATTTTAATATTAAAAACATACTTAATTTTTATTTATTTGTATAGAAGATTTTATTTAACTATATAGATAACGCAGCTACTTCTTACCGTGAAAAATCACGGGAACAGAACTACGCACACTCCCAATTTAATATTGCAACATCATTATATTTGCTGTAGGCATGCTTGTAAATTTTAGGTATGACTTTTCCAGTTTAAGATAACTGTGCAGCAAATTAACATAAATAATATCCAATAAGAGAACTATCAACAAATAGAGTGAGATATTTATGGCTAACTTGTAGTATTTACTATACGAGTAGCAGAGGGCATAGCTAAAGTTTGTTACCGAAAACTAGACTGTTTGATTCAAACTTGCTTCAAGTCTTACACTTGCCGTGGCAAATTTGAGATAGCGTTCACTTTGACTTACTGAAAGTCAGATTCAGGTATAAATTGCTGTGGGGGGTATTACTAGCCAATACCTATTTTGGAAATTAGAAGAGACTGACGACTGTTTTTGAATTGAAAACATTAGATCTCCAAGAGAAAAAAATATAAGATGATTTTTCTAATGATACAAACATGTCCTGCTCGTCTCGTCAAGATTTGTATATGATAAAAAAATGTTTGCATATTACTATGTACAAACATTTTTTTGTGTTTTTTTATGAAGAGGTATAATAAGTATATACATAAAATATATAAGTATTATATCAGCTTTCATAGTACAAGCTTTGCTCAGTTTGGCTTAGCTCTAGCTGGTCTGGTAAGCCCTGGTTAGAGGTTTAACCCTATCACTCACTCTATATAGAAAAAAAACTTGTTCTACTTTACAGAAATACATCACTAAATAAACTTGTCCTACTACGCTCTACTACAGCTAGTGGCGGGGCCGGGTACAGCGTGACATCTGAACGTGGCACAGAGCCGGGTGATTACCGTGTCACGCCGTGACGGCTGCCGCGGCGGACACCCGCGGGTTTGAGGTTTCGTCCGTTGCCAGCCACAACCAAAAGCAACTAAATAACTTTATTTAAAGTTATCACTGTTAATTTCACGATATACCTAGAGAAGTCCTCACCGTATAATCTCGGTAAAACCCCATAAGTAATAATGAGTTACGGTTGGCCTGCGTAATGCAGCTAACTTAAAACGGCGAAGGAAAACATTGTGAGGAAATCGATATGTACCTAGAATCTTTCGAGGTCATGTGTTAATTTACCAACTGGCACTGGGCCAGCGTGGTGGATTATGATATTGACTCTCTCCTTGCGATGGAAGCAGTAGGAACATTTAGTAGGCTGCTTCTGCTAATGATAATAGTGCTTGAAAACTAAATTGTTTTAGCTTCTTTATTGTATAGACTCAAGGACGAGCAGGAAATATGGTCAACAGTCTGCCAATAACAGCACCATCTTGCACGTAGAAAGAGGATCTAGAACTAGCTTGACGTCAGGCCGCCATGACGCCAATACATAAACAATAGGCCAAGCACCGGGTTTTTTTTAACCTACGGGACATGGTATTTTTTTTTTTGGAATATGTTCAAGGGTGTCCCCTGAACGTAAATCCAAGTTGGCGCGGCGGGAGGGGGTTTGCTTCAGCCGCCATCTTGGGAAACACGTTTAATTTAATATCTCGCGAACCGCGCATCGTACGACATAGAGATCATTATTGTAGATAATTATATTTTTAATTATATTTACTTTTGCATATATTTAATTTGTCTGTCAATACTGGGATTTACCCAGACTGCTGGAAAGTGTCGCGTGTCACGCCGGTCCACAAATCAGGGGATAAATCTGATATAACTAATTACCGGCCGATAGCCGTTCTGTCGGTCTTCGGCAAATTATTTGAAACTGTTATAAATAATCGTGTCGTCCCACAGATTGACACCTATTTGGATAATAGTCAGCACGGGTTCCGATCGGGACGTTCAACGGTTACAAATCAAATCAATTTTGTAGATTACGTTACTTCAAATATGGATGCCGGGCTGCAGGTCGATGTGGCGTATTTTGATTATCAAAAGCATTTGATCGTGTGAATAATGATATCCTACTCCAGAAGTGTGCTCTTATTGGTTTTAATCCTAGACTTCTTTCACTTTTTGCAAGTTATCTCTAACAGATCACAATATGTTCAATTACCTGGTGCTAGATTACAAAGTAGTAACTACTATACTAGGTCCGGTGTGAGTCAAGGCTCAACGCTCGGTCCGACGCAGTTTTGATAATGGTCAATGATTTGCCGAAGTCCATCATCAAGTCTAAGTGTTTGATGTTCGCCGACGACCTCAAGCTGTATTCAGCTGTAGGTGGCGTGACAGACTGTGAGGCTCTCCAGGAGGCAATCAATTCTGCTTGCAGGTGGAGTGGTGATAACGATTTACACTTTAACGGCGGTAAATGTAAAGTTATTACCTTCACTAGGAAGGAAACGCCGATTATATACAACTATTGTTTAACTGACAGCACGGTTATTGAAAGAATTTGGGAAACTAAAGATTTAGGTTTGAGATTAGACAAAGAAATTAATTTTAGAGACCACGTCACTAACGTGTGTAAAGAAGCGTATAGAATGTTGGGATTCATCATGCGCACGTCGTATAACTTTAGAGATCCGCGAGCACCGTTGACGTTGTATACGGCTTATGTACGCAGCAAGTTGGATATTGCATTGTACGCAATAGTTTGGGATCCTCATGAAAAAAAGTATTCGCTCATGGTGGAGAAGATCCAACGTAAGTTCGCGCGTTTTATTTATAAAAAAAGTACGGCTACTATCCATATATGTATCCGTCACTATTTGTCTACGGAATGGTGGGATTGTACAGTTTGGAACTGAGGTGCAAGATGCAGCTGTTCACCCACTATTATTTATTGCTGAACAACAAGCTGAACAATCCCGATACATTGAGCGAAGTGCGGCTGGCGGTGCCTGGGGTCGGCCGGCGCGGGCCGGGCGCGCTCGCGCCGCGCCGCCGCCGCCGCCTGCTGGCGCCGCCGCCGGGGCTGCGGACTGCGCGCGGCTACAACGCGCCCACGCCGCGTTTCATTGAACTTATGAACGGCACACTCACTCAAAAACCAGATTTGGACATTTTCTTCGATAATTTGGGCAATTTCAGGGCCGAAGTCCTTGCCTATATTAGCTCAAACATGTAATGCGTTGGTTTTTACTGTAAGTTCCATGTTTAAATTGTAAATAAATAAATAAATAAATAAATTTGTCACTTGTTTTCTTTGAAACTTTTTTTGTATAACGCAAAGGTTTTTAATTATAGCGCTCCAAACTTTATACAATATGGTTTTTACTAAATATGGTTGTCTCTAAATGTTTAGTTAAATATTAAAAATAATGGTAACTGAATTGTAGAGCATGAACTTACCTATAAATTTTATTCGAAAGTTTTCCCAGTAGCATTTATAATTTAGGTGCTATAATGCTGTAAATGAGATTATAATGCTGGATATTCAATTGTGCGCCTATAAGTTGTAAATTTATAGGTAATTTCATGCTTCTACAATTCAGTTACCATTTCATTTTTAATTTATAAACTAAACATTTAGTAAAAACCATATTGTACAAAGTTTGGAGTGCTATAATTAAAAACCTTTGCGTTATACAAAAAAAGTTTCAAAGAAAACAGGTGACAAATATAATTATCTACAATAATGATCTCTATGTCGTACGATGCGCGGTTCGCGAGATATTAAATTAAACGATACCTACAATTCAGTTACCATTATTTTTAATATGTAAACTAAACATTTAGTGACAACCATATTTAGTAAAAACCATATTGTACAAAGTTTGGAGTGCTATAATTAAAAACCTATGCGTTAAACAATAAAAGTTTCAAATAAAACAGGTGACAAATATTATGATCTACAATACTGATCTCGACAATTTTTAACCCCCGACCAAAAAGGGGTGTTATAAGTTTGACGTCGATGTCTGTATATCTGTCTGTCTGTCTGTCTGTGTATGTGTCTGTCTGTGGCACCGTAGAGCTCAAACGGATGAGCCGATTTCGATGCGTTTTTTTTTTATTTGAAGGTTTATTTTATCCGTGCGGATGTTCTTAGCTATGTTTGGTTAATATCGATTCAAGATAGTCGCCTCCACAAAATGGCGGACAAAATATTTCTTCACAACCTACCTCAATATGAGTATCAAACGAAAGGGCTTGACTAGTAGAATACTTTGCAATGTGATAAATTTCAAATCCAAGATGGCCGCTACCACAAAATGGCGAAATACATTTCTTTTTTCATAACTCCCTTATTATGGGTATCAAATGAAATGGCTTGACTAGTAGAATGTTGTACAGATAACAAATCTAAGGTAGTCGGGGGTTAATCAAAATTTTAATTTTGTTCTTGTATTATCGTACGATGCGCAGTTCGCGCGATATTCAATAAAACGTGTTTGCCAAGATGGCGGCTGAAGCGAACCCCCTCCCGCCGCGCCAACTTGGATTTACATTCAGTGGACACCCTTGAACATATTCCAAAAAAAAAACGAGAGTACGTTGCATTACAAACCTACTTTATTTGCTACGGCGCTTGGACTACAATATCAAAAGGAAATATAGTTATTTTGAATTTCTACTACCTACCATCTCACATAATTTATTTTTATCAAAACTTTTCTCTCCACTTTCACAATCACAGTAGGTAGGTACCTAAGTAGGTAATGTCAGGTATTCCAAAACATTAATTGAAAAGACGTACACGTCCACAATATAAATTTCGCTTAACGATACCGACGTTATATGAAACGGCTATTTTACAGCGACAGCAATAAAATCCTGATGTTGTCGTCATGTCTGCCTACTTAAGGATATTACGGACTGAAATTAAAATTTTAATATCCCCTGCGACACTCCACTTTGACAATAAATTGAGTCTTAATAAGATACGTATAATGCATCGCGTCTTTGCTTGTAAACCTATATATCTATACTAATATTATAAAGATGAAGAGTCTAATGGGACGGGCTAATTGCAAGAACTAGATAGTGGACCGGTTTAAAGATTTATTTGACCGTTGGATATATACATACGTGATTTCTGGCTGCTTTAGGCTATAATTTCATATGTACCACGGGCGAAGCAGGGGTGGACCGCTTGTAATTTAACATAGATTTTCATACAAACAACACATAGTTATACATAATGTTTAACTTAGTTCGTTACTATTGGTCTTTTTTATCGAGACAGTTGTTTCAGACAGCCGTCATTTTCAGGAGATATAGTTTTACCTTTTGAGGGTTTTCAAGGTGAAAATGCGCTCGCATTCGCGTCTCGTTAGTCGATAGCTGCTGAAATTTAAGGCGGATTAGACCAAACATAAATCACACTAGCTGTGCTTGCGGGTTTACGCGTATTTTAAGGATGTTTGGATTATTTCGCGAAATCTTGTTTATTTTTCTAAAGTAAGTGAAGCCTATGTATGATATATGTATTAAAATATTAACTATCTAGTAGTGGAAGCCCTGTCATAATCAGTCCAGCCGTTAAAAAGATTAGCCGGAATAAACAAAGAGACATACAGACGAAAATTAAAAAATACCTTTACTTTACTCGTAGTTTATATTTTCATATGCCTGCAGTAAAAAGCGAATATTTTAATATTACAAAGAGACACTTGAATGTTATTTATTTGTACAGAGTATAGATGTGAGTGACCTGTTTATCGGTTAAAAAGTGCATTAACCACGTTAGGTTTCGTAATAAAAATATTGATGTGTAATGGAGATTATGCGTTTGCGTTGTCTAAGTCAGTGAATCTGACCGTGCTTCTTCAATATTGTTGTAACCTGCTGTAATACTTCTCCTCTGGTAAACTGTTTCGTTTAAGAAAATCGATATCAAACTCAATTATAGCACTAAATATTTGAATTTCAACAATTTATGGTTTGTCGTGACGACATTGAAAGATTACTGTATTTAAACTATAAAATTAATTATTAATTAAATTACGTTACTTACCTATATAATACACTACATGCCCGTGAACAAAATTTATGGGTCAAATGAACCACCAGGTGACCTATATAGGATGGTAGAAGCAATAAAATAATGAGATTTAGCACCATGCCGTCACCCCGTCACTTGAAAGCTGTTCAACGGAGTGCAGGTGAAGATAGGGGGTTGCAATTCTCGTTTATTTCTCCTTGTCACATGATTTTTGTACGGCATTGCGGAATAATGGATTAGAAGAGGTATTGAAACTGTATGGAACCAATGCCGTACATAATCCAATGACCAAATTTACCCTGAAAATCGCCAGAGAATCTGATTTTTCCGACAAAAATAACAATTAAACAGAATTACATTTTTTATAGTTTTAATACCTCTTCTTATCCATTTTTTCCTAATGCCGTACAAAAATCATGCGACAAGGAGAAATGATCGAGAGTTGCAACCCCCTATCTTCACTTGCACTCAGTTGGACAGCTTCCAAGTTACGACATAGTGCTGAATCTTATTATTTTATACCCTTCTATCATCCTACATAGGTCTCTTGGTGGTTCATATGACCCATACATTTTGTTCACGGGCCTGCAGTCTAATAGTACTACAAAACATTTCTTTCTTAACCTATTATATTTATGCCCAAACTTTACGAAGAGTCATCGGGATGTTTATACTTTTTATAGCAAAGAGTAACGAGACGAGCAGAATATGTGCCTGATGGTAAGCAAGAAGCTTGCTAATAACAACAGGTCACGAAGCTATTCTGAAGAGTCCAAATCATAACATAGGACTGTACTACGCTAGTCACTCAGAGATAAAGTTTTTATTTCTATGCCCTGTAATTTCTCTCGACATTTTTGTTATTTTATTAAAATTAGCAACTCCACAGAATCCGGTGTCCGTGATATTTGTCATTTGAGTTCTTCTAGTTTATTTCCATTAATCTCGGATTGGGAGAAGATGCCAGCGGAACATCAGTCAAGGAAAACCTAAATTAGAAGTTATCAAGCAAACTCAAATTCTCTGAACCTAAAGATTACCTACTATTGAACACATATTAATCACTTCGCCCTACCATTCCTGTGACGCCAATGCGGCTATCGCGATTGGCACCCCCGGCCCCGACCATCAAATGAATTTAACACTGATCTCACGACATAAATCCTTGTCAATATACACTCAATATCGGTTTTAAATAAATTGGTAAATTCGGTAGAATATTAAATATATGTCTACCTCTATACAATGAAATGATTATTTTTAATGAACGTTATCAAAAAGCAAATCTATAGATAAATATGCAAATGTCATATTTTCGTAGTCGTTCCGATGTAATTGAGCAAAAACATCTAAAGATTCAAACACCAAAACTTCCACATGTCTAATATGCTGTGATGCCTACTTAGTATTAGGATAAGACAGAACAGTAGGTATTCGCTGTCCGCCGTCCATTTATACGAGTATGTACATTCTATGATTAATTTACAATAGGAATAACAATGAATGGCATTTAGTTATTTTAGTTACGGGTTTTTATTTGCGTTCTTCCTGTTTTATATTCAAGAATAGCTCATACAACTATGAAGATACAAGTGCCACCAATACGATAGTCGTTTCGCAATACCCAAAGTTGATAACCCAGCGCGATTGCCGACCATATACGTAGGTATGAAAAGTAAGGTTCGTAGGTAACTACATGAACTTTAACACTGATTATTTTACGAGAAATACACACAACAATTTGAAATTAAGGCCGTATCCCGAGCAAATGACCTTGATTATTTCTTACCTCATTGCACACCGCAAGAAAGAGCAAGAGAGAAACAGTAGGATTTGTCGCTGTTTTACGCACAAATTTTAGAATAAGCTCTTTATAAAATCAGATTTTGGTATTTTGAAAAAAAAAAAAACTACCAAAATGTTCGTAATGGCATTGCCTATCCGTTGGTGTAAGTACAAAATCCAAGTAATGACGGTTTTTCGAGAGGATGCATGATAATTACAATTATTTCTATTTATTATGGTTTCATTGCGAGAAGACTATTAAAACAATAAATTCATTATCTAAAAAAACATACCATATTGAAACTAGTCGTCGATTGAGCTTCGAACGGATAGGTCGTTTTTCTTTGTTTCGAAAGTCAATTAACATTTAAGTGTCATCGGCGCGATAAGCGCGCACGTGTGCCTGGTACCCAGGCGTGCGGTTTGTCGTAATGGAGCCAAACGTTTTGGAAAAAAGAGTCAGTGGAATGCGAATTAGAAGATAACTCTACTCGTAGCGCGAAGAGGACTAGAGAAGAACAGTCATCCGATGACGGCTGGAGCACCATCACCAAAGGTCATAAGATCCTCAAACGAAATAATCAAGGTGAAGTTGAGGAGAAATCTCAGGTCAGTGTTACATCAGACAACATACTACTTAAACAGTTCGCACTAGCCCGCATATTAAAAGATAATAAGATAAAAAATATTAACCGCGTTAAGTATGTCCACCAGTACAAGATATTAATAACATTTGATGATGAAGAAAGTGCCGACGCGTTTGTCAGATGTCAAACTTTTACGGATCTGGGATGGAGATGCCAAAAGACGTCTGAAGTAGGACTATCCTTCGGAGTCATCAAAAATATCGAGTTCGAGCTAACGGAGCAAGATATTGTTAGAAATATATTTTCAGAGTGCGATCTGATATCTGCAAAAAGGTTAAAAAAACGAAACCCTGATAGAACTGCAAAGGAAGCCTGGATAGCATCGAGTCCGTTCGTCTCGGTTTCAGAGGGTCGATGATTCCAGCGCATGTATCTATTCTAGGTATGAAGGTGAGAGTTGACCCTTATATATTCCCGGTCACCCAATGCAGTCGTTGTTGGAGATATGGCCACAATCTGAGAATGTGTCCGTCTAAAAAGGTAGTCTGTCCTAAGTGCTCAAAGGGTCATGAGAATTGTGAGCGAGTCGATTTTATTTGTATCAATTGTACGGGGAACCATATGGCATTGCAAAAGTTTGTCCAATATACAAAAAGAACGGCGACTAAGAGAAATTATGTCAGAGTACAATTGTACGTACAGAAAAGCCCTTACTATATACGTACCGCCGTCACCAATATCCATTCGAAGTGCAAGCCCGGCCCCGGTACCGGAGATCCCCGATCAAAGTAAGAATATACCTGTAACCTCCTTGAGTCGTATGGTCGGACGTTGGTCAGATTTGTTCAACTCGCCGCGGGTAGAAGATTCTCCAAAGATACCCGCCAGTCGCAAGAAACACAAGCGGCAGCGAGCGGCCAGCCGCCCCCCGACCCCGCCGCGTCGCCGCTGCCCGTCGAAGAGGATAGGTATCTACAAGGCTATACCGAGAACGCCGGCCGAGCGCAACACAATGGAGATCATAAAGATAACAAAAATAGGTCAAACGACATTAGTTTTATGTGCCTAGTGATACGTTTTAAAAACATAATATTAAGCGAAGACTCTTTAGAAGCTAAAATTCAACAAATTATTTCAATGTTAATAGAATGGGTCATTACAAAGCTTGCCAGTAGTGTGTCAGCCAGTTCCTTAATGTCGACGATTATGAACTTCGTCATTAACGAATATGGATAGTAGTCAAGCTATTCCTAATCTTAAAATTGTACAATGGAATTGTCAGAGTACCTTAAAGTCAATATGTGTTAGTTACATAGACCAGCGTTATGCAGATTGCTATAAATGTATACTGATGGTTATAAAGATGGCTCTATCGATAGTGCTGCCTCTCTAGTTCCCTTAAATAACATCCACACTAAGCTTAAAATTGATTCTAATCTTTCGACAATGCATATCGAATTACTTGCTATTTCAGAAGCGCTAGCTTACATTCGCTCTATAAAATCATAAATTTGTCATCTTGACAGACTCCAAAAGTTCAATACAGCATCTGGCTCGGTGCGTCTCGCACTCGGCGAGAGGCATTCCGATAACCTACAGCATTGTCGAATCAATTTTACTCTTACAAACTGAAAACAGAGATATGATATCTTCCTTGATACCGACACAGAGCAGCGCTTATGTTACGTAATCTAGCGGTTTTGGGCTTAAAGAAATAGTCATATTATTTATTTTAAGACATTGTTTTGTGTTGTAATATATGATTTTGAATTACAGGGTGATATGGTCGCTAAGCGACAAAGCCCTTCAATAAATTAAAAAAAAAAAAAAAAATATTGAAACTAAGAAATTGTAGACATTTAATGTATATTTTTTACCAGTTCATATTTTTTATGGCTAATGAGTAGATAGCTCTGAAAACTGGACAAAAACTCGTTTTACTGGGGGACGCACCTTAACGGCACGCTTACTGTAATTACATGGAGGGATCAAGTTACGGCTGGTCTAGTAAGTTACGGCTGGTCTAGTCGGGAGAACGGCGACTGCCGATCCGAAGATCCTGGGTTCAAAACCACGCCCACCACTGTCTTTTCGAAGACATGTGCGTAATACCGCTAACTTAAACCGTTGAAAGAAAACATCGTGAGGAAACCGACATGTACCTAGAATCTTTCAAAATCAGGTGTCATCCACCAACCCGCAGTGAGTCAGCGGCAGCGTGGTGGGTTATGGCCTTGACTCTCTCCTCGCGAGAGAAGGCCCCGAGTCCTCGCAGTGAGAATATTAATTTAGTGGGCCGTTTACGTAACGTTACATGGATGGATATTAAATGGGATATTTAACACGATATTCGATGTAGTTTAAACAGAAGGCCTTCTCATAATTGGACAATTGAGTAAAATAACGAAACACACGTGCTAGATACCACTGTGCATTGGTCCTGAAATTCTGGGTCTTTGTTTAGCAGTGACATAGTCTGGGCTGATATAATCCTCGTAATAGACTATGAATGCGACCGTTTGTATGTATGAATGGATGTTTGTAACAAAATTAAAGAACAAAACTAAATTGGATCAAATTTGGTACATAGACATTGACTACTTTTTATTCCGAAAAACAACGGGATAACGAACTGCGCAGTTGAAACCGTGGGCTACTTGTAAATAATTTTACTATCCCACTAATATGTAAATAATGTGAAGGTTTTGATGTTTCTTACTCAATTACTTAATTAAGAACGGCTGAACGGTTCGGGTTGACATTTGGAATACTGCTTATATTTATTATAATCTGAAATAGCACATATTATGCTACTTCTTATCGCGGGAAAATTACGGAAAACGGAACTACGCGGGTTAAACCAATAACTGACGCCATCGGTCGGTTTGTACGGCGAGCGCTAGCTGCATCACTGAAGACCATCCGAGAATTCAACTTGTAGATGGCTATCAAGGACAGAAATGCGGCCGTGGTGGAGGCTCTGGGCCGGGAGGAGGCGGCTTCTGCAAAGGACGATGTCGAGTCGATTACTATCGGAATCTCAACCGGTAGTCATCGGCTCAACAGACGAAATCCAACTTAAATGTTCACAACACCTCCCTGTTTTCCCCTTATTCTACTAATCCAAGAAATATGTAAAAAAAACATGTAATTGTAATGACTAAAGTCACGGACCCCGGAGTCTGTGGAGTGGCTAAAATTAATTTAAAAAAAAACAGTAACTGATATAATACATATATAAATATGTATACATACTTGTTATACATAGAAACACCCAGACAAGTTACAAATATTTGAATTCATCACACAAATATTTGCACTGGGCGGGAATGGAACCCACGACCCTCGGCTTCGAGTTACTACCCACTAAGCCACGAGGCTAGTCTACCTACGTAAATATACCTCTAAAATAGACGTAGCTATGACGATAATTGTTCTACCCGGACGAATGTCGATAGACGGGATGCTAGTTAGGATAAAATTCACATCGATTTAATCTGATCGCCCTCCTTCCGACTTTAATCGATTTCCGCAACGAACGATGAAAAAGTTTGATTTAATCGCCCTCGAGCTGCTCTGATGACACTTTTTAAGGAAACGGTGGAAATGATCGTGCAGATTGTCCCTTGGACATCAGATATCTCACGTAGACACCTAACTACGTAGGTCTATCTACTTCAACATTTAAGGGATCTTTACACGGTTCGATACCCAATTCATTTTTATTGCTACTCACACTAAATATGTATGTTTAAGCGATCAAATGATGAAATTTTGCAATAGTTTTGGCGTAGATAGTGATGTGATAAATTTCAATTCATATTTATTGTTTATTAACTGATCCCAAACACGATATATATACTGTTTATCAGACGAAAAAATGACAAAGCGATGCAATAAATGACTTCATGTCAGTGCATAAAGCATAAACAGCCAATAAATGTTCCTATAACTGAGACTCAGGGCTTTCTCGCAAGGAGAGAGTCAAGACCATAATCCACCACGTTGTTGGCGTTACGTAAATTTAAACTTCTTCAGTGTGGGTTGGCGGATTGCTAAAGATTTTTAGAACATACCGGTTCTCTGTTTTCCTTGCCAGTAATAATGATAAATTATGCATCAGCACTTGGAAAAAAAAGGTGTAGGACGGTTTCGAACTCAGGACCTCCCGATTTAGAAACGCACGTCTTAAACACTAAACTTCTAAAGCCGTGGTGGTTTCCACCACGTGTTTAGGAGTTTACCACGTGGTGGCTTTAGAAGTTACAGATGAACATTAAACTGACATAACATTCATTTTTTATATTTTTCATTGTATACTTAGTGTACATGTGTCTTGTGGTAAGCAATATGCATGCCCATAACAGCATAGTGACACCCAGCTATTGGAACACAAAGAGTCCAAATCATTATTACCTAGCACTGCATTGCGCTCGTCACTCAAAGATCTTCATGCCCTCATTTTATGTTTATGCTCTGTAATTTCATTAGAAACATTGCTCTTCAAACAGAACACAGTGATGTTTTCACATTACTGCTTGGCGGTATAACAACTGGCAAAGGTATGGTTCTTCACCAGGCGGACTCTGTAAATAGTCTTACCGC
>CM029781.1:13958671-14279825 GCA_017562165.1 Ectropis grisescens | reverse complement strand
GAAATCTGTCCTGATTTTGGAGAAAAGTATTGAGGTGATTTATGGTGCGATGTAGGGTCCTCCCACCTCTTGCATAACTTAGTAGCTAAGTACTTACTATGTCACGTAAAGAGTTTACAACACTTGCCAAAGTCAGACTGTGAGAGAACAATACCAAAAAACGCCAGCCCGCAGACAACCTTTAGACTCTCCTTCATAATCTACACGTGACTTGAAAACCAAGGTCCTGAAGAATTATAACGCAGGCTCATGGTAATAGCACATGCTTTACGAATATTGTCATAGAAACGGCAAGCACAAATTATAAACAAATATTTGTTATATTCAACACTGTCGCTTTATACTTCTACCTAGTAGTGGCAGGACTCTTTGCTGAGTCAGCCTGGGGAAGCACCTATGCCTTTATTGTACCGCCAAACAATGATGTAAAAACATAACTGTGTTACGGTTTGAAACGCATTTTTTTCAGAAAAAATACAGGGCTTAGAGATAAATTATCCTATGTCTCTGGTTGACGACCGCAGCGCAGTGCTACGTAATGATTTGGACTCTTCTTGTTCCAATAGCTGCGTGACACTATACTATTATGAACAGGCGTGTTACTTAACATCAGGTACATGCGCTGCTTAATTAAAAAGCCTAGACTGCCAAAAGTGCTCATCGCGGTTAAAGCTTTTACAACAACGCGGTTAACACACCAAACGACCAGATCTGATGACCAGATCACGACGGTTAGTGCGGCGTCGCGGCGCTCGCTTAGCGTCCGATGTTTGACGGTTTAAAAAGGAAAGATCATGTCAGATGTTACACATTATATCCGACTAGCAGCGCTCACTCGCGTAGTGCCCGATCCCGTCGTTTTTCCGAAATAAAAGTAACCTATGTGGTATTTCAGACCATTATCTGTCTATGTAAGTACCAAATTTCATCCTAATCTTTCCATTCGTTTTTGGGCGACAAAGTGGGTAGGTGTCAAAGTGTAAACATCTAATTTGAATATTGATCTGTTTTAATTACTTTAAAAATAGTTAAAGTTAGTGAAATTGCAAGTTCTATGATTAAACAGAGTTGTTGATACCGCCTACCTGTCTGTGAGTGTTATCTCCTCTTAACATACACTGCACACCAAGTTATTTATTTATCAAAGTAAATTAAACATATTTTGTCACCAAATCACTTCACTATGGATGCCATTCAACAGTCTTTTCACCAAATGATGGCCACCTTTCACAAAAAGATTAGACTCCATTGAGGTACAGCTGCCAAGTCCATCTCCGCAGAGCCCGGATAGTTTGTCAGCAGAATTCACATCTTTCAAGGCTTTCGTTATTGCTACATTCCGGTCAGTCCAACAACAGATCAGCATTCTAGCCCAACAGATGGATAACAGCGAGATGCGGTCACGCAGAAAGATCTTGCTGTTGCACGGCCTTCCTGAAGATAAAATGAAGAGACAAATGAGTTGGTGGCAAAATAGTATCTGAAAGGCTGAGGATTGAAAATTTTTCATCTGCTAGCATTGGCAGGAGTCATCGAATGGGACGTCTTACTGCAGGGAACCACGTGCTATACTTTTCAAGCTGAGAGACGTATCACTCCGAGATGAGATTTGGTCAGCTAAACGTTCTCTTAAGGGCTCGGGTATCACATTATCCGAGTTTTTAACGAGGACCCGCCACGACCTGTTTCAGGCGGCTCGTCAACGCTTTGGTGTTACGAAGTGCTGGACGAGAGACGGAGGCGTCTTTGTGTCTGGGTCTGATGGCACCCGCCACTTAGTTAGCAACATGGACGATCTTGAAGCTATTCCACAGTCATCACCGACGACGCCGCCGATAAAAGGAAGCCGCTCAGCAGTTATACCACAAGCATCTACTTCAACAACACAATCGGCGCAAGGCCGAACAGTGGTTGCAGCTGTAAATGTGAAGGATACGAAGGGAGCGAGAACACGACGTGAGCAAAAGGCATCAAAGTAATGATTGATAATAATTAATTCGAGTTTCTTTCTGACGAACCTTTCACATACCTTTCAATAATATTTTTGTTTCGTTGTTTTGTTTTTGGGTAGTCACAGTTTTTATGTCTACCACCAGTTTCTTAATTTCTTTTCTCTTTAAATAGGTAAGTTCTTAGATTGTTTGTGGAAGTTGACATCTTCATGCGTCAATGTCAACATAACAGTGACAGATTGTACTTTTATTGTTTTTTTTTCTTTTATTATATTTGCTTCCGTGTTCCCATATATTGCACGGAACACATTCGATTTGAAACTTGTTAGATATAGTTTATTTTGTTTATAATTTTCTTTCTGAATTTAATGTTTAAGCTGTAATTGCGTAAACTAATGTATAAGTGCTCTTTATTGTTCAGTGTGACCTTTTAATCAGTATATTCTATGTATATTTAACACTTCACAATAGACAGGTAGGCGACTAGTCTACTGACGTCACATAACTTATTATTGTATTCTAAGTATATATAATATAGGTATATAATTTTATTACATATTATAAATTTATATATATATATATTGCGTATTTATATAATATTTTTAAATAAACATTATACCTTTGTACCAACTGTATGTCAGATAGTGATAGCGAAGCTTCCCATTATTTGACATGCTCTTCTACTTCTATCAACGACACTGTAAACAGCTTCTGTAGTATACCAACCCTGTCAGACTCTATTGAATCTCTGATTTCAGGCCATCCTAAAAACTTTAACATTTTCCATGTGAATGCACAGAGTATTACGGCTCACTACCCAGAAATGCTCGCGTCCTTCGTACACCCCAATATTCATGCCATTTTAGTTTCTGAGACGTGGCTTAAACCTGTTCTTCCATCTAACTCCGTGGCATTACCTGGCTTTCGGCTCATTAGAAATGATCGTGTTGGTAAGGGTGGTGGCGGCGTGGCTATATATCTCCGTACACATATTCCTTTCACTACTATTAGTATGTCCGCCCAGCCGCCTCCGTCCGATGCCGGTGAACATATTTTTATTGAAGTCGAACTGCACCATACAAAAATACTTAGGAGTCTTCTACTCTCATTCTCGTGAGGTTAATTATTTTAGTACTTTCGAAAATTGCTTGAAAACTTATCTGCCTCATATGACCACACTATAATAATGGGTGATTTTAATACGTGCCTGATAAAACAGGACTACCGGTCCCGTAAACTCCATTCATTAGCCACGTCTCTCAATTTAACAATACTTCCATTAAATGCAACCCATAATCCTCCAAACTATACACCGTCTCTTCTAGACTTAATTCTTATATCTTCTCCTTCCCATGCAGCTGCGTATAGCCAGTGTGCAGCAGATGATCTCTCTCATCATGACATGATCTTTCTTTCGTACAAAATTCGGCCACCTAAATTCAAACCCAAAATTCTTTTACAGCGCAGTTTTGCCAGTATAAATATTGAAAACTTGCGAGAGCATGTATTAGAGACCGATTGGTCAGATGTTTGGAGTGCAGATAGCGTGGATTTTAAAATATCAAAATTCAATGAAATTTTAACGAACCTATTTGATATTCATGCACCCTCCGCGCTGTCAAAATGAAACATTTGCCGGCACCTTGGTTGACTGATGAGATACGTGTGTTAATGCACAAAAATTACTAGCTAAGAACAAACTTAAAGGACATCATTCTAATGATAGTAAGGAAAAGTATATACATTACCGTAACGTCTGCAACAGAGCATGTAGGGACGCACAACGCCGACATATCCATAGTTCTGTAGAAAATGAAAATCCTGCAAAAGTTTGGAAATTTTGAGGTCATTGGGAGTTGGAAAATCGCGTCACGATAACATTCCGCAAAATCTGGACATCAATAAACTTAATAGTCACTTCTCCGATTCTTCCAGTTTTAATGGACCATTAAAAGCTGAGACGCTTAAATCTCTTTTCTCTGTAAGTCCTCCCAATTATGACCCCTTTACTTTTAGTCAATTTACCGCATGTGATGTTAAGAAGAGCATTCAATCTATCTCATCTAATGCTGTTGGTAGCGACTGCATTAGCCGCAAAATGATCGTACCCATACTCGATGAAATCGCTCCTATAATCCAGCACATCCTTAACTACTCTGTGACATCGGGTACTTTTCCAGCTATATGGAAAGAAGCCCAAATAACGCCGCTTCCCAAAAAAACTTAATCCTGAATCCTATTCCGATTATCGTCCCATATCTATTCTTCCTTTCTTATCCAAAGTTTTAGAACGCCTTATCCATCAACAACTTACCTCTTATCTTGTCAAAAATAACCTGCTTAATCCTTATCAGTCTGGTTTTCGTGCGGGCCATAGCACTGTTACTGCTCTTACGAAGATCACCGATGACATACGAGACGGTATCGGTCATGGTAAGCTGACTGTGCTAACGCTACTAGACTTCAGCAATGCTTTCAACAATGTCGATTTTGACATTTTGTTGGAACTTCTTCGCTCTCTTAACATATCTCCATCGGTAATTGACTGGTTTCGCAGTTACCTGTTTGGACGCCGACAGCGAATCCGTATTGATGACACTTATTCCTCGTGGTGTAGTGTCTCTGCCGGTGTTCCACAGGGCGGCGTTTTATCTCCACTCCTTTTCGCAATATTTATTAACTCAATCACAAAAAAAATTACTTCATCCTACCATCTGTATGCAGACGATTTACAAATATATACCCAAGCTTCTGTAGACAACCTGCACGAAGCTATTCAAATTACTAATATCGATCTGAATGGCTTACTAAACTGGAGCAGGTCTTTCGGCCTCACTGTGAACCCATTGAAAACACAGACTATTATTGTAGGAAGTTCACGTATGATCTCGAGGATTGACTGGTTCCGTCTTCCCCAGGTGATTTTTGACAGTATTCCTATCACCATCAGTGAAGTGGTCAAAAATCTGGGTATCCTTATTGACAGAAATTTTTTCGTGGGTTCCTCAATTAGCAGAAGTGAGCCGTAAGATATTTGGTACTGCTGCTTCCCTTAGGAGACTACGCAATTTCCTTCCTATCTCTACTAAAACTGCGCTCGTAAAATCACTCCTTTTTCCAATATTGGACTACGCTGACGTGTGCTATCTGGATGTTACCGAAGAGCAGCTAGATAAACTGGAACGACTACAAAATTTCTTTATTCGATTCATATTTGGTTTACGAAAATATGATCACATTTCTCAATTTCGTCATAAGCTCAAATGGTTACCTATCCGCCTCCGCCGTAATGCTCACATTCTCTCCTTGCTTTACAAGATTCTATACAATCCCACTACTCCTCTATACTTAAAAACAATTTAAGTTTATTGAGCCTAAATCGTATCCTCTCCGCACCACTCGTCTCCTTAAGCTCATGTTCCCTACCTCTACCCATTCTAACCTCTCATATAATAAATCTTTCACAATACAAGCTATTTTACTATGGAATGCTCTTCCTCTTTCTATCAGAGAAGCCAAGTCCCTTCCCATTTTTAAAATCGTGTCTTTCAACATTATCTTTCCTCTTCTCATTAGGTACTTTTTCTCATATTAGTTATTTATAGATATATGTATGTTTATATGACTATGTATTTATCTAAGTATATATTTCTGTATTATAAGTATGTTTATATTTATTGGTATGGATGAATATTATTGTTATAGTAAGTTACACCACACCACCTACACTACAAAATATTTATAGACGTTTCTCCACTCAATGGTTGTCTGGAAGAAATCGCTTTAAGCGATAAGGCCGCCAATTACTCTGCAAATTTATTCATTTGTCCTGTAATGCTATTATTGTTATGATTAATTTTTTAAGATTTGTAGTTGTAATAAAGTGTTATATTATTATTATTATTATTATTATTAAAGTAACAAACACACATCCAAACTTTCGCATTAAAATTTTTAGTTGGACCACTGTAACTACTGCAAGGTTTGGTCGTTTGTATTAAAACAAGGATTACTTTGCAACAGCATAACAAATTGCCACAAATTTTGTCCTACATTATTTCCGCTAAACCAGTAGATAAACAGCAGCCAGATGGTTGCTTAGTGCTTGGATCCTATACAGACAGTAATCTCGGTAAGCTGGCTAAGCGAGGCCCTCAGTAATCCAGGGATCCGGGACACGGGACAGGTGAAGCTCTGGATTTGGGATAGTTTGTACACAATGTAGACTGCCGACGCTTTTTGAGGAAGCAACTTGTTACGAGTTATGAGGTTCGCTTTATGAGAACGTTTTACTGAAGTTTCGGGAGCTTATCTCGTGGAACGGATGCTTGGTTTGTTGTCACTGTAACTACATTGTAGAGACATCGTTTTATGGTTGATGTGTGCATGTGCGTAATGCCACTAACTTAAAACGGTGAAGCAAAACATCGTGAGGAAACCGCCATGTACTTAGAATATTGCGAGGTCATGTGTCATCCACCAATCTGCACTGGTACAGCGTGGTGGATTATGGACTTGACTATCTCCTTGCGAGAGAAGGCCCCGAGTCCCAGTTGTGGGAACATTTAGTGTGCTGCTTATTAAGTCTATTGACAAAGGTAGATTTCTCATCGTCACAAATATCATCGTCGTCTTTAATGCTCCGTTTTATTTCACTTTAGTAGGTAGGGTAAAGGGGGACCTATTGGGGATTACCTATATACTTCATAAGTTACGGCTGGTCTAGTTGGGGGAACGGCGACTGCCGATCCAGCGCCCCCCGGTACAAATCCCACGCTTATCACTGTCATTTCGAAGTCATGTGCGTAATGCCGTTAATTTAAAACGCTGAAGGAAAATATCGCGAGGAAACTGACATTTTCCTAGAACCTTTCGAGGTCATGTGTCATCTACCAACCCGCACTGAGCCAGCGTGGTGGATTATGGCCTAGACTCTTTCCTTGCGAGAGAAGGTCCCGAGTCCCAGCAGTGGGAACACTTAGTGGGCTGCTTATGCTATATCCCTCATGGGGACTACCCCATAATATATGATATTACATTCATTTATACATAGAGAAAGCATTAGTCAAATTGAACATGTAGGATATGTAGGTATATTTTGCGTTGTAGATAAAATCGTTAAAATATAGCTACAATTATTAAATTTTTCAATTCTTGACGGATGTCATGAATTGTAGTTGTAATTATATTTTAACATCGAGCAACTCGATCTTCCGCGCAAGCACGGAAGGGAGTACCCTTAGCTAAAAAATAGTGTTTAAAAATCTTTCTGTCATTTCTTGCGGGAAGGGGAAAGTTGGACACTAGCGCAAAGCCGCACTATTACACACAAAACATACTCGTACCTGTACCGATCCATTGCCGATCATACTCACACAACCAAATCACTAACCCATAAAAAATAAAGCACCATTCACAAATCTAGCCCCACCCTGAGCCACAGTATATTATCAAACTCCATGGTCCACGCGGATTTGTACTTTGACAGAGGGGAAACGCTGTGTATGCCTACTCCCTTCCGCGTTGCTCGCTGTATTTTAACAACCTGACATTAATTGATGTCCAGAAATTAAAGAAATCGCAAGACTATGCTAACTAGTCAAAAATCTGTCCGGGATTACCCCAAGGCACCTAATATAATACTATTAAAAATGCAGAGACGGTCCTGAGAATGACCTATTTTATGTTATGCTGAGTTTTATCAAATACATAACATCTAAATTATGAGTTTGGTTTTGTGCATAGAGTACGTAAATTAAAAAATAATGTCATGTCAAATACTGCGAAAAATGTGTAACAAACACCTTTTTCGTATGTTCAAATTCCAACCGAAGTGTCTAGTAACTGAACGTTGTAGTAACTTAAGTTTGATGTAGAAGCACTTAAGTTGCTAAACACGTTATGAAATGCATGTTCAGCATGGTATTACAGATTATACAGACTCCAGGGCTACGAAGTTGAAACCAATAATCTGCATATTTCAGTGTTGCCAGTTTGAGTTCTACGTCTCTTCGGCTATTATGGGTTGCAGCAAAACTTTCGACCAAAGTTACATAACTGTTTACATATTTTATAGAATTGTTACGTGGTAAAGTTAAATTGGATGGGATCATTAAACCAGCCTTAGGAGCACTTTGCCTTGATTGACGTTACAATGTAGAACCTTCGGAGTTACGGGTCTCGTTACGCTGGTTTTTACTTCACATGATGGATTCAATGATTGCAGTTGACATGGTTTGTGGCGAAATTGGAATAATTAAGTCTGGAATCGAATGTACGCTGCCTGGATAAATTGGTATTAATTAACGTCAGTTATCATGTACTGTCTGTCTGTATCTGTGGCCGTAAAAGCTGTGGTAGTGTAGTAGCGAGGACGTCGGTTTTACTATTTTGAGGTCCTAGTTGTGAATCCCACCTGCATCTGCACCTCTGACCACTTTTCCAAGTTTTTTTTTTTAAAGTAAAGAGTTACAGGACGAACAAGACATGCGGCTGGTGGTAAGCAACATGCTTGTCCATAACAGCACAGTATCACACAGCTACTGGAACATGAAGAGTCCGAATCATTACCTAGGATGCCATTGTCGTGCTCGTCTCGCAGATACGACTATCTAAAAAATGACGATTTTGTCCTGCAATTACTTTGTAAGCATTCCTCTTCTTGAAACCGTGAAAATTACACATTGCAGCTTGGCGGTAGAATAACTGCCAAAAGTGTGGTACTTTTCCCGTGGATTCTGTAAATAATCCTACCACTATAGTACACTTGTACAACTTTGTTTTCACCATTGGCTTAAGCCTTGAATGAAACATCGTGGAAACCGGTTTATTACAAGAAATACATATTTTGAGGATACGTGTGAATCACACTTACCGTGGTGGATTATGGCCTTAATTATCTTCTTGTAAAAGCAGGCCCCTAGTTCCAGCTGTGAGGACATAAAGTGAACTTTGGTTTTGTATCAGCAACTGCGGGTTTAGAAATCAACGTGTAACCGATGAAATTGTCAATCATTGCCAATCGCGTCTTTTTACAACCCCTGTTTGATCTGAAACGGGGGCAGGAAATTATGTTGGCTCAAAATCCGGTTTGAATCCGACGAAGCGATCCCAGTTTTTCATGATTTCAAGGGAAAAGACGTCGGAATTGAAGCGAAATTATTCAAATGAGTCAATTTGGGTGAAGCGCGGTTATTCATTTTTCGTATTCGCTGGTTTATTTGACGGATGATATCCAAACCGTGCGTGTTATGAACCTTCTTTGTACAGATAAGTGAACAAATATATCTTTATATACATACTAGCAGCCCGCCCCGGCTTCGCACGGGTATTATGGAAAATAAGTATAAAACAAAATTATTAGACTTACAAATTTTAACACACTCTTGGCAGAATTGCCATGCTTAGGACATAAGACAAAACAAACAATCCCAATCATCTGTTTATCATTTAAAACGCATGTTTTTTTGCCTATTTTACTTTATAAAAAAAATGCGGGAGAAGCTCAAGGGAGGTCCTGAGAGGAGCGAGCTAAGCGAGGTCGTCGCCGTAGCGAGAGGTTACACTCAAGGACATAGAGCTTCTGGCTCCAGGAGCTCACCCGAGTCGTACCTCAGTGATAAACCATAATAGGACCAATTGTTATGTTTAGGTATTGTTATGCTTCTCTCAATATGTGCCTTTAAACATTATGCTAAGTTATGTTTATGCTATATACGGTAGTAGCAAAATTATGCGAAAACTGTTATGCGTTAGTTGTTATGGTATATTATCATTAGTCCTAAAAACTTTAGGCGTGTCTGGCGTCGTTGTTATTCCCCTTTTACTTTTACGCATCAAATCAAAAATTAAATCAGTAAATATTTAACTGTTGTAATTTAGTGTTAAAAATCTGCTAATGCCACCTACGACGTAGTTTATGGTTGTGCAATGTTTTATGTAGGTACTAAAGTCTATTAGTTCTAAATACGTACTTAATAGTTACGGCTGGTCTAGTCGGGAGAACGGCGGCGGCCGATCTGGAGCCCCGGTTTTAAATCCCACGTGCACCAGGCACCACTGTCTTTTCGGAGTAATATGCGTAATACCGCTAACTTAAAACGGTGAAGAAAAACATCGTGAAGAAATCGCCATGTACTTAGAATCTTTTGAGGTCATGTGTCATCCACCAACCCGCACTGGGCCAGCGTGGTGGATTATGGACTTGACTCTCTCCTTGCGAGAGAGGGCCCCGAGTCCCAGTAGTAGGAATATTTAGTGGGCTGCTTATTGAATCTATTGACACAGCTAGATTTCTGATCGTCTCGTCATCGTAGTCCTTAATGCTCCGTTTTATTCTACTTTAGTAGGTAGAATAAAGGAGACCTTTGGGGATGACCTATATCGTATCCTATCCCCAGCTCAAATTACACGCGCATCACTATTTTTTCGAAGGCATGTCCGTAATGCCTCAATTTAAAACGGTAAAAGAAAACATCGTGAGGAAACCGAAATGGAATAAATTTAATGTAATACTGTGTAGAAAGTGCGAGAAAACTTGAACAATAACAGTAAAGGTAGAATAAACTTATACAAAAGTAGTTCTGAAATGAACATTTTGATAGGAACATAAAAAGTGTTACGAAAAATGTTTAATATTTAATAATATTTGCGTCCACTACCTACGTAGTGAGGCAACCACGCGAATTAGTAGACGCGCGCGGCTACTCGTACTTACCTATTTCATAGCTGCGAACACCTCTCCCCGTGCCTCGGTGTCCCTCTATCGGTGTTGAGCCGCGCGGCGCCGCATTTTGATAGGATTGATATTTTAATTTCGTTAAATATTTTGAATGGAATGTCCGACTTCAATAATTCAAAAAGTAATCAATAGGTATTAAAAGAGTCTTGAATAAGAAATAATTTATTTGGATAAGAATAAATACAAATGTGTTGATAACATGGTCTGAATTTGATAGGCATTTTACTTACTTTTAAAATGTAAAAAGTAGTTGTTGCGAGGTAATTACTGAAGTTAGACATATGGTCTCGCGAGGTTTTTTGTAGATTTTAATACGCTCTATAATATTGTAGAACATTGTTTTGGTCTATCATTAGTACTTTCCGCAGCGTATGCGATGAAAGCCATTTTATGACTGTTTTTTTTTTATACCTTGCGTTGGTTTTAGTAAAATTTACGTAGATATCTCATTTTTTTCGTGATAAACATAGCCTATGTTACTCAGTGATAATGTAGCTTTCTATTGGCAAAAGAATTTTTGAAATCGGTCCAGTAGTTTTTGAGTTTATTCGTGCCATACAAAAATACAAAAATACAAATCTTTCCTCTTTATAATATTAGTATAGATTATAATATTAGTATAGATGAGTAAAATAATACGCGGGAAATACGTGTAAAGTTTAGATTATAACAGACGTTTTTTGTAAAAAACAGTTTATTGTGTTTTATCGCAGATGTTTCGGAGAACAAGTATGCAAATATATACAATGGTATAGTCGGGTCATTTTTAAAGGTAACATTTGACGTTTGTCAGTTATGTCGTCATAGTGAGGTGACCTGGTTAAAACCTCGATTAAAGTGAAATGAATCGTTACGGACTTGAAACACCAATATGTGAATTTTAAAAATCATCCTGCAAACCCTTGCCCCATAATATTTTTTTTTTCGTAAATTTAAGGAGCAATATATGACAAGTGCATAATTTAACAAAAAAAAATGTATTTATTAAGCTGTATCTGAAAAACAGTTAGTATTGTCATCTTCATCATTGGTGTGAGCACTCAAAGAAATTATTAATTATGTTCAAAAATAGTGTCTATTCTCACGGTTATTTTTAGCATTTTTATCTATATTGGTATATAAAAGCGATAGATCACTCTTCACGAAAACTCAGAAATTTTGCATGGAGGTGTATTTTAGCACGCAGGTGCTCGTTAAGACGGGGTTTTGTGAAATACAACCCCTCAGAAGGTGAAACAAGGGATGGACGGTTGTATGAATCATAATTTTCAAAGTTATAAGCATGAGATCCACACATTATCGATTTTAATGAAAGTTGGTACACAGATAGACTTAATTTCAAAAAAGGACATAGGTTACTTTTTATTACGGAAAAGAGTTGAAATGAGGGATAAAATTATATGGAAATTCGTAATTTTTGAACACAAAACCATGAAACTTCGTATCTAGACATTTAACGCGAAGCAAATATGTGTTTGTTTTAGCAATTTCGTAATTTAGGATTGTACGGGGTTGAAATGGGGGCTTAAATGGGGGATGGAAGGTTTATATGAAAGTTCGTTACTGTTGAAGATAAAACCATGACTTCGTATCTAAACGCTTGACGCAAAGCAATTGCTTCGCTATATAATAAGCTTCGCGTAGCAATTTTGTAATTTCGATTTCTTAATTATTCATTAACTGAACAGAGATAAATAATAATAAATAAATAAATAATAAATATTGGTGGACAATTTACACACAACACTATCTGACCCCAAACTAAGCAAAGCTTGTGTGATGGCAGATGAAAGTTTTGTGTGGAAATTCGTCGTTGTTGAAGATAAAACCATGGAACTTTATATCTAACACTTGAAGTGGAGAAAATAAAGGGTTGTTCTAGCAATTTTGGAATTTAAAACCGTACGGGGATGAAATAGAATTTGAAATGGGGGATGAAATTTATATGGAAGTTCGTCAATGTTGAAAAGCGTAAAAAATTTAAATTAGACACTTAAAATGCATACTATTTTATAGTATACATGTGAAAGTAACTCTACCTGTCAATTAAGTTTTGACGCCTAAACCACTGAACTGGTTTTTATGAAATTGTAGGTACAAAAATGTTTTAATATTAGTAAAAGTAAATTTGTATGGGTGTACTACTGTTCAAGTAAATATGTACTCCCTCAGTTACCTTAATACTTACTTATTTTACTCGGAAGTAGTCGCGGGTAAAAGCTAGTAGTTAATAAAATAATAATAAATGTATTTATGTTTTATTATAGTCACAACGTGGACATTAATTTATGGTGATATTTCTTCACTAGTAATCCTTGCATTCGATTCAACTTATCAGCTTTCGATTTTACAGTAACATCCTTAGTGGTTAAAAACAAAAAAGGTTAACTGACGCAACATTGTAGCGACGTGCAGTTCTTTAGATCATATATTGTTTATTATATTTAGAATGGTTTATAAGTGAAAACAAATCGTAAAATTGCTAGTATCAGTCATTAATATAACAAATATGTAGTCGTAATAGAAAAAATATATACAATATGCAGTTCTAACAAAACGAAAAAAAAAATATTATTTTATGCCCGCCGTTACAAGGTTACGTTGTCGAATTTTGATGAATTGTCAAATGTTACCTATTAAAATGCCCCGACTAAGCAGATATATACAATCTGATACCACCTTGCCATATTTACAATCAGACAGCTCGTAGTTTATAAAAGCGATATCATTGCTTGGTTGATCTCCCAAAGACTTAAACGATTTTCACTTAAGACTCCATTTTCATATTAAGACCATCTGAACTATGGAAAACGTTACCTAAGTCACAGATTAATAATGTTACTACGTAACAGATAAATCACTCCAAGGAAAAATGACAATACCTACTGCTATAATAACCTACTCCCTCTAGTAGCTAGACGTTGCAAGCCAAAATGAACCAAAGCTTACGAACATAAAGTTGACTTTGCTCTGTAGGTGCGCGCCGCCACGTGCTCAGCGTAGATTGTCAGGGCTGCCTCTTTCGATATATATGTCAGTAGGTATTTGCAGTAAACTTTATAATTGAAAGAAAAATAATTTCTTCTGTTTTAACATGTTTTATTTTTTAATTATCAAGAAATTATACATAACTTACAAATGTTTTATTTTGATGTAATGTTTAATAAATTTTTTGCCTTGGCGAAATTCTCGGTTATTAAACTTAATTGTGGAAAATATTCTGAATCGTATAAATAATTTAAGTAGGTATTCTTGTGGGAAACAAGGGCAAGGGGAGTTAAAAGGAATATTTTTTAAAAGATCAAACAAATGTGATTTTTACGTAATCGTAAAAGGAATCTGAAGGTACTTTTAAACTTCCATAAAAAGACGATGTTTTGTTGAAAGCTTTAAAATGAATGAACATTCTGGATTCATCAACATTAGGAATATTATTTAATTCTGAGGTTAACTCTGGGCAGGTATGCTTCTTACTGCATTTATAAAGTAAGTATCCGGATATGTATACTAAAGCATTTTCAGTAGACAAGTCGAAACGATAGTCTGTTTCACCATTTAAAGCGACTGCTGAAGGTGCAGTACGACGGTGGGTAGGTTCTCTGGGTGTAGACCTATCAAAAAAATCATTTTGTTTTTGAAGTAGTTCGCAAACGTCTTCTTTACAGTTTGTGTTTGGGGAGTTCTTCAACATATTTGACAGAAACAGTTTTGAAAAAGCTCTCTGAAACTGAATTGCCGTAGGATCGCGGCAGTTTCCCCCCTGCTGTCTCATGGTGCCAAAAAAGTTTTCAAGACTATCCTGATTAAGACGTCTTGTAAAAACGTAATTAAATCCTTCTTTTTTCATATCATTGTATAGCATTTTTATGGATTGGATAGTTATTTGTAAATTTTTAAATGTTTTTATCCTGTTTGTATTATCAGCACCTTTTTTTGAATCGATGGCTCTTAAATGTGTGAATGTTGTTATAGCTTCTTCTAACATATCGAGTTGGTATTTTTTGAACGAAAAAGCTCTTTGAAATTTACATGTACACATAGTGTACCACTATTTTTATTATTAGTTTCCACGTTAAATTAGTAAGTAACAAAACAAACAACGAACGTCGGGCTACAAGTCTGGTAACACAAAATATTTCCTCGCGTACGAACGCTCCGCGCGGCTGTCGGCAACCCACTGAGAAATAAGCAGTCGACTGCCCGGCGGCCGGTAGGTACTTATCGCGCGCAAGTACATGGAGTGAAAGAGGCCTGCCTAAGTGGGTATTCCCGGATGTATTGTATAGGTATAGTCAGGGTATCTTCAAATCTACTGTGGGATTTATTCTTGGTAAACGTGCTTTGTCATGGACCATATCGTCGTCAAAATGAGTGCCAAGTGTTTACGTCCCAAAATATTGAGTTTCTAAGAAATTTAATTGGTTTTTTGCCTTTTTTGTTTTTATGGATAATTGTTTTACGCTGTAAACACAATATTTTTGTCATAATTTCTGAACTAACTGTATTGATAATCCGATGATTAATTATTTTCAGCTATTTTGTAATATTGACCGTGTTTGTGACTTAGGCATTGTATTTACTCGTATTTCATTTCGTTTTGACGTGACAACGTCTTATAAATTGGTTTGCCGGGTGACACTTCAAGAAACTGCGTTACGCTCCGCTCACGTTATGCGCTCACAACGAGAGCGAGTGAGAGGCACGCGTCCCTTCCACTCGGGCATGGTTAGCCCGCCTAAGAGCGAGAGAGACAGACATAAAAAGTGAAAGGCACGCGTCCCTTCCGTAAAATTATTTTACCACTCAAAGTCGTTGTCACGTAAAACTTTCGCCCGTATACCGACTTTACAGGCAACCAATTTTTTTTATTTTGCACAATGAAAATGATATTATGTTGTGATGTTTATACATATAAATATGTATAGTTAGTCTGAAAACAAAACAAATTACAAATTTTATTTCATACATTATTTGGTATTATTTGATATGATGTTTTTTTATCAGTATATTTTTCTACTATTTCAGGGTAGTTCCACTTTTAACGTTTTGTAAAGATGACTGGTAACTTATCAATCATTTATCAAGGCGACCCTTTCAATTTCGTAGGTACAGGCGTTCTTGGTAATCTTAATAAAGTTTATAAAAAGTACTTAAGTAGTAGGTATGTAGTACGAGTAATGAATACTCCAATCGTAGAGGGCGGAATTAATTTCATACAAAAAACTTCTCAACAAGTTATTTACATAATTCAATTCGTAAAAGTTTAGCTATCATTACCGAGAAATCTGACTTGAAATAATTTCCGTTTAAGTTTGAATGCTAAATTAGGTACATCATTCGAAATATACCATTATCAAGACAAAAGTACTAACTTTCAGTACTTAACTAGTCACAAGCTGTACAACAGTGACAATGTCAGGAGACGAAAAGCTTATTGCTAGGAAAGAAATCAATGAAACATTGCGGATTTGTAACTTTTGCTATAGGAGAACAGGCCTCTCTTTCATAGACAGCATCCCGACAACTTTGTACGCGAAACTTAGCAAATTTATATCTTTACTTGTGTCATCTTCTCTGCTGTTTTGGATGCTGGTTGGGGAATATGCGTATATTGTTGTGCAGATGGCTGGCTCTCCTTCCATAGAAGAATTGCTTGGAAGCTATTTACATATAGCTGGGTATGATACAATGAGTAAGTTTCAATCTATAACTTACGCCCGTTGTTACGTACTTACGTGTTTCGATTTTCTGTTTAATCAATGTTATCTATATAACTTTTTGCGATTATAAAATGGGTTTGCAATGTAGGTATTTTATAATGCACATTTTATGTTTTCTCTTCTGGAATTCGGAGTCTTTTCTCTAAACAAAATACATACCGGTTTACTCACTATGTTTTCTCTCACGGTTAGTACCAGTAATGATGAGAAACTTGTACATTTGCATTTGGAAAATACTCAAAGGATTAGAACCTATGAACTCAGGCTTGTGAAATCAGACGCATTCGCGACTAGGCCAGTACGGCTTTGATGCGGTACAGAATTGCTTTTAGGGCAACTTTTTAAATTAATTTTAGTTACAAACGAGTGCTATCTTCACCTGGGGATGATTCATTCAACGTTAAAAGTTTGTTTAGATATGTATCATTATAATTATGTGCTGTTATTAAAATTTTGGCCCCAAAACCATATACATGAAGTATATATACTATATAGTATACAAAACCAAAAAATGTTTGGGGTTTTGGGTGAATAATATATTCATATATTTTATGTAATGCGATAACTTAAGATCGCATTATAAAATGTGGCAATGAACCAAAATGAGGCAATATTCCAAAATCTATTTGTGACAAAATCTTCCTAATAACCAAATACTGCTAATACTATCAAAGCTATTGTTTATTACTAGGTATTCACCAATCCTTAGAAGCAGTTACCACGATCCCTTCTAATCTTATATAGCTAAATTAGTAGGATCCAATCAAACTATTAATAATAGAGGCACGATTCGGCACAAGTGTAAAGCCTTTGAAATTCTCCAACATGTCTAAAGGACAAGTACCAAACTTCAAACGTCTTACAAGGTGCCTTAGTGCGAGTTTACATAGCACTAAGCACTCATTCTTGTTTAAAATCTCTTTTTTGGGGACTTCGTATGGTATCTTCCCTCAGAGATGGTCGAAGAGAACATAGACTGAGACATGCGTCATAATAATGAACGGTGACTTGGTATGTATGTTTTTAAGCTTGTTTAATAGTTGCCTTTCAGATATATCACATGCATGCTAGGCATAACTATGACTGGTTTTATTTGTCCCAATCCAAAGTCCGGTAGGTAGTAGAAGCCATCTGAAGCCGACTGCCATAGATCTATTAAGTCATCCACCAACCCGCACTTGCTCAGCGTGACTTGATTTTCTATTTATGAGAGAAAGCTGCGAGTCTAAGCGGTGAAAAGATAAAGTGGGTACCTACTTATTTTAAGTGTTAATTAAATTCCTACGTGGTATAAGACAAAGCCTAATTAACGGTTATTTGATTATTGTCACAGGTTTTGGTAAATTGATAACGATCTGGTTCAAACGTCATGTCTTCAGACAGTTGGTTATAGAACTAGCTGATATCTGGCCCGTTGCTCTCAGCGATAAGGAAGCCGCGGCCATCAAACGACACAGCTTGTCAGCGCTAAAACACAGACAGATTTGTAAGTATTACAAAAAACCAAAAATGAAAGAAATTTCTACACCTACAGTTTCATCTTTTTTTATTTATTATTGGAGTCAAGTGTAAACACTTGACCGCTATCGCGCCTGATGTTAAACGACGAAGCGATCTTATTAACAGTCCTCATTCCTCATGGTAAAAGTAAGAGAATATATCCATAGGAATGTTAAGTTTATTAAGTTAGGCGCTTAACGAATTTCAGTTTAGATCAAATGACGTATTTTTTTATCGATACATACCTACTTGATCACCATTTACGGCCTACGGTAGATGTGTAAAATAAAGATTGTGTATATTTTTAATACTAGAGTCCGTGTTTTTTATTGACAAAACGCTATTTTAAAAAAGTGTTTGTTTATACCAGAGGAAGATTCTAATTTCCCTAATGTAACCTACCGTGGAAATGGAGATTGTATTTTGACTGCTTATTATGATGAAAAATTTATTTTTATATTTAAACTTCTCCCAAGCCATAATTGTCTATTTTTTGTCGAGATACTAAACTCGTCTAAATCTCTTGATTGTAATTTTATGTAATGCCTCCTAAACTTTTCAAACAACCCTAATACTTTTACAGAAATCATACTTATTTAACTGAAGGAAAGCAGTACCTACCATTTCACCAAAATAAACTGACTGAGCAAACTTGATTAAAATTATGTCATCACATTGCAAAAAGCTTAAAAGTTCGTCATAGATAGTAGATAACGGGAATTTAGCTTGACACCGAATTTTCATCTTCTCAAGTCTATTTTTAACTCAAGAATAGGTCGGGTAGGTATCTAACGGAAAAGTTATGCGTTGACAAGTCAATCGGTTTGTGTGACGATAAATCTCATACAATCGATTTATTCACCGTTTTTGTTGGCTTATTGCTAAGGCCTGATAATAATAAGAAAACAAGAGGCAGATAAAAAGCTACAAAAAGTAATATCGGTCACGGAGGCGTGAATCCGGGGAAGCCATAAGAAGCCTGCTGTGATTAGAACGAAAAAAGAATCGCGTTTTCCGTATTCTGTCAGTTTGAAAGTGGCCTGCTACGAGTAGTTAATCTCGCTCTTCTTTGTAGCGGATTTAGGTGCAATTTGAAAGAAATTAACGGCTATTCAGGGAAGGCTAAAGTTACGGCTGGTCTAGTCGGGAGGACTGCAACTACACATCCAAAGCCCCTAGTTCAAACTCCACGCGCTTCACTGTCTTTTTCAAGGTCATGTGCGTAGTGCCGCTAACTTAAAAACGGCGAAAAAAATAGCTCCAGGAAACCAGCATGTTCTTAAATTCTTTCGAGGTTAAATGTTATCCACAAGCCCCCACTGGGCCAGTATGGTGGATTATGGCCTTGACTCTCTCCTTGCGAGAGAAAGCCGCGAGCCCCAGCTGTAGGTACATTTAATAGGCTGCTTATGCTGGGTCGGCCTAGCAGGTTATTAGAAGCTTCCGCTAGCATCGCTCATTCCTGATGCGTTGTAAATTTATTAACTTTTCTTAGATAGTTCTGTGCTGCAATTTAAAACTTTCAATCCAATATTTTTTATTCTATACACACACTTTTACATAATATATTTTTATTTTTAGTCAACACACAATGCACTTCGAAATGATTTATTTATATGTATAGATCTTTAGACCAGCTGCGGTTATCCGCGATTAACAGTTTTTCTCGATATTTTATGTGCCCCAAATATGCTTCTCGCAAATGCATATTTTCGGCTGTACGTATTTAATTTCATCCAAATTCGTACAGCCGTTACAGAGTTACGTGGGAACTACATACTCACAGACCCACAAAATTTCATTTTTATATTAGTGTAGTAGTATTTTATATTAATGTAATTGTTAGTTTCGGGTTGCTTTTGATACCGTTCGATGTTCTTAAATCATGAAATTACAATTACAATATTGAAATTTTGACAATTTTTTAATGCATAGAGTTACGAGACGAGCAGAACATGTGCCTGGTGGCAAGCAATATGCCTGCCCATAACAGCACAGTGACACGCAGCTATTGGAACATGAAAGTCCAAATTACTACCTGGCACTGCACTGTACTTGTCACCCAAAGATATAAGATGTTAAATCTATATGCCCTGTAAATTGACTATATTGGTAATGTGTAAAATTTTAGCGAACTCTACAAAAGAATTGTATAAATATTATTTTTAATGATATGTTTTTGTCAGTATACGCATTTTGGAACGTCCTGGGCGTGTGGCTGTACAACTTGACTCCTATCGCCATACTCATCTACCACAAGTTGAGCGGATCACCGTCAGCGCTGGGCTACGTGTGGCAGATGGCATACCCGTTCGATAAAACACGCCCAATCTACCACGAACTTGTGTATATTTTTGAGACTTGTTCAGGTAATCATTGAAAATGAAAAATGTTTATTGGCACATCAAAGCTTTGATCAATAACACTCATCAACTTAATTACTAAAATTATGTAGGGTAGGTATAAGACGAGAAATAAAATAAAAAACACTGGATCCCACACTAGGGTGATCTTGGACGTGGATTGACTTTTGATTTATCTTAATTCGTGTGATGACGAAATTTTAAGAATACCAGTAATGTCCAGAAATATTCAATTTTTATTATTTATTGATCATGTTTACCATTCCCACTATTTCAGTTTAATACAAACGTATTTCGTAACCTTGTACTTTGGGGTTTAGCAGTCAAATGCGCCATTGAAATGAATTCACCGTTATGTTTTTGATTTTTATGACTGCTTAACGTTCGGGTCATTTATTCGCGATTAAATGTAGCTTATGTGAAACCAAACCAAAACATCTCTCTTTACCAAAAATCCTCTTGATTCATTCAATAAATTCAATTAAATATTAAAATATTAAGACCAACACAGGATCAGTAACAGCGGGTGAAAAAATAAAGTTGCTTGGCCTATTATTACAATTGTAAGGAGACCAATAAAGAACTTTGACTTTGGTCCTCATATATTATCCAAATTTACAGGCATTATTTCGGTATGTTGTATGCTGGGTTCGGATCTATTTTTCATGACAATGGCAAGTCACATAAGCATGCTGCTGCGTATACTACAAGTAAAGATCCGGCATCTGATTGAGGAAGAGAATGCAGGACAAACCTTGGGTGGTGTGACATCTTATGACTGTTACCAGGAGATCATATCTGTTGTTAAAGTCCACCAAAGGCTAATTAAGTAAGTTATTCTTGATACTTGGCGGTACAATAATGATTTTAACGCTTAACGTAGTAGTTGAAACCCGATATGTGGTTGAGACCGTAATTATATTTTTCAGTTATATCAACGATTTGGAAGACGCATTTTGCATTGTAAATCTAATAAACGTATTATTGAGCTCAGTCAACATTTGCTGTGTCGTATTTGCTATTGTAGTAAGTATTAATATAAATAAAATTATAGTAAAAGTAATAGAAACTAGGTAGTATAAGACAGCACATCAGAATTAGCCTTTGAAGCGGTTATATAATACATAAATAAATAAATAAATATTGGTGGACAATTCATACATAACACCATCTGACCCCAAACTAAGCAAAGCTTGTACTATGGCAGCCAGATAGCTGATATAATACTTATTATACATAGAAACACCCAGACACAGTACAAACATTTGAATTCATCACACAAATATTTGCACTGGGTGGGAATCGAACCCACGATCCTCGACTTCGCATATGTTTGAACTGTTTGGTGTTGTTAAATTCAGCGTCTCAAATGCCGAAAATTTGCAAAGCTCTGAAATGGTTATGTAACATTGTAACATTGAGCTCATGAGGTCAGAGAGCTCCTCTCATTTTCAAAAACCTTTCCAAGCGGGTCGACGCGACGCGACGCATCGAGCGATCAAATTGATAGTGTTTATTTGACTCAATGTAATAAGAATATTCAGAGTGGTGCCTTTACTTATTACCTTGTCTTAGCACTCAAAAGGTTATCTAGAAGAAATTTATATTAGCAATAGCATCGCTTTTTGTCCCAAACATGTTTTTATTTATTTTTAATGAGTGTGTTACTGTATTATTTTGTGAGATACCATAAAGTGTTTTGTATTGTAATGTCAGCAGGCTGGCTAAGATTTCAACTAGTAGTAGACTTGATTATCTATGTACCTTCGTCGGTAGGTATATAAATAATTCAGATGTTCTTCGTAAAAATAGTTGGTTTGGTATGTAGCGTAGTTTTTATTGTGGTTTACCTTTGTTAATAAAATCTCTGTGTATTTAAAAAAGGAAACCTCTTATATCTTAATGACGGTTGCGTATTTTCAAATAGTCAACCGTATAAGTAAACTTCAAAAAGCATCATTACGCTAGAAAATACGGCCATTAAACGGCTAAAAACACAGCACGTGCCAAATTATCTCATAGATGCTAGCAAAAACTGCGTTGTTGGAGTCAAAACGTTTCGTTAATGAGTTGCCTACCAGCTGGAACCAGCTGGCTAATGTTTCAACGTTAGTTTGAATAGAACATCAGAATCATGAAAACAAAAGCTGAAAATATCTGCAAAATGCACAAAAAGAAATGCACTTCAAACGCGATGCTTTGCAATGAAGAAATGGAAAACGTAGAAAAGTGTTTTTTCTAGACAACTGTAAAAGATTTTTGCAAATATTTTGGGTTACCATGGCTAACCAAGCAGTTTTTTTTGTGACAACGCAATTTTTTTATCCCTTCAAACAACAGGAACGCAAACTACGCGGGTAAGCCCGCGGGGACTGTTAGTTTAATAGAAAGTGACTTTAAGATGACTTTTTAATACTTTGTTTTAGTTTCTAGAGCCATGGATGGAAATGAGCAATAAGTTTTTCCTGGGCGCTGCGTTAACTCAAATGGGAATAGTCTGTTGGTACGCAGACGATATTTACAGAGCGGTACGTTTTGATTTCTCACTATCTATTTAAGTATCGAGCGAAAACGAACTTAGAACGAGTCCTGCTTTTCAAATTAAACAAAAAGATTATTTAGTAAAGCACTTGATGTCATTGATATAAAAACTGTAATATTGGGTCTACGTTCCTATAATGAAGAGTGATGAGACGAGCAAGACATGCGACTGATGGAATAAGCAATACGCCTGGTCACAAATTAAGTAATTACCTAATGTACGATGTGAATCCTGCTTCTGTCTACCATAATTTCTATTTTCCATAGTTTGAAGATAAATTAAAACAGAGGAAGTAAACAAAGAGGCGTTACTAAGTCATTTATCCTGTTAGACTCGACAATCCACAAAATATGTTATATACTAAACAAATCCATAAACTTTCATCTTTACAATATTAGTGTGATTGTGAAAGCAGTTATCAACTATTAATTGTTTGTAAAACATTGTTTTTTAGAGTATGGGCGTAGCTGACGCGGTGTATGAAAGCGGATGGTACAGGTGCAACGTACCGTGTCGAAAAGCTTTATTTATAGTTTTACAAAGGTAAATAAATAACATTGATATGAATAAACATTGGTGGACATTTCTAACACAATATCAAAAGGTGAAGGGTTCAACAAAATTGGCAATAATACAAACAAATAATGCGGATTGGATTGCTCAGTTGTGAGAAACAGTTTCATGGCATATCACTCAAAAATTCAAGAAAGGTTTCGATTCTCACTTCATTACGGAGCTGCCGGTAAAACATGGTGATAAAATCAACATATCTCTATATTTAAAAACGTTATGTTGATTTGTGTACGCTTCAAAAACTCAAAAAGTTCTGCAACGATCGAGCTGAAATTTTACAATGATGTATAAATCCGTATCAAGGATTGTTTTTATCAAATTTTTGTGCCACAGCGAAGCGTGGCAGGGTACAGCTAGTATACAATAAAGAAGATATTTCAGAGACATACGTCATCCACAACTGGACAACATGTTATGTAACTTTAACTATCATATTTTGAGAGAAGGCGTTTAATACTAAATAGCAGATCATATTTGAAGGATTGATTAAAAGATTGAGTCAAAAATTGATATCGTAAAAGGCAGTTTTATTTTTTTGGAAGATATTTTTATTATATTATCTGGTACTAAGGTGAAATCTTCAAATCTTCGAAGACTTTTGTGGCATTACTTCTGGGGAAGTATCACAATTTCACCAATTATTCTATCGTCAAGCAGTAATGGGAAACATATTTGTATTCTGATTTGAATGGTAATGTTTTTGGATAAATTACAGGACAGTAAGATATCTCAAGATGACGAGCGCAGCACTGCGCTCTGAGTCTTATCAATCTTTGTTAGTAAAAAAAAGTTATAAATAAAGTTAAGTAAGTAGTGTACGAAAAAGATGTCGCAGATCATTTATGTTGTTCTGAATTATTTTTTCTTGTTTGAATTTAATTTCATTGTCATAAGTCCTGAAGTTAGTCTCCAAATATTCTTATTAGTCCATAGCGGAATCTTATGACACCTTTTTGATTCAACAAATGGAACGTGCAGAATTACAATGAAATTTTTGAAAAGATCAAATTCTTAATTTGCTTGCAGGTCGCAAAAGCCTCTCTACTTCACGGCATTGAAGTTCCGTTCAATTACAATGATGACGTATAGCTCGGTTAGTTAATGAAATGTTTTATATTTATTTTTTTAAACTTTTATATTTTTACACTTGACCGTCATTTCGCCTGAAGTTATGCGATGATGCGGTCTACGATGCAGCGTGTTTACCTAGAAGAAACCGATTCACTCTCAATTTAAAGACACAAAGATCGTAACCAACAGGGAAAACCCACTCAGGCTACGTATTCCACAGCCTAAACGTTCTTACCACAAAAGTAGAGTCTAATCTCTTCGTT
Organism: Ectropis grisescens; assembly: GCA_017562165.1. NCBI lineage: Eukaryota > Metazoa > Arthropoda > Insecta > Lepidoptera > Geometridae > Ectropis > Ectropis grisescens. The sequence goes on along the minus strand of CM029781.1, from coordinate 14,255,101 downwards.
CGTGGCTTTTGAATATGAATCATGAAACGATGTCGCTTTTTCGAGGTACGAGCATTCCGATAGAAAAATAAATATTTAAACTGTACAACGATGTAAGTGTTGAAGGAGAAAATTATGACCGGTTAAACAGTACAGGTCGAATTTTGTTTAGGACACTTTGCAGAGTCCATCTGTGGAAGTACCACAACCTTGGCTGTTATTCCACTGCCTAGGCTTAATGTGTAAACATTACTGTTTCGGATAGAAGAGCAATTTTTCAGAGGAATTACGGGTCGAAGAAATAAAGAGTCTTATATCTCTGGATGACGAGCGCAGTATATTGCTAGGCAGTAAATTGAATTCTTCGTGTTCAAATAGCAGCGATAAGACTATGCTGTAATGGGCAGGTGTGTTATTTATCATCAGGCTCACATCTTGCGTGTCCTATTACACGGTATTACTATAGGTATTAAAATAGTATCCAGTTATTTATTGATCTTCTTAATTTATAAGTATTTTACGATATAAAATATATAGAAAATAAATATTATAAAAAAAAAATTGGGTGCCGCCAGCCCAAGGGCAGGACCCAAGCTACCGGTGGTTAGGGCTGCAGAGTGAGGAACCTCCTGACGATGCGCGCTGTGTCGAGGATGACCGCCTTCTGCATCTGACCCTTGATCCAACCGTCTAGCGAAAGTCTCTTTAAATATGATTATTATATATTTTCAGATCTTAACAACGGCATACTCTTATTTCACTCTTCTCTACACTTCATACCGACGAGATTAGTTTATTTACAAAATATCCACGTAAAATCGTAAAAATTTGTGAAAACCTTAGATTCCTGAAAATTCACGTAAAGTTGTAGAATAAAATTAATTAGAAAGGAATAATGGATGTATTATTTTTCATTGTCATTTTTGTTTTTATGTTTTGTCTAGAAATAAAATAATTATTGAATAGTGAAAGCGAGGAGTTTGATTTTATTAAAGTACTAGATGTCCGCCCCGGCTTCGCCCGTGGTACATTATATAGCACTCATCAGGATCCCGTACATATCCAACGGTGAAAGAATGACAGAAATCGGTTCAGCCATTCCTGAGACTATCGCTTTCAAACAAAACACTTCTTCAGCTACCTGCTACGCCACCTGTCGGAAATTGGTCGTACCAATTCGATTAGCAAAGGTTTATATTCAATGACGTAATCTTAGAGACATGCTGTCATGTCAAAGCACGCTACTAAAACTCTCAAAAAGGAATATTTTTCCCGTTTTTGTTACATTCTTGATTCATGCTCCGCTTCTATTGATAGTAGTGTTATGTTCTATAGCCTATGTATATAACCTTCCTCGGTAAATGGACTATCCAATAGAAAAATAATCTTTCAATTCGGACCAGTACTTCCCAAGATCCTAGCGTTCAAACAAACTCTTCAGCTTTATAATATTATTTAAAGTATACTCGTATGTTGCTTGAGTGGATTTGGGCTGATGAATATCATCTCAGTGACTTCGAGTCTGGTGAATCCGACACGGTAACGGGTAAAGGCGTCGTAGAACGCACGAGCGAGGTAGCGGTCAATCGCCAGCCTATCAAAGTTAAAAAAAATCGTAAGCATAAAGCGGTTTAGCAGGACAACACACACCTTGCTAAAGTTTTCGTTATGGGTACACACTACTCACTTTTAAAACTTATTTATAATGAAGTACGGAATACTTTCGGCGGCTACTGAAGTATCGATAGTAGGTACAATATTATCGATAATTTTACTTATTTTCATAGTGTACTATTTTTAATTTAACACATCGATTTTATTAACACTATCGATAGTATGAGAGGCGTTTTCCGACGAGATAAAAAAATGGTTCGAAAAAACGACGATAGGAGGCGCTTGTAAATTTTAGATTGCGATGTCAATGTCAAAAGCCAATGAGCCACATAGTGAGGGACTACTGGGACTGGACTGACTGAACCTAGCTCGCATACCTATGTCGAACTAGTTCGCACCAATCTTTCGTTTGTTTGGTCTTTTTCAAATATTTTAGATGACAATATTGCAATTTTTAATTCATACTGCGCTCCAATATTTAACTATTTCATGTTATGTAAAATACTAAAATTTCACGTGAATTAGAAAAGTTCCAGCTGGTCTCGTCTGGAGAATGGCAACTGCCGATTGGTATCCTATCGTTTCAAAAATATGTGCGTAATGCCGCTAATTTAAAACGCTTGAGGAAAACTTCGTGAATAAACCGACATGTACCTAGAATTTTTCGAGGTCATGCATGTGTCATCCACCAATCCATACTGCACCAGCGTGATGGATTATGGTTTTGACTTTCTCTTAGCAAAAGAAGGCCCTGAGTCCCAGCAGTGGGAACAATTAGTGGGCTGCTTATGCTTTTGCTACCTGATCGTAGATGTCTACGATTGTTGTTATTGTTGTTGTGTTGTAGCAACCAACAGCTATTCCTTAATAACATCTGTAAAATCGGAAACGCTTTGTGTACATGCATTAAATTCAAGAGAACTATAAATTGTCTGATTTAAAAATTTCACCTGTCTCAATATACGGATATTATCAAAACCTTAGATTTGGATAGAAATGTTAAGTTATGTTAAACGTAACATAAGCGCTATCTATCATTTCTTTGCTTTTATCTCTTCAAAATGTCTAGGTAATCTGTATCTAGAAAAAAAAACGTGGTAACATTATTTTACTGTCGCTTTTTGTTTCATTGATTTTCAAATCACAACGATGCTAAAGAAATGTTCACTACAAAATACGAAGTCTAATAAAATCGTTGAATACGTAACATACAATTCGGGCAAGAGTGAACTAAATCAGTCAGTTGACCATGCGGCATTACTGAACAATAGTGGATCGCCGAAAAATACCGGTTATGGAACAAGATAATCGATGAACTAATTCGCATAGTTCACTCAAACTTAAGGAGCGGTTCTTTATACTCGTCGTTTGGTAACTAATGTCCCAATACTATTATTTTTTTATTTATTCTTGGCCATGGATACATTGGATACTAGTCCTTCAGCCGTAGATAAATATTTTCGTATCGGTATTGCCATTTATATGTTTTAATCTTCCTTTCACTTTTGCTTAGTTTGTGTCTCTGCATCGAGAGTTTTAAATATTTTTATTGAAAATCGAATGTGATTAGTAACGATTTTTATTGCATTATCAATTTAATTGACTGTTTTTATTCCCAATATTTTAACACTTTTTTTAAATTGTTTTAGTTAACATTTTTTCTTCGAGTATTTAGGGTTTATAGAAGGTAAACAAACCAAATACATCAGCTGAGCTGAGAATAAAATTATAATTTATCTAAAATAAGTGATGTGCTTGGGAAAGCTCCAAAATTTTTAGTTATCACAAATAATTTAGATTTACACTTTTTCCCTGAACATTGGGAGGGGCTTCATAGTAATTACACTTTTGAGAGTCTATGGTAGGGACAACTCTTTTTGAGTCTACACTATTGCCATCTAGTGCGTACGTTAGAACTATTTTTGTCTCGTCGGAAAACGGATAATTACTTAAAAACTATCGATAGTATTATGATGCAATAGTATCGATACCATTGATACAATTGCTTGCAATCAATAGTATTAGTCGATTTGCGGCATCGATACTATCGATATTGTGACTAGTTTCAAGTATCGATATGTGTAGTAGATACCGAAAGTATCGATATTTGGGTAACACTGGCTTGCTTGTCTCGTCACTCTATTGTATAAAAATAACAAAAAATACGGATGTGGGTAGGTAGATAGGTATATACGTGGGTACATTTTTCTGATTCTCTACTGAGGACATCTAGCATATGATAGGAATGTATGATGATACAGAATAAGACACATTATTTACTATTGTTTGCTATTGTTAGTGAGCTATGATGTTATCACGATGTATTCACAAAAAACAATATTCAAAATTTGAAAACATTATCTAAGAGATAAATAAACCTCTGCAACGTGCTGATTAAATAACAGGAAGATTTTAAATTGTAAATAGGAGTAAATAAATAAACTAGTGCCGTTCCATTGATTCAGAAAGTGACGCCACCCGCGCCACATCTCCGAATGCACCGCCGTAAAACTGAATCGCAACTTGGCCTCCACGCACGGTCGCCATTATTATTATCCCGGGTTTACTGACTTGGCTGGTCCTAAGTTTTTGCTAGGCTTAGGACTAAGCTAGCTCACCCAGTCAGCGCAAGACCATTTGAAAATGGCTCCAAATTATTTCCGGCGGTACGTCGAAGAGGATCGACCCATCAAGATATGCTTGTTTATTTTTTATAGTATAGGCTATAGAGTGACCAGACTAACAGTTCATGTACCTGATTGTAAGCAACATGCCTGCCCATAACAGCAAAGTGACACGCAGCTATTGAAACATGAAGAGTCCAAATCATCACCTGTGTTTTATCTCTTGGCCCTCTTTCCTCTAAGCATAAAAATCTACAATCTATCAGTTATGTTACCCGATATTACAAAACCTCTAATTACAGAAACAGTTTGATATTTCCTGATTTCACTTTTCGGTACCACGTACCCATTACAGAAGTTTTTTGTTCGACTTTTGCAGCCCGAAAATGAATAAATAATTATTTTGGACGTCAGTTGTTGGAGTCAGTTGTTATTGTTTTTGATCGTAATAAATTTCAATGGAGTTAGATGCCTCACGATGTCAGAAGAAGATACCCGGATCGCTGGCAAAGAGATATACGAGACACTAAAAATATGCAATTTTTGTATTGGGTGTATTGGCATATCGCTCATAGGCGACTTGCCCAAAACTTTGGAAGGTCGACTAAGGACTTATGCTGCTTTATTTCTTACTACTACTACTTTGATACTGATGATAGTGGGAGAATATGCCTTTATCATTAGGAAGATGATGACGTTAGCCCTTATCGAAGATTTGATCGGCAGTAACTTACACATTGCGGGCTACGGAACGATGAGTAAGTTAATGTTTTTTTTCTATTTAAATCTGTACTAAGCAAAGCTTGGACTATGAGAACGAAATAGCTGATATCAAACTCTTATAATTCATTATAAAGATGCACTAAATTTATGATACACACAAACACTAAGACACGGAACTATCACGTTCCATACTATATTCATCACAAAAAACGTACCTCCGTTTTTTTTCTTCGGTATTTCAGGATTGCTAATAGTAGTAATACATATTTGTAGAATTTGTCTTAAAACAAACCGATTTATTGAAATTTATAGGTTTTGGCAAATTGATGACGATTTGGTACAAACGCCACACGTTCCGTAAGCTGGTAGCAGAGTTGGCAGAGATATGGCCAGTGTCCATCCAAGACAAACAAGCAGCCTCCATCAAAAAGGAAAGCCTTTCTGCGCTGAAGCAGAGACAGATAAGTCAGTTTCATAACCATCATCCAACAGTCTATTTTTAGAGTGGGATTCTCGATAAATAATCATTTGTTATAAGCTGAAAGAGATCTAAAGGATTGAAAAGACTGTTCTATTGCATTATAGCACCGCGTAGTATCAGCACCATCGTCAGGATTGACAACGTTCTCTATTTCATCATAATAAAAGTCAGGCCTATATGCAACGGCGCATCCATATTATAGTTAGATTATGAAACTTCTGGAGTGGGAAGTTGTGACGTCACTTTTTTTTGAAATCGTACCATGAAGTGACGTCACTCAACACTTCTAAACATCATATCTTTTTCACTTTTTGTTTGTGAAACAAACGAAAAATATGAATATTTTGACAGACTAAAAGCTTTTTTAGTCAGCATGATCATTATTTAATGAGGCGTTTTCCGACGAGATAAAAAAAATGGTTCCAAAAAACGACGATAGGAGGCGCTTGTAAATTTTAGATTGCGATGTCAATGTCAAAAGCCACTGAGCCATATAGTGAGGGACTACTGGGACTGGACTGACTGAACCTAGTTCGCATACATGTGTCGAACTAGTTCGCTCCTATCTTTCGTTCGTTCGGTCTTTTTCAGATATTTTAGAGGACAATATTGCAATTTTTAATTCATACTGCGCTCCAATATTTAACTATTTCATGTTATGTAAAATACTTTAGTATTATATACTTTAGTATTTTACGTAACGTTTTCATTCATTTCACGTGAATTGAGAAAAGTTCCGGCTGGTCTCGTCGTGAAAATGGCAACTGCCGATTGGGATCTTATCGTTTCGAAAATATGTGCGTAATGCCGCTAACTTAAAACGGTTAAGGAAAACTTCGTGAGGAAGCTGACATGTACCTAGAATTTTTCGAGGTCATGACTGTGTCATCCGCCAATCCATACTGCACCAGCGTGATGGATTAGGGTCTTGACTCTCTTTGTGCTAAAGAAGGCCCTGAGTCCCAGCAGTGGGAGCAATTAGTGGGCTGCTTATGCTTTTGCTACCTGATCGTAGATGTCTACGATTGTTGTTATTTGCTATTGTTGTGTTGTTGGTTGCTATTGCTTAATAACATCTGTAAAATCGGAAACGCTTTGTTTGATTTAAAAATTTCACCAATCTCAATATTGTCAAAACCTTAGATTCGGATAGAAATGTTAAGTAATGTTAGACGTAACATAAGCGCCATCTATCATTTCTATGTTTTTATCTCTTCAAAATGTCTAGACAATCTGTATCTCGAAAAAAATACGTGGTAGAAGTAATCCTTTAGAAATGCTTAACGTTCTTTTTACTGCAGCTTTTTCGTCTCATTGTTGTCTCATGTTTGATCGTAAATCGTTGAATACGTAACATACAATTCAGGTAAGAGTGAACTAAATCAGTCAGTTGACCATGCGGCATTACTGAACAATAGTGGATCGCCGAAAAATAACGGTCACGGAACAAGATAATCGATGAGCTAATTCGCATAGTCGTTTGGTAACTAATGTCCCAACACTATTATTTTTTTTATTTATTCTTGGCCATTGATACATTGGATACTAGTCCTTCAGCCGTAGATAAATATTTTCGTTTCAGTGCTGCCATTTATATTTTTTAATCTTCCTTTTACTTTTGCTTAATTTGTGTCTCTGCACCGAGAGTTTTAAAGATTTTTATTGAAAATCGAATTTTATTGCATTATTGACTATTTCCAATATTTTAACACTAAAAAAGAAGAAAATTTGTTTTAGTATAAAAATTATTCTTCGAGTATTTAGGGTTTATAGAAGGTAAACAAACCAAACACATCAGCTGAGCTGAGAATAAAATTATAATTTACCTAAACTAAGTGATGTGTTTGGGAAACCTCCAACATTTTTAGTTATCGCAAATAATTTAGATGTACACTTTTTCCCTGAACATTGGGAGGAGGCTTCATAGTAGTTACACTTTTGAGAGTCTATGGTACAGACAAATCTTTTTGAAATTTCACACCGCCATCTAGTGCGTAATTTGGAACTATTTTTTCTCTCGTCGGAAAACGGCTCATTGTGGATCTATAGTATGCCATGTTTACTATTTGTAATGTATAAAATATGTCGCAGCTAACTAGCTCAATCAAACGTTCAATTAACAGCCTAGCCTGTTTACTAAACAACGCCGTGTCACTAGTGGCCTAAACGGCTAATTTTATTTGAACGGCTGATTAAGTATAATTACTTCAAAAAACGACAATATCACATGATATTGTCTAAGTGAACACAATCTGATTGATATTTTGTATGTAGGTATATATTTGTCTACCATGTTTATTACAAATAGATTATTTGTGGATGTTTTTATATACGCGTATGCTCCAGTTCATTTAACGCAATCATCTTATTATGTATCTATATGTTATAGTGTATACGTTCTGGAGAATGTAATGGGTGTGTTATTATACAACTTGACACCGATTGCCATACTTCTGTACCACAAGTTTAGCGGCGCGCCTTCGCAATTGGGCTACGTCTGGCAGCTGGCTTACCCCTTTGACAAAACTAAGCCAATTTATCACGAGCTGGTGTATGTCTTTGAAACTTGCGCAGGTAAGTCGAATGGAAATTAATTTGAAGCGTTAATATTGAGACATAAACTTAAGTTAGTAGGTATAGAGCTATTTCGAGGCAAATAATGATGTTGTTTAAGATGACAGTAATTATTATGCTTTGCGTATGTTTGTAAGTATACTTAAAGCAAGGTTAAGTTATTAAACCCTACGCATTTTGCTCTTACCTAAAGTTTAGTGGATAGTAGATGCAATTTGGGGCGAATTGCCATACATTGCTTTATAAATAAGGGACGATAATTGCGTGCAGTTATTATTATAATTAGATGAACAATATCACTGAACAACAATATTGAAATCATAACAGCAGTGTCTGTAATTTTTTTTTGAAAATTTCAAATATATTAAATGAATTAAATGCTTAAGCCTAACAGTTGGCCTTAAATGGCCTTCTTCTGACATAAAAGACATAAAACCGAAAAGACATAAAATACTACTAACCGAAACTTACTAACTATACCTACTTTCACTTACGAGTATTAGTAAAATAAATAAAAATTGTTATGACAAATGCATAAAATTGAAGTGGTTGTTGCACATATTTAATTAAGATCAGTGCGAAACGGGCAAACAAGCCGCTTCCTCGAAAAAAGCCGCCGGACGCGGCCGAAACTCGAGTCGGATTGACCGACTGTATCACACGTGAGTTACCCGTTTACCTAATTAAATACAAATGCATACATTTACAAAACAGTATAAACCAGTAGAATGAAACATCTGTGAATTTATCTAGCTATCTATAAAAATATCTATCTACGAGTAAACATTAACATTTACGATGTTCAACACGTATGCAATGGTGGGGCATCAGTCCATACAAAAAAAAATTGAGATAGTTCAATTCGGTAAACAACTTTTTGATCTTTGTAACATAAAATGAACTCAAAGTAATACAGTCTAGATCAAGTCAGGCTCAAGCCATAACGGCGGTAAGACACGATCACAAAGCAAGTGTTTAATAAATCTAGCTGCGAAGTTTCTAAACTAGAACCGTCTTGATATTACTTGTAGTCTGTCACCTTTAGCCTTCAGTAGGTGCGTATAATATGTTATAGCTGGATAGATTTCTAAAGGACTGTGCAAGACCGACGAGTTGACAAAGCTTTGATCTTGTAATTATAAATTCTGAGAAACCTAGTATCACAGTATCACTGCGCGGTTTACTTTGGACCTAAAAAAAAGGTTTGAAAGTAGCACTAGTGCTATTGACTCCTAGGAGTTTTTATAGGATGCTTTCCGAAACGACAAAATAAGTATTTCTAGATCCTAATGATATTTTAACGCAAAAATTTTAACGTTTGGTACTCAATCACTTCGGAACCACTGAATGAAACGGGTTGAAATTTGGAGCAAAGATTTAGTTTAAGGCTGGATAACACATAGACTAACGCGGGAAAATTACTACGAGATTGGGAGCGAGAACTAAGGTAAGTACTACTTACTATCTATGTAAAACCTATTTACGTAAAACCGTGGGCCGTTGCTAGTTTTGAATAAAATGTACTGAATAACCGTGATTGCTATCACAGTTGCATAGAACTGTATCTTCAATGTAAGCAATACATAAATTCTACTGATATTAAAATTGATAACGTTTATAAGTATTAGATGTATGTAAGTTACTGTTGCATGCAAAAGCCATTAAATGGATTTTTGGATGAATGATATCTTGTGAGTTCATAGCAGTACATATATCTGTAGGCTATACAGGTGACGTGTAGTGCCACATTAATGGTGTTTAATAAAAAAATTGTAAGTTATAAGTTTTTTCGTACATCGGCAGTCCCTATGACGGCTATTTTTTTATGATTACACATGCATTTAATACATTTCCAGGCATCGATATAATTAATGGAAGTGCCTTCCTAAACTTCAGGCGCACGGAATTATGTTATCGTAGAAAAGAGTGAGCTCACTCTTTCCGTTTTAGTCGATTGTAGATAGTGGTGAACGCCAGCCTTTGATACCAATCGCTATTCGTTGTCAACAACCAAATTAAGTAGAACCGCAATATACCTCGCCGCAGCATTTCCTGGGGCCAAGTAGATTGGTAGTTGTAAACAACTCACGCTACACACAGATATACAATTTGTTAACAATTTTAAGGTGCTCAGGGCACATCTATTGATGTATATCGATGTTACCAGGCGTATTATCCGTTTGCAACATGCTAGGCTCCGATCTCCTGTTTATGACTATGGCGAGCCACATCAGTATGTTACTGAGACTCCTCCAGGTCAAGATACGGACCATCATGAACACAGATACAAATCTGGACCTGGAAGGTCGAGTTCGAAGCTCGGACACTGGGATGTATGATTCTTTTGAAGAAATAATGGCTGTAGTTAAAGTTCATCAAAGACTCATCAAGTAAGTAACTTTCAGCCTACTTAATCAAATTTTCAAACTAGATTAGAATAAGGAGATACATTTTGATTATACTTACTTTTCTTCTATAGTATAAGTGGCGAGACCAGCTGGACATTTGCCTGATGGTAAGCAACATGCCTGTCACGTAACAACGCAGTGACACGCAGCTTTTCGAACATGAAAAGTCCAAATCATTGCTTAGCACTGCGCTCGTCACCTAGAGATCTAAGATATTATATTTCTAAGCCCGGCAATTTATCTGGTAACATTGCCCTTCAAACCGAAACACAATAATTACACATTACTGCGTGGTGGTAGAATGACTGGCAAAGGTGTGATATTTCCCGAAGCGGACTCTGGCAAAAGTCCTACCACTACAAAAAATATTTACTTGATTGATAAACAATTATTTACTCTGACCTTTGTATTAGCTCCATGACTCTGACACACAAAAATAATACGGGTAGTATACTATTATAATTGGTTACAAGTATTTAATTTTGTATGCATTATTTTTATTATCATTCACATTTTCAGCTACATAAATGATTTAGAAGCTGCTTTCTCCGTGGTGAATCTTATTAATGTCCTGCTCAGCTCGGTTAATATCTGTTGCGTGGTCTTCACTATAGTGGTAAGTGGTTCACCGTATTTAATTAACCCCGGGCGCAGCGCAGGCGCCGCGACGCCGCCGCCATACTAACCGTCGTGACCAGATCTGGTCATTTGGGGCGTTAAAGTGTGATTATTTTTACACAGTCAAAAAGTTAAATAAAACATAGTTAAGAATTAAACACATTTAGCTGCAAAATACACAAGAAATTCCAATAAAATCAAATCAAATTCAAATTGTTAGTAGTTTTTAGATGTGCCTCAAAATTATATTATGCATATCAAAATTTCCGCGGATACGCTTCACATATGAGTACTAGGTATACACAGTGCATTGTATTTGTTACATTATATTATGACGTCAGATTAATACAATATTTAGTGTATTAATCTATTATATAATTGTATAATAGTATAAACTATTATACAATTATGACTATGTAGCTGTGGTACCATATTTAGTACTTATTAATTTAAACTAGATGGTACTATATCTAGTGTTAGTTGGTAACTGAAACTTTAGTGCTAAATGGTAACCAGGTTTTCTTATTAACAAGTAAAATGAGATTGTTAAAAAAATGCTAGCCTACCAAAAACAGTAATTGTACATACATATTTTACTACTATATTATAATAAGTTTCGGCGTATAAATTCTTTAAAAAAGTAATAAAGCACGTTAATTATACAAAAATTGTACAACAAGTCAGGTACAATAATAAACGCGAACATAACATTTTCAACACGATTCTAAATATATTGGGTTTCGGCAGTATTTCAATAAAAACAACTCGTTTGACTTCTTAAAACACTATATTTATTTTCTTCAATCAAAAGTACAACCATCGTCTTTGACACACAGCGGAAAAGAGGAAGTGGCGCCAATAGCGGCAAATAAACAAAACTATTTGTACACGTTTACAAACAAAGGCAGTCCGCAACTAAACGTTTAAAAACCACTTTATAAATTTACTTTTTACATTCAACACTCCCACTTAAATTTATAAGGTAGAACACATCAATTAACTTTTATTTATTTTAACTAAACAACTCAAAAAAAAATATTAACTAGGTACATCATTTCAGCTTTTCTTGGCATCTTCAAAACAATTACAAAAAAAATTAAACATTAGTCACACTAAGCATTACTTAACATCTTATCTCTAATTGATATAAATCTATTAACAGGCAAAGCTTTTGTTAAGAAATCAGCTAACTGATTTGAACTCTCAACATATTTTATATCAATAATCTTTTTTGTAACATTCTCTCGGATGAAATTATATTTTATATCTATGTGCTTACTCCTTCTGTGAAAAACAGGGTTGTTTATCAATTTAATCGCACTCTGATTGTCAATATTTAAAGTAAATGAACTTTGTGGCTCTCCAATATCACAAAGAAATTGCCTAAGCCATAAAATTTCTTTAGTAGCTTCACTAGCAGCCATGTACTCAGACTCAGTTGTGGATAATGCTACAGTATTTTGTTTGCGGCTAGACCAAGTGACAGGACCTCCATTCATTATGAATATATAGCCTGTATTAGACTTCCTAGTATCTAGATCACCCGCAAAGTCAGAGTCAGAGTAGCCAACTAATTTTACATTACCCTGATAAACAATACACATATTTTTGAATTAATTAAATAACGTATGATTCTTTTACAGCTGTAACATGTGAAAAATCTGGGTTATTGACATACCTACTAACAACATTTACAGCATATGCTATGTCAGGTCTAGATACAGATGACAAAAATAACAATGCTCCCACTGCTTCTCTATATGGGAAATTGATAGGCTCATTACTTGTATTCTTAGATAAATGTACATTTACATCAGCAGGTGTATTACTACTTTTTGCATCTGATAAATTAAATTTATTTATTATAGTTTTAATATACTGTTTTTGACTTATTTTTATACAGTCTTTTTCTCTATCTATTTCCATACCAATAAATGAATTAACATTTATAATTTTAATATCAAATGTTTGTTCAAGAATATATAATATTTCAGATAATATTACTTTACTTTTGGCCAATAGTAGTCCATCATCGACATAAAGAATTAAAATTACTTTTATATCTTTAAAATGTCCTATAAACACACTATTATCAGATGGACATTGTTTGAACCCACAAGAATCAAGAAAAGAACAAAATTTCTCATTCCAACATCTAGATGATTGTTTAAGACCGTATATAGATTTAATTAGCTTACATACTTTTGAGGACTGTGTTTCCAATCCCTCTGGCACCTCCATGTATATGTCCTCAGAGAGCTCACCATACAGGAAGGCCGCCTTCACATCAAATTGCTCGATCTGTAGTTCATCTCTCGCAGCAATGCTAAGCAGCACCCTGATGGAATCATACCTGCTAGTGGGGGAAAAGGTTTCATTATAATCTAAGCCCTTGACTTGTGTGAACCCTCGTGCACACAGTCGTGCTTTGTATCTTATTATTTCTCCATCTCTATTTTTCTTTATGGTGAATACCCATTTACAGGAAACAGTTTTTTTCTCTGTCCGATTAGTCAGTATCCAAGTTTGATTTTCTTTATGTGATTGAAGCTCTTCAATCACAGCTTTCTTCCATAGATGTGAGTCTGGACTATTCATCGCTTCTTCATAAGTATTAGGTATATCCAATTCTGTGAAATTGACTTCCAAGTTATTATTTCTGCGTGGACGTGAATTCACATTTCTCTGTTCTCCTTGTTCCAAACGTATATGTCTTGGAGGGGTATAAGTTTCATCTAGTTCTTCTGAACTCTTCATACTATCATCTGAAGTACCTTCTTCAGGTTCATTGTTCTGTTGATCGAAGGCATGTTGAGACTTATCCTGTGAGGTAGACCTTGGAGAATGATCTTCTTGTTCAGTTGTAACTTCTACAAAACTGTGTTTTTCTTCTGATGTATAATATTCATCAAACTTCACATCCCGGGATACTGTAATTTTCCTGGTATTTTCATCATACATCCTGTAATTATCATGGTCATATCCAACTAACTGCATCTTTACACTTTTCTTGGCAAGCTTTCTTCGCTTTTCTTTTGGTACATGTAAAAACCAATAGATCCAAATATTCTGATATGTTGAAAGTTAGGTTTAACTCCATGCCACAGTTCAAAGGGTGTAACATCTCCAGTCTGACTTGATGTATTTCTATTCAACAAATATATTGCACAGTTGACAGCTTCTGCCCATAGGTTCAAAGGAATGTTCTTTGCATATAACATTGACCTGGCAGTTTCCATGATAGAACGCATCTCTCTCTCTCTCGCCCATTCTGTTGTGGGGTATACGGGGCAGTGCGTTCATGTCTTATTCCTTTAATATCCAGGTATGATGTAAATTCTTGGTTCACATATTCACAACCATTATCTGTATGTAGTATTTGTAAATCGCGTTGAAATCTGTTCTTTACAATGGCATTATACTTCAGGAAACATTGAAATACTTCACTCTTATGCTTCATAAAGTAAACATGGCGATAGCTTGTAGCACCATCTTTGAATAAAACAAAATACTTCATACCTGACACAGAAGGCTCTTCTATAGGACCACATACATCACTGTAAACAATTTCACCGGGCTGCATTGGGCCTCGGGTAGATTTCAAGAAAGGACGTCTTGCTTGTTTTCCATACTGGCAGGCTTCACAAACAAATTCCTGATTTCCACTTAATTTTACAGGAATTACACCATTCTTACTCATATTTTGTAGTTCCTTGACATTCAAATGTCCTAATCGTTCATGCCAAACTTTTATATCTGTTTGCACAATATTACAGTTTTCTTGTTTGATTGTTTTAACATTTAATTCATATAAGTTGTTATCAGTTAGAGATGCACTCATAACAACAACATTCTTTCATTATCATTGCTTTTTCATTATTCTTCATTACCATATATCCTCTTCTAGTGGCAGCACCTTCCGAAAACAAATTTCTACGCAAATCAGGCACATATAAAACATTTTCAAGTTTACATCTCTCCCATGTTCCATTAACCTTTCTATCGATCAGTATTGTTCCTTCACCACATACTTTGATATTCTGTTTATTACCCAATTTAACAGAATTGTTGTGTTGAGACTCGTTCAATTCCCAGAAGTAGTCTCGCTTGAATGTCATGTGCATTGAGGCTCCACTGTCAAGAATCCATGCCTCTTCATCTTGTTCCTTCAGCGCAGCACTGAATGCCAACATATTTTGGGTTTCTTATCATATTTTGTCTTAGGCATCCTGCAATCTCTAGCGAAGTGGCCTCTTTTATTGCAATTATAGCACACAAATCGATGACTTGATGTTTTTTGATTATTTGAAATATTTTGATTGTTTCCATTTATTTTAAAATTTCTTTTTGATGTCACTAATGCTGTCTCACTACTTGTGTCGTTACAAAGGCTGGCTTCCTCATCTACTAGGCGAGAAGTGAGGTTTTGGATTGTTTGACTTTCTTCATCGAGTGACAACCATGCTTGTCTTAGTGAACGGTACGATGATGGTAATGTACTTAGAATCTTAGTCATCACTGCAGTGTCACTGATTTTCTCACCAGTCTCCCGTAGTTGCTTTGCTAAGCTTTCTACTTTAGATACGTGCTGTGCCATTGTATCACTGGCACTGTATGAATATTGATAAAATTTTTCATGAATTAACATTTTGTTGTATTCTGATTTCTGTTCATAGATGGCTTCTAATTTTGTCATTACTTGCTTAGCAGTCTCGCAGTTTTCTATAAGAGATATTTGGTTCAAATCCATAGACGACGTTAAAATGAACATGGCCATGCCATCATCTTTATCCCACTGCACTTGCGAGCTGACTTCCACTGGTCTTGCCTTTTCTATGTTCAATCCTTTTGCTCTTAACGCACACTTAATTTGGAATTTCCATTGTTTGAAATTTCTTCCATCAAACTTCTCAATTTTCATCGCGTTTGCAACCTCCATTTTAGGTTAGTTTTTCACCGGTTGTAATCTTGCTCATAACTGGATTAAATTTACTGAAATACTTAATTATTTTGTGCCTGGGCCCATAACCTATTGGGTTTCGGCAGTATTTCAATAAAAACAACTCGTTTGACTTCTTAAAACACTATATTTATTTTCTTCAATCAAAAGTACAACCATCGTCTTTGACACACAGCGGAAAAGAGGAAGTGGCGCCAATAGCGGCAAATAAACAAAACTATTTGTACACGTTTACAAACAAAGGCAGTCCGCAACTAAACGTTTAAAAACCACTTTATAAATTTACTTTTTACATTCAACAAAATATATACTTTATTAAACAGTTACTTAAATGGTCTACGATGGACAGCGTTTAAAAACCATCTTACCTTTCCTATAGGATAGTGGATAAATCGTTTAGAGTATCTTTATGTGATAAGTGTATAGTTTAATGACCTACACAACTACAAGTCCATAGGAAGTAACAGTGGCAAATAAGAAAACACAAATGCAGTTGTTCGCCTTTTGTTTCGAACTAAACACAGGAATGGAAGGAAAATACAAAATCCGGATGTTTGTTTAGCAGCACGCTCGGCGAATACCATTCTGCGCTTAATTCGACTCTGCGTGGATATTATTTGTCTAACTTCAATTCGATTGCAACTGCAGTAGATTCATATTCTGATTGCTTTTGTTGAACTCGAGATAACTAGAATAAAGTTAAACTGAGTAGTACTCGAACTGAATAAACCACAGTTTGATTCACCTAAATGTTTTGGCACACATACATTTTAATGGTAAATGTGTGGAAATCATGGTTTTATCGTTTGCTTTTTTGTCCATTTGAGACTGGAATACAAATATTATTATCATAATATATTTTGAATTCAAAAGACTACAACCAGTATGTGATGCCAGTGATGACATATGGCACTGAGACGTAGTTGCTGATTGTTGGCCTGATATAGAAGCTCAAATTTCCGCAACGGGCAATGGAGAGAGCTATGCTTGGAGTTTCACTGCATGATAAAATCCGAAACGAAATCAGTAAAAGACACAAAGTCGCCGACACAGCTCTTAAAATCAGCAAGTTGATTTGGCTATGGGCAGCCATGTAGCACGCAGACCGATAATTGACAGGCCTTGTGGCTTAGTGGATGACTGGCCTCGTGGCTTAGTGGATAGTAACTCTGCCTGCGAAGCCGAGGGTCGTGGGTTTGATTCCCACCCAGTGCAAATATTTGTGTGATGAATTCAAACATTTGTACTGTGTCTGGGTGTTTCTATGTATATTAAGTATGTATTTAGAACTATATACGTATTATATCAGCTATCTGGCTGCCATCTTACAAGCTGTGCTTAGTTTGGGCTTAGATGGTGTTGTGTGTGGATTGTCCACCAATATTTATTTATTTATAACCGCTGGGGAGTATACTCGTAGGTTCTCGAAGTGCGATCAGGAACCGGCAGACGCAGTGTAGGACGACCCCCGGGATTTTTCTTTGCGTATTCATTATACATACGATAATTGATTCTGACACATAGGTAATAAAAGGAACAACAACAAGCATTGTAATAAAAATAATTAAAAATGTCTTCATGTACAAGACAACATTGTGACTTTCACGTCTAATTCGAAATATGTTAAGTAGTGGTTTTCGAAACACACTTCTAAGCCAACCTGAGAACAGACTCAAAATCTTCTGTTCAAAAAACTTTTTTTTAATAATAATTGACGAGACGAGCATGACATGTACCTGATGGTAAGCAACATACCTGCCACATAACAGCACAGTGACACGCAGCTATTGGAAGAGTCCAAATCATTCAAACAAAAAATCACATTACCTAGCACTGCACTGCGCGCGTCACCCAGAGATCTAAGATGTTATATCTCTAAGCCCTGTAATTTCTCTGGAAATATTGTCCTTCAAACCGGAACACAGTAATATTTGCACATTACTGTTTAGCGGTAGAATAACTGGCAAAGGTGTGATAATAAATCATTTGCCTTGTAAAACCTTGTTAAACCTTGTAAAACCTTCCATGGACATAATGGCAGGTATAGTCTATATGTGTGCTATTACCTAGATGTGTCTAGTGAATATAGTTTCTTTATGTGATTGAAGCTCTTCAATCACAGCTTTCTTCCATAGATGTGAGTCTGGACTATTCATCGCTTCTTCATAAGTATTAGGTATATCCAATTCTGTGAAATTGACTTCCAAGTTATTATTTCTGCGTGGACGTGAATTCACATTTCTCTGTTCTCCTTGTTCCAAACGTATATGTCTTGGAGGGGTATAAGTTTCATCTAGTTCTTCTGAACTCTTCATACTATCATCTGAAGTACCTTCTTCAGGTTCATTGTTCTGTTGATCGAAGGCATGTTGAGACTTATCCTGTGAGGTAGACCTTGGAGAATGATCTTCTTGTTCAGTTGTAACTTCTACAAAACTGTGTTTTTCTTCTGATGTATAATATTCATCAAACTTCACATCCCGGGATACTGTAATTTTCCTGGTATTTTCATCATACATCCTGTAATTATCATGGTCATATCCAACTAACTGCATCTTTACACTTTTCTTGGCAAGCTTTCTTCGCTTTTCTTTTGGTACATGTAAAAACCAATAGATCCAAATATTCTGATATGTTGAAAGTTAGGTTTAACTCCATGCCACAGTTCAAAGGGTGTAACATCTCCAGTCTGACTTGATGTATTTCTATTCAACAAATATATTGCACAGTTGACAGCTTCTGCCCATAGGTTCAAAGGAATGTTCTTTGCATATAACATTGACCTGGCAGTTTCCATGATAGAACGCATCTCTCTCTCTGCTCGCCCATTCTGTTGTGGGGTATACGGGGCAGTGCGTTCATGTCTTATTCCTTTAATATCCAGGTATGATGTAAATTCTTGGTTCACATATTCACAACCATTATCTGTATGTAGTATTTGTAAATCGCGTTGAAATCTGTTCTTTACAATGGCATTATACTTCAGGAAACATTGAAATACTTCACTCTTATGCTTCATAAAGTAAACATGGCGATAGCTTGTAGCACCATCTTTGAATAAAACAAAATACTTCATACCTGACACAGAAGGCTCTTCTATAGGACCACATACATCACTGTAAACAATTTCACCGGGCTGCATTGGGCCTCGGGTAGATTTCAAGAAAGGACGTCTTGCTTGTTTTCCATACTGGCAGGCTTCACAAACAAATTCCTGATTTCCACTTAATTTTACAGGAATTACACCATTCTTACTCATATTTTGTAGTTCCTTGACATTCAAATGTCCTAATCGTTCATGCCAAACTTTTATATCTGTTTGCACAATATTACAGTTTTCTTGTTTGATTGTTTTAACATTTAATTCATATAAGTTGTTATCAGTTAGAGATGCACTCATAACAACAACATTCTTTCATTATCATTGCTTTTCATTATTCTTCATTACCATATATCCTCTTCTAGTGGCAGCACCTTCCGAAAACAAATTTCTACGCAAATCAGGCACATATAAAACATTTTCAAGTTTACATCTCTCCCATGTTCCATTAACCTTTCTATCGATCAGTATTGTTCCTTCACCACATACTTTGATATTCTGTTTATTACCCAATTTAACAGAATTGTTGTGTTGAGACTCGTTCAATTCCCAGAAGTAGTCTCGCTTGAATGTCATGTGCATTGAGGCTCCACTGTCAAGAATCCATGCCTCTTCATCTTGTTCCTTCAGCGCAGCACTGAATGCCAACATATTTGGGTTTCTTATCATATTTTGTCTTAGGCATCCTGCAATCTCTAGCGAAGTGGCCTCTTTTATTGCAATTATAGCACACAAATCGATGACTTGATGTTTTTTGATTATTTGAAATATTTTGATTGTTTCCATTTATTTTAAAATTTCTTTTTGATGTCACTAATGCTGTCTCACTACTTGTGTCGTTACAAAGGCTGGCTTCCTCATCTACTAGGCGAGAAGTGAGGTTTTGGATTGTTTGACTTTCTTCATCGAGTGACAACCATGCTTGTCTTAGTGAACGGTACGATGATGGTAATGTACTTAGAATCTTAGTCATCACTGCAGTGTCACTGATTTTCTCACCAGTCTCCCGTAGTTGCTTTGCTAAGCTTTCTACTTTAGATACGTGCTGTGCCATTGTATCACTGGCACTGTATGAATATTGATAAAATTTTTCATGAATTAACATTTTGTTGTATTCTGATTTCTGTTCATAGATGGCTTCTAATTTTGTCATTACTTGCTTAGCAGTCTCGCAGTTTTCTATAAGAGATATTTGGTTCAAATCCATAGACGACGTTAAAATGAACATGGCCATGCCATCATCTTTATCCCACTGCACTTGCGAGCTGACTTCCACTGGTCTTGCCTTTTCTATGTTCAATCCTTTTGCTCTTAACGCACACTTAATTTGGAATTTCCATTGTTTGAAATTTCTTCCATCAAACTTCTCAATTTTCATCGCGTTTGCAACCTCCATTTTAGGTTAGTTTTTCACCGGTTGTAATCTTGCTCATAACTGGATTAAATTTACTGAAATACTTAATTATTTTGTGCCTGGGCCCATAACCTATTGGGTTTCGGCAGTATTTCAATAAAACAACTCGTTTGACTTCTTAAAACACTATATTTATTTTCTTCAATCAAAAGTACAACCATCGTCTTTGACACACAGCGGAAAAGAGGAAGTGGCGCCAATAGCGGCAAATAAACAAAACTATTTGTACACGTTTACAAACAAAGGCAGTCCGCAACTAAACGTTTAAAAACCACTTTATAAATTTACTTTTTACATTCAACAAAATATATACTTTATTAAACAGTTACTTAAATGGTCTACGATGGACAGCGTTTAAAAACCATCTTACCTTTCCTATAGGATAGTGGATAAATCGTTTAGAGTATCTTTATGTGATAAGTGTATAGTTTAATGACCTACACAACTACAAGTCCATAGGAAGTAACAGTGGCAAATAAGAAAACACAAATGCAGTTGTTCGCCTTTTGTTTCGAACTAAACACAGGGAATGGAAGGAAAATACAAAGTCCGGATGTTTGTTTAGCAGCACGCTCGGCGAATACCATTCTGCGCTTAATTCGACTCTGCGTGGATATTATTTGTCTAACTTCAATTCGATTGCAACTGCAGTAGATTCATATTCTGATTGCTTTTGTTGAACTCGAGATAACTAGAATAAAGTTAAACTGAGTAGTACTCGAACTGAATAAACCACAGTTTGATTCACCTAAATGTTTTGGCACACATACATTTTAATGGTAAATGTGTGGAAATCATGGTTTTATCGTTTGCTTTTTTGTCCATTTGAGACTGGAATACAAATATTATTATCATAATATATTTTGAATTCAAAAGACTACAACCAGTATGTGATGCCAGTGATGACATATGGCACTGAGACGTAGTTGCTGATTGTTGGCCTGATATAGAAGCTCAAATTTCCGCAACGGGCAATGGAGAGAGCTATGCTTGGAGTTTCACTGCATGATAAAATCCGAAACGAAATCAGTAAAAGACACAAAGTCGCCGACACAGCTCTTAAAATCAGCAAGTTGATTTGGCTATGGGCAGGCCATGTAGCACGCAGACCGATAATTGACAGGCCTTGTGGCTTAGTGGATGACTGGCCTCGTGGCTTAGTGGATAGTAACTCTGCCTGCGAAGCCGAGGGTCGTGGGTTTGATTCCCACCCAGTGCAAATATTTGTGTGATGAATTCAAACATTTGTACTGTGTCTGGGTGTTTCTATGTATATTAAGTATGTATTTAGAACTATATACGTATTATATCAGCTATCTGGCTGCCATCTTACAAGCTGTGCTTAGTTTGGGCTTAGATGGTGTTGTGTGTGAATTGTCCACCAATATTTATTTATTTATAACCGCTGGGGAGTATACTCGTAGGTTCTCGAAGTGCGATCAGGAACCGGCAGACGCAGTGTAGGACGACCCCCGGGATTTTTCTTTGCGTATTCATTATACATACGATAATTGATTCTGACACATAGGTAATAAAAGGAACAACAACAAGCATTGTAATAAAAATAATTAAAAATGTCTTCATGTACAAGACAACATTGTGACTTTCACGTCTAATTCGAAATATGTTAAGTAGTGGTTTTCGAAACACACTTCTAAGCCAACCCGAGAACAGACTCAAAATCTTCTGTTCAAAAAAACCTTTTTTTTTAATAATAATTGACGAGACGAGCATGACATGTACCTGATGGTAAGCAACATACCTGCCACATAACAGCACAGTGACACGCAGCTATTGGAAGAGTCCAAATCATTCAAACAAAAAATCACATTACCTAGCACTGCACTGCGCGCGTCACCCAGAGATCTAAGATGTTATATCTCTAAGCCCTGTAATTTCTCTGGAAATATTGTCCTTCAAACCGGAACACAGTAATATTTGCACATTACTGTTTAGCGGTAGAATAACTGGCAAAGGTGTGATAATAAATCATTTGCCTTGTAAAACCTTGTTAAACCTTGTAAAACCTTCCATGGACATAATGGCAGGTATAGTCTATATGTGTGCTATTACCTAGATGTGTCTAGTGAATATAGTTTCTGCGCAAGTCGACAGTTCTGTAGGCGGCAGAGGTCATCTGACGTCAACTAATATACGTCCCATAAAAATGTAGACATACATATATAGTTATCGACACTAAATTGAATTCAGATTATCATCGTAAATATTCGTGCCATGAAACTAAATTTAGTAAACACAATGTAAAATTAAATTTAGTTATTTGGAAGGGTTAATGTACCTACTTAAAACATTTTTAGTTTCTAGAGCCATGGATGGAGATGAGTAATAAGTTTTTCCTCGGAGCAGCGCTTACCCAAATGGGCATAGTTTGTTGGTACGCAGACGATATCTACAGAGCGGTGAGTCTAAAATCCCTAATGCAACTATTAAACTTTTTTTATAATAGAGTGAAATTAAAATGGATCTGGATCCCACAACACAGGTAACCCTAGTGTGGGGTTCAGTGCACACTAACACAACATGTATTTGTGTTTTGTATTTTCTTCTTGTAAGAAACGTATGCCATATATTGTGTTTCTGTTTATGTCTCTCGTTATTGCCACAATAAACATTTTCTCATTTTTCATTTTGAAAATACTTAGAAAGATAATATTTAATTATCTCAGCACTGAGTTTATTATTACATTCGTTCTTATTGAATCATTTTCTATCGAGATTTAAGTTTTTCTCTCTCCGTGTTATTTGACGTTACATATAGGCAAAGTATTAGATTGAGTTAGATTTTCTACCTATATCTTTGATATTGCAATCCAATATCTTTCTAAATATCTAATCTTTGAGAATATAAGGACTGTGTACATTTATTTTCTTGTTTTTATTTATTAAATATATGTCACTCTATAGAACAGTTAACATATCGTGGTTTTAGGATACATTGGTATTGTTTGATCATTCAGACGCATACATTTGATTTTAGTCACGTCTTATGTTGAGCGATAATATGGTGTACGATTTGGCGTTTTCCTTCTGGAAACCGATTCCGTCTTAACTTGAAAACGTCTAAATTGTACTTATTCATCAGAAAAAGTAACCTTCGGGCAACGCAATCTGTAGTCTTAGCTGTTTGAAACTATTATAGCATCATACCTCTTTGTCTTAGGAACGTCAACATGAATAGGTATTGCCTTGGGCATCACCTATTTGACCTTTGTTTTTGTTATCCTCTAAAAATAGGTAAAAGTAAATAAGTAAGTTCTTGATTGACATCTAACAACTTCTAAATATTATTTTCAGAGTATTGGCGTAGCAGATGCAGTATACGAGAGTGGATGGTACAGAACGAACGCACAATGCCGTAGAGCGTTACTACTGGTTTTACAAAGGTAATTGGCGTTTTGGAAAGACCATTGTGATATTCTTCGGAGCATACGATGTCAAAGCTAGTCTAAATCCTTGTGAAAACGTTTGAATTTAGAAATATGATGTTTATTTCGCTTGTACTTTTCTGGGGACATATCCTGTTTCCAGTTACTTAAGGGCGTGTGGGCCGTAATTTTGAATTTTTAAAACAACTTTAAGACCTTTAAAATAGTGTATTAAACTCTGAAAAAAACATATGTATTAGTTAAGTATCTAATCTAGTGCAATTCGCAGTCAATAACACGATTTAATGAATTTTACTTGATAGAAAAAAAAACCAAAGTTACACCTTTTCAAAAAGTTTTTTCAAGTTTATGACTAACCTAATGATTTTTTTTTACTAAATTTTTGTACTCAACGAAAGCCACTAAAAAGTTATAGATGCATTCGCAGAGTTTGACTTGATAAAAAATATCAGTTATTCACTATGTTTTAATATCTACCATATATATAGCGCGCCGTTCGGCAGGCCTGATCAGTCGCGTTTCGGCGCTCACGAACGACGGGCCTGTGCATGATTTTGCAATTTTGACAACCAACAAATTTTAAATATTACGAACATAGTGCCACAGTATAACAATATCAGTAGGTATTACTAGTGAAGCACGCTATGATCTTGATTTTTGATACCGTTTTCATTGGAATTGCAAATAGACGCTGATACTAATTAGTACGCTGTTTACTTTATGTTGTAGACCAATAGGGGAGTCTCAAAAAGTTGACGTCGATAACACATCAGTAAAAAATTCAATGCGGATGCAAAGGAATATAGATAAGTATCGGTAAAATATTCGTCCGTCAGAGATCGGGATAAGGAAATAATGAGAGGGGAGAAATCCCCTGCGTAAATCCCCTAATATAAATGCAAGTTAGGTATCATTTATGATACCTAACTTGCATTTATATGCCATTTAGGTAAATTCTTTGGTAGTAAGATACTTAGTACTTTGAAGAAAAGTCCTCACATACAGATTTTACCACTTTGGAAGAGACTCTTGCGCAAACTATTCAGTTTAGAAAAAAAATGTTAGGAACTTCAATACAATTTTTGAACACATATCCATAGATACACGTGTGGTTTTGATAGAATTTTTATTTTGAGTTGCAGTTCCAAGTTTGGGACACCACCAAAATTTATTGTTTCTTCTTTTTTTGTATGAAAATATTAATATTGTTTATAGAATACATGTACTTACCAAGTACTTACTTTTTAATAGTATACTTCTTATAGTTTCGGAGAAAAACGGCTGTCACATACGGATGGACAGACATAACGTATATTTTAAAATTTGTCTACGAATCCCTAAAATCCCAACTTCGTTCATTTAAAATGAAATTTAGACACTCGACCAAATTTGATAAGAAGCCTTTTCGGCAGTAAAATAACTCGTAGAATTTAACTCTGTACTAAATTTCCGATTCGCATTTTTTATATAAGGCTTAGAATCATTTCCTGAGCATAAAATTACAAAATAATAACAAATTCAGGTGGAGCTTCAAGCGGCAGCTCGAAAAAACGTTTTTGGCCGATATTCCGAAAAAGTTGTAAAGCCTATTATTATTGTAGAAAATAAAATTGCCCATCTTTTGTTGCCAGTAAACTTTTTTTTCGAACTTACCGATTACGATTTATTATGTCCAATTTAATGATAACAATGTAAAAAAATAAGATGTGAATTCTGTTCCCAGTAGCATAAACATGTCTCTTTTTACCGGAATGGAAGAAGGGTTATGTTTTTCGCGCGTATCTTTATGTTTGTAAAACTTTTATTTCCACATGTCTTCCAAACCGCTGAATGGATTTTGGTAACTAAGATATTCTAAGACTAGTCTCATTCATCAAAGTGTCCTTAGATAGTAGGTAATATGTTTTTACGTGTAGTTTTTTTTGTAGTCGGGGTTTTTAAATTAAAGTTATTCTATCATATTGCTCGTTGCTCGAATAAACAGCGCCGTTCATCATCATGATTGAAGAGTTGAACGAAGAGTTTGGTCTCCACTTTTGTAATAAGAACAACTAAGTTGTGAAACGCATTGCCAGAGTGGGTTTTTGTCGAAGGTTCGAACCTTGGGGTTGCGAGGTACACTGTGTTTGTTTCTATTTTTTTACAAAAAAAGTTTACTAGCAACAAAAGATGCAAAATTTTATTTTCTACAATTATTGTCAAAATATGTAGTTTCCAAAATATCGGCTAAAACATTTTTTTTTCAATTGGCGTTTGAAGCTCTACCTGGATCTGTGAGCATTTTGTAATTTTATGCTCAGTAAGTGATCTTTACCTCATAGAAAAAAATTGGTTTAGAAATTTGTTGCAAAGTTGACCAAAAAACCTTTTATTTTTACTGGCCTTTCATTACGTTTCAGCACATTTTTTAAAATTTTTGACGAACTTGTGAATTACTAGGAAACATTTTAAAAAGATGCATGAAATTGGAAAAGCCGTTCTCAACTAACAGTGTGACCAAAAAAGAAAAGGTTGAGTTTTGTATACCTACGAGTATGGATCAATTTAATATTTCTTCGTTTATATAGCAACAAAGCTCTTATTATAAACAAACAAACATAAACAAATCTTGAACAACAAATGAGTTTGAGTTTGAGTGACGGTCGCGAGAACAAGACAGCGTTAAATGCCTACTTTGACAGAAATACCTGGCTTTCAGTTATGTTGATCAAAAGAATTTAGTGAAATAAATTATAAATATGCATTGTTGGATGTACATATTATAATATCAAAATAGAGTGGATTATTGTAAGGAAGGTAGCTCGGCAGTAAGTGCCATTTGGTTAAACCGAACAGAGATTGGGCTTAGTTACATTTTACACGGGCGACCTATGTTCAGTAGTGGAGTAGTACAAGTTGTAAATTATGTATCACCAAAAAAAAAATTGTTCAAGAAGTATGGGAGCCACAAAATTTGGAACTGGATAATTGGATTGGCAATTACAGTAGCCTTGTAGAGAGACGAAAGTGATAAGGAAAATTCGTAAGTCCATAATTGACCCAGCGTGGTGGAGTGTTCGATAGCTTATCAAATACATAATCGTTGAACGGGAAAATATACATGAAATAAATTAACTAAACGTGACTTTAAAGAAGGGTCTTTATTACTGTTAGTACAACTATGTAGGTATCAAAAGAGATTTCTATGGGTAAAACCGGCGCTCAAATAGCTTACTGCCATAAATCACTCCAATTAAACCCTCGAATGCGATTTAAATGCTTTGTTTCAGATCACAGAAGCCTCTATATTTCACGGCGCTCAAGTTCCGTGACATTACAATGATTATATACAGCTCGGTAAGTTGAAATAAATAAAATAAAATATCTTACACAACACGATTTGGCGCCAAACTAAGTAAAGCTTCTACTATGGGAGACAGATAACTAACAAAATACTTATAAAGTTGTAAATATAATGCTACATTCGACTTGGTAAGCCAGAGAAATGATAATAAGTATTGTGGTATACGTATTATTGAAAACTAACTCAACTTTCTTGGAGTCGCTTTTATATCACATTTAAATAGGCAGGTATCTGAACCTATTGTAAATTGAAACTAAATTTAATAAATGTAAGCCGTCCAATTCACTCACTAACAAAATACGAAAACAGATATAATTACGGACCTAATAATAGTTTATCCATTATATATATTTTTATTTTCGAATACTACTTTTGAAGGTCCATTCAGTCCGTTAATTCTGAAAATGTAATTCTAGCGAATTTTTTCTAAATTTTCAGTTGTTATCGGTATATTCTCAATAAGTGTGATAATAATAGTAATGAATTTGATAACAATAAATTAATTAGTAAGGGGCATAAGGGGCATCCATAGATTTTTCGATACCCTAAATACCCTAAGAGGGCTTGGAGAGATTTTGTTGAACCCCCTCATGTGAGAATTCTACACATTTTTACTCAATTTCTCCCAGAATTAATTCTTCTTCTCAGAGAATTAACACAAAATAAAAATGATGTGTTTTGCCGAGATCACCCCTTCCCCCACGTGAGATTTGACTCGACCCCCCCCCTTGAACACCTTACGTAATTAATGGATGCCCCCTAAGTCGAAAGTTTATCATCATCTAGAGGCGTGAATAAAAAAAAGGTGATAATCTAATGTTATACGCTAAATTATAGTATTGAGAAAATTGAGCTTGAGAAAATTATGCTACTAAAATCGCGAAACTTACGTAGTCAATAGAGAAACATGTCCTTTACAGTAAGTCCTTTACACAATGACTTCCTTGTTCGTCAAAGACTACAGAATCTTGAATAGCACTACAAAGTTTCAAGTTTACCGGTTTTTTATCGGAAACATTTCGGAGTGTGCAGCTGATCTGTAAGATCAAATACCTTGCTCTTTTTACTATCTACTGCTCGTAGCTCTAAAATACACCAATGTTTCATGGTTGGTATTCCACAAACTCGAACAAAGATATTTAAGTCTACTTTCGTAATAAGAACGTGTAAACTATGGAATATGTTTTCTAAGTGGGTATTCCCTGATGGATACAATCTTAATGTTTTCAAACCTAGAGTGGATAGGTCTCTTCTCAATAAACTGCATCGTTACAAAAAATCAGGCGAGACGGCGGTCAAGTGCAAACCTATTTTATCGATAAAAACTACTCTTAAATTATACGAGTATTGAACCGAAAACGTAATGTTTCTTGTGATGTGGTGTTTTCACCTACAATTATTTCGCTTTCTTATCTTGTGTGCTCAGTGAAAAGAATTTTCTCGGAACTAGCTATTTTGTTCTTTTCAGATTTTGACGACGGCGTACTCATACTTCACTTTGCTCTATACGTCTTACAACAAAGATTGAAGAATAACTGCTATAATCCTGCTATGAAGTACCTACGCTTTATCACAAAGTCCCGGTTTTGGTAACACACAAATCTTGTAAGGAGACGTTCTACAAAAAAAAAAAATCTTAATAGCACTCTATATTTTAATGTCAAACCAGTAGGCTAATATAGTTACTTAGTTATAGTTAATATAATATATACTATAGTTACGAGTTTAAAAATAAATATAATAACTAATTATTAATATTATATCAATATCCCCGATAAGAAATGGAAATAATACTCGATTTAAACGAATGAATAATATTAAGAACTCAGATAATGAGAAATATCAATACTTTACAAAAGATTATTTATAGATTTAATTACAAGTTTTACAAAAAACCAAGAGGAAAACCTATCTCTACAAATACAAGTAAGGTTTGTACAGTTTTAGCCACAATTAAGGAAAGTTAAAGTCATTAAAAATATGAGTTTAAGCTTTAGGTATTTTATATGATTCAATTTAAATTATGCTGCGAAAGAGGTCGAATTATATTATAATTCAATTTCCATTTCGATTCGATTGTGAGTAATTTCAATGATTGAATGTTTGGATGATTTCATTAATTAATCTGTGGGATGATTGGATGTTTCATGTTAAATTTTTTGAATTGTTTTTTTATGATGTTTGTTGCTAAATCAAGCCTATCTCTCTACTTAGTCTGTGATCAAGCCGGAATGTCAGAACCTTAGGTAGAGAATAAGTAAATAGATCAGGTTTTCCGCACGGTTCCTTTGTAGCTATAGTAAACAGATAACGTGCATACTTGCTAAACCAACAGAATGATGTGTCGCCACAAAAGTATGACGCTTCCACAAGGGCGACAAGGAAAGAGCGATCAGACCCGTGCTTTCGGTGTAAAGCGTTTGTTCCCACTCTATATACCTACCCTGTATATACTCTCTATATACCTACCCTACACTCTATATACCTACCTTGTTCCCACTCTGTATACCTATGCAAACTCTTTGGTCAGAACGGATCGGGTTGACATTTGGAACACAGAATATAGTCTGGAAATACACATAGGCTACATTTTAACATAGGAAAAAGTACTCGTAGGAACGAAAACTACGCGGGTAAAATCGCAAGACCGTAGTCGGAATTACCAAACAGGCATATTTTTATTAAAATGGGTAGGTACTTACACAGCTTCGTAAACGTAACTCTTGTAATAATAAGGAATCTACATCAAATATCGACTAAATATCAGAACTAACTAATGATTTATAACAATTCATGTTCATAACAGTTCCTTGTATGTGTTTAGTGCAAATAAATATGTTTTTTTATAAAAACCTAGCAGTGTCTCGCGGTATCACAGTGTGATATCCGATTTTGTAAAATAAAAAGTAGCCTATATGTTATTCCAGTCTACTGTCTTTCTATGTATTATTTTATCAAGATCCCCTTCAGTAAAGAGTAACAAACAGCCATCGATCCATCCTCACAAACTTTTGCATTTAAAATATTGTTAGGATTAATTCTACTCGTAAATATTGGTAACACTAGGTTGTTAGAATTTTAAGGCAACACATTTTATTGGAATTAAAATAGTCTGTGTTCATACATACTATAATTTAACTGTGTTTCGAATTTCAACCTGGGCGTCTACTCTCTTTCTACGAAAAACGTAATTTCGAAATAAACTCGCAACTTTCCTACCCGCTCCGGTTCTACTTTGATCCGTCGTTTGGTCCGTTTAAATCAAAGAGTTTACATATACGAGTACTACGTATAGAGTTGGCACAAATGCTTTACACCGAAAGCACTGTAGCATCTTTCTTGCCTTATCACTCTTGTAGAAGTGTCATACTTTTGTCGCGACACGTCACACTGTTGCCATAGAAAGTATGCATGTCATCTGCGATTTCTGCGACGATTGGCACAAAAGAACGTAGTATAAGTATTTATACGTAGTATATGTAAACTCTTTGGTTTAAATGTTCTAATCGTACTCTAATTAGAGTAGGCTTATATTTAGTCATCAAACAATGTTCGATCGAACTAAGCGAAGTAGAAACGGAGCAGGAAAGTCGCGAGTTTATTTTGAAATTACGTTTTTCGTAGAAAGGGAATAGACGTCCTAGCCCGTACGAACGTTACGACATGATTGAGAAACAACATTCAAACTTCTGCATTTATAATAATATTACTAGATTCTGACTAATGAACCAATTTTAATTTCATTTTTTTAATCCCCGACCAAAAAAGGGGTGTTATAAGTTTGACGTCGATGTCTGTCTGTCTGTCTGTCAGTCTGTCTGTTTGTCTGTCTGTCTGTCTGTCTGTGTGTGTGTCTGTCTATGGCACCGTAGAGCTCAAACGGATGGGTTGATTTCGATGCAGTTTTTTAATTTGAAGGTTAATATTTGTGCGGATGTTCTTAGCTATGGTTGGTTAATATCGATTCAAAATGGCCGCCCCCACAAAATGGCGGACAAAATATTTCTTCACAAATTACCTCAATATGGGTATCAAATGAAAGGGCTTGACTAGTAGAACACTATAACAAATTTCAAATCCAAGATGGCCGCTTCCACAAAATGGCGAATTACACTTCATTTTTCAAAACTCCCTTAATATGGGTATCAAATGAAAGGGCTTGACTAGTAGAATGTTGTACAGGTAACAAATCCGAGGTAGTCGGGAGTTAATCACATTTTTTAATTTTGTTCTTGTTTCCAAAGTAGTTGGCCTTAGAAAATCTCTAGTGTGTACCGGATTTTCGGCTAGCGCAAAAGACGCTGGGCATTTAGTTATAAACGTACCTTTTACATAGGTATGTACAGGGTCTGCGTTTGACTTCCCAAAGGTATTTTTAAACAAAGGCAAACGTTTCTGTCGTTGACCCGAGCTTATTCCACTCCACCCTTTGAAGATTTCACGATTTGTCATTGAAGAGGGTATGCAATTAATTCCTGTGGCTTTGCCTGTACCTGTAGAACCGAGCTGACCCTTTGATGCCGACCCGTATGAACCGAAATTAAAATGTCATTTCAATATAATATTACAAAGGTCCTTTGTTTATGAATTGAAGAGATCTTTGATAAATTAATTACGTATTTAACATAGAGTAATATGCAAGAATTTTTACGTTTGAAATATGTTTCATTTGCTTAAAATTTTACGCTTCAAATTCTGAAAATTCTTTCATGTTACTGGGTTCAGAGAGTCTACTTAACCTAACTAATACTGTCTTTAACTTTGATATTAAGGCAGCAATAGCAAAGCCAAAGCAGATTTAGTAATGTGGTAGACACGCATGTGTGCAGTTGGCCTCAGATCTGATGCTTTCATACGAACCCCACTAAAAATTCTCACTCATGGAACTCCGAGTCTTCCCTCCCCACGTTGGCCCAGCGCCGGTTGCCGGATGACGCATGACTTCGAAAGATTTTTAGAACATGCTAGTTATCTAAGTATCCTTTACATCTTTTTCTTGTATATTATTCTCTCGTCTTGCTATTATTACTATTGCTCTTATGTATTGCTGTTCTTGTTCTCCAACGGTTGACACATTGTAAAGATAAGTATTATAACTACTACTTAAGGTTTACTTATGTACTGATTATGTATGTGATGGCGCAGAGTTTTCTTGACCACATTCTTTCTCTGTCGTCTAGGGATTTGCGAAAGTGGCATTAGAGTCTTTTAATATGATGAGAATACCCTCTCGGGGTTTATCAGTAATATAACGATGAACTAAGAATAAACAACATTCAAATATCATCAATTGGTTCTTTCTATTCATCCTACTACCTTTTAAGTAAATAATAGCACATTCACATCTAAGCTCACAGAATTAAGGCTATCCTGACATAAATTGGGTCATAACAGCACAGAATTCTAAGAGATTCTAACAAACTAACTAAACTAAACTAAAACTAAACTAACTAAAGCCAGCGGTGACTACAAATTTGTACATCTGAACTTAGAAAAATTCTTAAAGGCATTACTGGGGGATCCGAACATGTTACCTCACGAATGATAACGATGAAATACCAAGCTCTAACCATTTGGCCACCACAGGTCGGATTTTGACTATCTCAGATGGTTTGCTAATCTATAAATAGACGAAATTGGCATCATAAATAATAACTGATTAGCGAAATTTGTCTTCGGACTCCTTCACGACTCCTTTATATCCGACACCTGTTTTTCATGGTTTTAAAATGAGAGCCACTAGCTCCAATTTGCAAGGTAGATAAAGCACGGCTATTTATGCTTTCAGTCACACCACATCGCTTATAACGAACCTATAGGTTAATGTAACAGTCAATTAATAGATTCGTGGCTGCATCAAAGATTACAGAATTGTTATTATCGAAGAAGTACTCCTTTATCTTAAAGTGCGTAAAATTTACATCTTTACTTAAGTAAGTCTTTCTATCGATTGTACTTGTAGTGGTTGGGCTCTATGCAGAGTCCGCCTGGGGAAGTACCACACCTTTGCCAATTACTTTGCCGTCAAGCAAGAAGTGAGCAAGCATTGCTGTGTTCCGGTTTGAAGGGCAATATTTCCAGAGATATTACTGGGCTAAGACATAAAACACCTTATATCTCCAGGTGACGAGCGCAGTGTGGTAGTAGGTAAAAAATTGGACTCATATTCCAATAGCTGCGTGTCACTGTGCTGTTATGGGCAAGAATGTTGTTTACCATCATGACCATAGGCATGGGCCATAGGCACGGGCCATAGACATGGGCCATAGGCATGGGTCATAGGCATGGGTCATAGGCATGGGCCATAGGCATGGGCCATAGGCATGGACCATAGGCATGGGCCATAGGCATGGCCCATATGCATGGGCTATAGACATGGGCCATTTGCATGGGTCATATGCTTGGACCATAGGCATGGACCATAGTCATGGACCATAGGCATGGACCATAGGCATGGACCATAGGCATGGACCATAGGCATGGACCATAGGCATGGACCATAGGCATGGACCATAGGCATAGACCATATGCATGGACCATATACATGGGCCATTTGCATTGGCCTTAGACATGAGCCATAGGAATGGGCCACAGGCATGGGCCATAGGCATGGGCCATAGGCATATTATTATAGGCCTGGGCAGTAGGCATGGGCTCTAACATGGAACATGGAACATAGACATAAGCCATAAGTATAGGCCATATACACTAACCTATTCATTAAGATGTCCCTACGAGTAACTGTATTTGTCTTAAATAAATAAATTAGGTATAGAGCGCTCAACTAGTTAAATTTTACCAGAGATCTTGACCGTCACCGCTCTCTACATAGAGACGTCTGTGTGACGAAAACTTTTGGTTCCCATTCTAAGCAGAAAGTGGGCTCGAAGACATTTTCATTTCAAAGGTCGTAAATTATAGACAGCTTCATTTCACAGTAATGGGATTCCATAAAGTGCCGCCAAAAATTACAAGTGTAATAATAAAGATTATCCGCGGATTCTCGTGAATTTCCCTGCAAAGAAATTCTTTAGTAGAATTTCAAGGAATGTGACCTTAGCCATTCAGAAATATGAGAGCTTTTTTTGTTTTTTTCTTTGTTGATTATTTTTATTCTCAATTTTAGTTTGTGAATAAAATATTGTGCTTTTGTTGAATTTCGTGAAATCTAATTTTGTGTATTGAAACTGTAATTGCTATTACATACCTTGGATGTAGCGTTACGTAGAGTAAATAATTTATTTTTTCTCCGTATAAAATACCTTCCGAGCTACCTTTACTTTTATTTTATGGCTTACATTTTTTAATTAATACATTCATTACATCTATTCATTCATATACAATATTACATAAATATAATTCTATAATTTAAGTGGTATTATTCAGTAGAAAACACATGTTGACTCTAAAAATTTAGTATCAGTCATAGATTTAGTATAAGCACATTATAAAGACATATTAATAAACTGTAGTATAAGTAATTCTTTGGTATCAACATTCAAAACATTTTCTAACACGAGTCAAGAAACTATGTTTATTTATATTTACACGACTTAAAGAATTATGTTTGTCGTGCGAATTATGGAGGTCGCAACCGAAGGACTTAAAAAAAACCGAAAATTATTTAATACATTTATTTTAAAAGGTTACAAAGTAATTATCTATTAATTATAACTAGGTGTGCTCGCGGACGAAGTAGGTACCGGAGTGTAGTCTTCGTGGCGGCGTGGCGAGGCGACACGGGGCCCTTTCTGCTGCATCGGCAATTCTTAGGTCACGTACGCCAGTTGCTAAGTCCACGGGGCAGGCAGAACCGCTGAATCGGCATTTTAGTCTCGATGGAAAGTTTCCGTGAATATAGCTAATGAGTTAGCAAATCCCTACTATTGGTGTACGTAACATCTCCCCTCAGATCAGCAACTATTTGAGCACTCTGAGCGCGAATGTTGCTGACTTTGTACTCTCGTCTTGCGGCTTCTCAGGATCTTCATAATTCTGGTTTCGAGGAGATTTCTTCTCTGAGGTTGAGTTTTTATTCGGTAGCCCCGCGCAGAGATGGTGTCTCCGTCTCATTGTTATAAGTGTAAGTAGGGCTGCTGCGATTAAAAATCCGTAAAACGGTATAGTCGTGTGGTAAATGTTGGCTTCGACATGGTCCATCTTGGTTGGATGTTGCATTAGGATCTTGTCTTCTATAGCATGTAGTCCTTTCAGGTTTATAGAGTTTAGTTGTATGTGGTATGTCCTTTACTTTTTAGTGTAGTAGTCCTGTGGTATTTCGGCTATTAAAAGTGGTTGTCCTTTAACTTCGTCATTGATGTTGATGACTGTAAGGTCGGTCGTCCGTAGAAAGCATTTATGGGGTACGGTAGCGAGGTAACTTCCCTGTAGGGTGACAAACTCTTGACGTCCGCACTGCATTTCCGTTTTCGTTGGCTTCGGGAAGCTTAGGGTGTAGTGTTGGTCGTCTAGCTGCTCTACGGCTTCTTTCTCGAGTGTAACTTTGGTAGGTCGGCACGAGTGGTTCAACGTCTGACGTGTGATGATGTCTTGAATACAGTCTGAGTGATCTCGTGGTAGGTGATGAGCATCCTCTTCGCATAGGTACCGACGGTTAAATTTCAGGCATTCAGCCGCAATGTACATGAACGTCTTGCCATTGGTTGCTAGGAAGGGGTATGGAGGGATAAAAGTCTGAGAATTTTTATTTGGAACTAAGGATAACCTATACAGATCGTATTGGCTGGTTGAGGTTATGGGAAATTTGAAAACTATTACAATTTTGCTACCTGCATAATAATAGCCTGATTTTATGATGCTATAGTATTCTCTCAAATCAGCCTCTGGTACTTGATTTTGCCCATAAACTAATTTTAATCTATCTATCATATTTCCTAAATTCCTAATGCTTAACATACTATGATGTGTGCTCGATGCACGTATAAAAGCTAAAATGTCTTCTATCCTATTTAATTCTAAAAATAAATCGTCAACGTTTTCGCTGATGATAACCAATAACTGAGCGAATTTCGCATATTTAAGAAGAGTAGTGTCCGCATAGGCACTACTATTTAATATTAAGTGTAAGCTACTATTAATTCTCTCTTGATTCTCTATTATGTTCGTAAGCAATGTATTATGTTGAGACATCCATTCTTTGTTCAGACTGACGTGATCGTTTAATTCAGATATTAGCTTATCTTCGTTATTTTCTAAGATCTTTATTGCGCTGTTATATTTTTCGGCATCGGTGTGATCTAAATTACCGGTAATGCTTTTGACAATAGATCCTAGACCGTCTATAAGCCCTCTTTTGTTACGTATATTGTTAGGCTGCAACGTACTGAGTTGGCTATGAATTTTACTAAGTTTAGTAACGAGATAATTTATCTGTAATTCATATAAGAGATAGGTGTCGTTCTCTAGTCGGGTTTCAAACGATTTAAGTTGAAGGTCTATAGAGCTTAGTCTGTCCTCAATGGAGGTTAAGTCAATGTATTGAATAAATGAATGGTAGTGAGTAAGAAGTTTAGCCGGTCCAAGTTTGAAAGGAAGTATACCAGGTCCATTGTCAAGGCTCTCAAGTCTTATCTCGTCCGCCAGTGTCGGGTGAAGGATTATCAGTAGTATCCTGCAACAATTTGGCAGATTTAGGGACACGTTTAAGTCGAGATTTGGCAATAGGGCCTTTCTTTTGGAGGTGTATATGTGAATGGGAGGTCTGCTAATACCTTATCTTGAGTATAACGTGGGGCCAGTTTATTACGATTAGCTAAAGGATTTGAGACGAAAACCTGCTGGTCGAGCTGGTATTCAACTTCGGGTTCTCTATTCTTATTTCTATTTTCTATAATGTTCGTGCGGTTTTCTAGTGAGGACTCATTAATTTTTTCATACACAGCTTTCATCTGATTTCTGTGATTTATTATATATTGTTGCAATAGGTGTTCATTTATATCGATATCAAAGGGATCCCTAGGATCAAAGTGACCTCTAATTATGTCGTGGGGTCTACACTTTGTAAAGCTGTGCACTGAACTATTGTAAGCTAGTATTGCGTAAGGCATTAAGTTGATAGTCGGCTCGTCTTTATGTGTAAGTCGTAAGATGCGTAAGTGTTCTAGCAAGGTCGAATGAAATCTTTCGATAATTCCGTTGTCATTTGGGGCATGAGCTAAAGTCCTATGGTGGTTAATTCGGTGAAGTCTCACAAATTCTGCAAACATCTGGTTTGTGAATTCCGTGCCGTTGTCGGTTACTATGGACAAAGGCAGACCATGATGAGTGCTGAAAGTCAAAAGTCCTTGTATGATACTGACAGCAGTGCCATCGCGTAGATGGTAGGCCTGTCCGTATTTAGAGAACACATCTACAAAGGTCAAATATTTTCGTTATGTGCAGTAAATAGGTCCATATGTATAGTTTCGAATGGTTTCGTCGCGGGAGGTACAATGTTAAAATACTGTTTGATAGGGTGTCGGTCATATTTCGATTGTCCACACACAGTACACTCATTTATGTACTTTGCTATTTCCTCTTTCATTTTAGGCCAATAGTACTTTCGTGAAAGAGCTAGATAACATTCATTAATACCTCGGTGATTAGTCTTACCCTCATGGTAATGTTTGAGAATTTCTTGCTGTCT
This sequence comes from Ectropis grisescens, assembly GCA_017562165.1. Taxonomy (NCBI): domain Eukaryota; kingdom Metazoa; phylum Arthropoda; class Insecta; order Lepidoptera; family Geometridae; genus Ectropis; species Ectropis grisescens. Next base: position 14,217,211 of record CM029781.1, on the reverse strand, counting down.
CAAATACTCTTTTACGTCCTCTAGTTCGGTTGTTGCTAAGACAAGATTCATAGAAGAACTTTTAAAGCTGTTTTGTAAGATGGGGATGATAGAGTACATTCCTAAAGGTGGCGTGATCTTAAGAGCAGTCTTAATTTTTGGGTTAACAAATTCTTTTATAGCATTAACCACGTCCTGTTCGAGATTAGATTCGGATACTTGGATACATGTGCGAGTGTGTGTGTCAAAGGGTTTGGTAGTAGTAGTACGACGCTTAATATCACCTACGATAGTGAAAGAAATTTGTCTATGGAATTTATTGAAGGGGTCGTCTGTGATAGGGATCTCAAGAATTGGGTTTTCCTTACTTGTATGGGCAGTAAGGGTAGTCGATCCAGCCTCAGAGGGTGGCCTTTCTGTGGGATTCGCTACCATTGAGTCCGTCTCTTCGTTATTAATTTCGATTCGAGAGAGGGCGTCTGCGTTTGTATTAATTTTGCCCTTTTTATAAATCACAGTATAGTCGTATTCACTTAATTTGAGCCTCCATCTCGTGAGTCTCGAATTAGGCTCTTTAAGGTTCATTATCCATTGCAAGGGCTTGTGGTCGGTCATAATTTTGAATTTTCGACCAAAGAGGTAAGGTCTAAAATATTTCGTCGCCCAGACAATGGCTAACAGTTCCTTTTCGATAGTACTGTAGTTTATCTCGCTATCGTTGAGAGTACGAGAAGCGTAACAGATAGGTTTGTCTGATCCTACAGATCCTTGACTTAGTACGGCTCCTATGGCAAGGTTAGACGCGTCAGTGGTTAAAATAAAGTCTTTGTTAAAGTCCGGGTATTGTAGTATTGGGTCATTAGTCAGTAATTTCTTGCATTTCTCAAAACTGTCTATGTATTCGGGGTCGAAAGTCATTTTGGTACCTTTCTTTAAACATCTAGTCATCGGCTTGGTAATTCGGGCGAAGTCAGGTATAAATTTCCTGTAATAACCCAGAAGTCCTAGAAATTGTTTGATTTCTTTGGGCGTCTTGGGCATTGGGTATTTTTTTATAGCTGAAATTTTGTCCGGATTAGGTTTTATACCTTCTCTACTTATAATGTGCCCTAAGTAGGTGGTTTCTAACTTCAAAAACTCAGATTTATCCATCTGGATTTTGAAATTAGATTCTCTCAATCTAGTGAAGACTTTTTCTAGATTTATCATATGCTCTTGTAATGACGTGCTGAATACAATTATATCATCAAGATATACCAGGCAGATTTCATTTTGTAAGCCTCTCAGCACGTTATCCATTACCCTTTGAAAAGTAGATGGACTATTTTTAGTCCCATTGGCATCCTCAGAAATTGAAATGCCCGTGTTCGACATTAAATGCTGTTTTAGAAATGTCATCCGGGTGCATTTCCACCTGATAGAACCCAGATGCTAAATCTAGAGTTGTAAAATACTGGCATCTCCCGAGTTTATCAAGGACATCTGAAATATTAGGGATGGGATATTTATCGTCAATTGTCTTCTCATTTAGTTTACGAAAGTCTACAACTAGCCTCCATTTCTGTTTTCCGGATGCGTCCGTCTTTTTCGGTACTACCCAAATAGGCGAGCTCCAAGCTGAATCTGAAGGTCTAATAATTCCTTGTTCCAGCATGGAGGTCATCTGCTTTTGTACTTCTTCGCGATGTATGAAAGGGTAGCGATAGCTTTTCGTATACACTGGTAATTCGTCTGTCGTTTTAATCCTATGTTTAATTTTGTTAGTAAAAGTCAATGTCTCTCCTTCAATATAGAAAACGTCAGCGTATTTTGAACATAAAATCTCTAAATTAATTTTTTCTTCAGTATTTAAGTGCTTAGTCCGTAGTCGAGAGAGTACGTCATTAACACGGTTAGGGTCTACATTCGTATTTGAGGTCTCGATGTTAAAGAGGTTCACTTGTAACGTCTGGTCAAAAGTTAAAGTAATGGGTGAATTAGTGGGATTTTCAATTTCTACAATTCCCGTTTGATCCGTGACTGTAGTTACGCATTCGTGAATTATGCAATTACACATTACTTGTTCCCGGATATATACGTCACCATCGGGGTTGTGTATCGGCACATTAGTTAATCGACTTGAATTGGCGGGAATAGTTTCTTGAGAATTGGCCTTTCTACATGTGTAGCGGGCCAGTGGTATAACAGTTTGATCCGTTATTATAATATTACGTCTCAGATCAATCTGAACTCCATCTAATAAATCTAGTCCTAACAGTCCGTCGAAATGACTGTGAAATTTATAGATAAATAGTTTAATATCTTTCTGATCGTTGAACTCGCTAAAGTTAGGCACTGTAATTGAATAGTCATGACTGCTTGTCATACGAGAGTTGGTGACCTCGAAGGGGTCTAAATTCAGAGGCACGTGTGAATAGAATTTTTCCACGCATTCCGGGCTGATAAAAGATTGATTTGCGCCCGTATCAATTAATAGTTTAAGTGGGGGTTCCGTTATTTGAATATAGCGTAACTCTCTTTTTGACTGTAAGTTAAGCTCTATTCTGGTTCGAGGTTGGTGCGTCCCTTCGGAAAATTTAAGTGTTTATGTTCGTGGCTAGTCGAAATTCCGGGACCGTCTATAACGTTTGAGTCAACGTGTTGCCCTTCAATTGAATTATAACCATTACTGTTGTAGTCGAACTCGTTCTGATTATATCCGTAATAGTCACTATAATCGTTAGCTGAAAAGTCATGAGGTTCTTCACAATAATAGTCAGGGTTGTAATACGTCTCGTCATAGTCAGCGATCTCATTAAAGTTTACCTCCCGGGTTTTGAAATAATTTGACGGCTGTGGGTTGCCGAATTTACGCCAGTCATGACCTGACATTGTCGGTGGAAGCGCCTTGGGGACAAAATGGCTAACACCGCTCATAGGTTTCGGACCTGTATTCTGGGGAACATTGCGCGGAGGGAACCTAAACGCGTTTTGAGGGTTGTAGTTAGGGGGGCTGCGCGCCAAACATTTGCTGAGTACGTGTAGGCATACGCGGTTGGTTAAATCCTGGGGGACGAAAACCTGGTTGATTAAACGGGGGGTGGACGGTAAGCAGGTTGATGCTGCTGCTGCAACATAGTTGGTCTCGGCCAGCTAGATGTGGGAGGCACATTATTAAAATTATTAAATTTCGGCATAGAAAATGGCAATGAAGGAGGAGCCTTATATATTAAAGAAGTCTGGTGCTGTGACACGGGGGCTCTCCTGTCGATCTGCTCGTTGCGTTGCTGCATATATACTACATTTAATTCTTCCTGAACAAATTCCAGAGCCTTCTCAATAGAAACCGGTCTCATACAGCGTATGCGAGAACCCATTGGTTCTTTCAGGCCTCTCACAAATGATTGTAACGTTAATTTGCGGTATAAATCACGCTTGGCTTCTATAGTTGTATGGACGGTTTCGTGCAAAGACACGTATGTCATAATTGTACTAAAGAGGTTCTGGCATTTGTCATAAAATTCAATAGGGTGCTACTTCCTTGGCTGAGCAAAGAAATATCATTATATAGAGCGGTCTCGTCTCTCTGGTCAGAAAAGTTATTTATAAGAGAGCTACGTATGTCTCTCCAGCAATCGGGAATTCCGTTTGAATTTATGGTCCTAGCAGCATTACCCGTAATTTTGTTAAGGATACCATTTATTACGCATAAATTAACTAAGTCATTACCCGGTTTCACATAAGCTTCAACAATTTGATCGCAAATGCGAACAAAACGAGTGAGCACATTTGGGTTCCTGTCGAAATCTGGCACTGGGCGTAAGGCCTTGTATACAGTGTCGGGATCCATATTTAATATATCTAAACGGCTATAACTATCACTAAATAATCTACGTAGCCCTAGCTCTGATTCTAGAGTGTCTAGGCTTCTATTTAAATCTACGTCTCTATTCCTACGAATCTGTCTGGAAGAGACAGATTTAACGTTTGTCCTTGGATGAAAAATTTTGGAGATAAGGATTCACCAGGGAAGCAACACAAAGACAAAAAATTCACTGTACTTACATTAACATCTCGTCGGCCCACTGAAGTTTAAGTGTGAGTCTCGCGGTCACGACTCTACCAAAGTTCGATATTTAGACAAGGCACTAGATAGTGCGAGCAGCGACCTTGCGGATCGCACAGGATTCAAATTTGGAGATCCTGGAGTCAACGCGCCGTGCTTCTAAATATCCTACCGACTGCGCCAATTATGGAGGTCGCAACCGAAGGACTTAAAAAAAACCGAAAATTATTTAATACATTTATTTTAAAAGGTTACAAAGTAATTATCTATTAATTATAACTAGGTGTGCTCGCGGACGAAGTAGGTACCGGAGTGTAGTCTTCGTGGCGGCGTGGCGAGGCGACACGGGGGCCCTTTCTGCTGCATCGGCAATTCTTAGGTCACGTACGCCAGTTGCTAAGTCCACGGGGCAGGCAGAACCGCTGAATCGGCATTTTAGTCTCGATGGAAAGTTTCCGTGAATATAGCTAATGAGTTAGCAAATCCCCTACTATTGGTGTACGTAACATGCGTAACTTGTATGTTTGTAAATTACTTCTCACGTATCTTCCAAACGGCTGGATGAATTTTGACAATTTACTAAGATATCGTTAGATTCGTCTCAATCACCCAGGTGTCCTTAGATAGTATATTGTATCAGTGTATCACATAGTGTTTTTATCTGTTCATTACAGTCGGGGTTATTAAATTAAAACCGTAGGATCTGAATACAATTTTCGAACGAACTCGAGTTTGAAAGCGGACGAAATTGAGTTTATGTCAGGTTTTGTGGAGACATGTGCGTAACGCCGCTAACTTAAAAGCTTTAAAGGAAAACGTCGTAAGGAAACCGCCATGTAACTAGAATCTTTCGAGGTCATGTGTCATCCACTAACCCGCACTGGGCCAGCCTCGTGGATTATATGGCCTTGACTCTCTTCTTGCGAGCGGGCCCGAGTCCCAGTAGTGGGAACATTTAGTTAACACCATTTATATTTTGCTTATGGAATAACTATCAAATGTGTGGTACATTCCCAGGCAGACTATGAAAAGAGTTCTGCCAATACCTAAATTCACCAACCTTTATAAGTCTTAAATTAATAATGCTTTGTGCTGTGCGATACGAGTACTCCTATTTTCTACTAACACCTATTATAAACGCGAAACTTTGTAAACATGTATGTATGTATATTTGTTCACGCAAAACTACTGAAGGTATAATGATGAAATTTGGTACATAGATAGATAATAGTCTGGAATAATACATAGGCTATTTTTGTCCCAGGAAAATAAAGGGATCGAGTACCTACTACGCGGGTGAAACTGTGCAACACTGCTAGTATTTTATAAATTCGAAAGTTTTAATGTTTGATGTTCAATTACGTTAATAGGACAGAACAGATTACTTCTTGAATATTTACTTATGGAAAAAACTAGCCTATGTAGCTTACTATACGAGTACATAGTGTAGTTTTTTACGAAACAATAACGGCACTTTGTATTACGCGAGTAAATCCGGGGGGCGCTGCTAGTTGAAATGTAATAGCACCTTTAATAACATTTACTCGTACTTATAAATGCGTTGATGATTCGAAGAAACGCCCATTTGATGCAATCTTAGTGATTGTCCAGCTATTTTTGATTTTTCAAATAAATAGCCTGTACAGAGACAAATCAAGTTTGCTTATTTGTAAACGCTACACATTTCAATAGTAATTATTTTACTTAAAACTAACTTGTACCTAACGACGTCATGACAGTTCATAAATTAAAATCATTAATAATACTTAATTGCTCATTTTAGCTTTGAATAATGGTTTCAAATTTATTTTGGAAGAAAATGTGTGTGTTTGTAGCAAGTTTTGTAGCAAGTGATACAGGTAGATAAACCTGCATTTAGTGGATTACTGTTTTCGTCTAGTGATGAGAATGAATTCGGATCTGTATCTAAATCTACAAATGAGCTTCAAGTAAAAGAAATTGTAGTTCAGAGGTCTCTCTTTTTAATCAATCTAATTACTTAAACTGCTCGTCGCTGCGTTGCGCGCTGTTGCTCCTTTGGTGTGATTTGTTTAGCACGGATGATTTGAAAATTCAAGGAAACGAAACGACAACAAAGAGAAACACGAACATATACATAAGTAGGGGTTAGCCTGCGAGATAATGAGATATAATACAAGTAGGGAGTTTCTTATTATCTTCATCCCTTTTTAACCCCCGAACAAAAAAAGGGGTGTTATAAGTTTGACGTCGATTTCTGTCTGTCTGTCTGTGTGTGTGTCTGTCTGTGGCACCGTAGAGCTCAAACGGATGGGCTGATTTCGATGCGGTTTTTTTATTTGAAAGTTAATATCCGTGCGGATGTTTGAAGCTATGTTTGGTTAATATAGATTCAAGATGGCTGCCACCACAAAATGGCGGACAAAATATTTCTTCACAACCTACCTTAATATGGGTATCAAATGAAAGGGCTTGACTAGTAGAATACTACACACTATAAAAAAAACAAATCCAAGATGGCCGCCACCACAAAATGGCGTATTATATTATTTTTTTCACTACTACCTAAATATGGGTATCAAATGAAAGGGCTTGACTAGTAGAATGTTGTACAGATAACAAATCTGAGGTAGTCGGGGGTTAGTCAAAATTTTTAATTTTGTTCTTGTTAATAGTTTGTTTGTACTACATTTCTTTGCACTTGCATACTACGAAGTTTACAATATGCGTCATAGACTACGGTACATCATTATACTCGTACGTATACGCTATATCATTCACGTCTTTCATTTTTGTGCTTTTTCGTATTCAAATTTCCTTTTTTAATTAATTTATATCATTTCTATGTTAATATGATAGATACCATATCATATTAAATATCCAAAAAATATAAGTCAAATGATCATCTAAATCATAATGACGTTATGACAAAAATAACTTTGAAATATATAATAATAAAACAAATACAAAAATATTAATACTTTAGAAATTATTTGTCTTTTTCTTTCGATGGCTATTTTTCTGAAGTTCCATTTCAGGAGTGTGTGAATTATTTTTGTACACGCAGTATCTAGCTAACGTACTTCACGTTTATGATAATTCCTACTGGCGTCGCAAAAAAAACAAATAGTGGTAGTGGCACTAGTGGTGTTAGGGTAGGGCGCGGTACGGCGACCGCCCAGAGTGCAGGATATAAATGTTATGCCTAGTTAGAACTACGCTTCGCTCATGGCACTCATTGAGCGGTCAAGTGTCAAATAAAAGCAAAAAATATCTCACCCTGAACACTGGTAGTGCTAAAATTGATACTGGTAACTTTACGCGATAGAAAAGTAACGAATCACAAGTATTCACAGATATAAGTTTAAGTGAGGCTTCCCCCCTCCCAATCTGATCAATCCTGAGTCCGTTCACAGCGCGGGCCACAGCGCTGCAATCACTCGTAGCTAATGTCCCGGCTGCGAGCTAACGTCCTGTCATAAATCAGGCGCGTCCTTGACGTTGTGGCCCATACAGGGGCCACCATCGGGCAGGGCAATTAGGATATTGCCACATGGATATATTAAATTACACTTGTGACTTCGCAATTTAACAAATTTAGAATAGTTGAAAGGGGGATGTATCATCCGAACTATAACAGAACTATGGTAATGTTAGTAGGGTTGACTAATTATAATTGGGACACTGTTTAAATCATTTGATAATAAGAATTTTGTAACTATAACCTTTGACGTCATGAATTAGTGCGTTTGTGTTGACTTTCAATAAAATATTTCTAATTTGCAAGCATTCCCATTTGGAATCATCTAAATCTAATTAATACATTTGTTTTTTAAGATATAGGGTGACGAGCTGACAGATGCTTGATGGCTAGCAACATGTAGTTATACTGAGTAAATGCAACTTGACAGCATAAAACAAGAAGAGTTTACATCGACGAACAGTATTGCATGCTGAGAAATAAGACGGTCTGGAAAATTTCACGTGTGTAATTTTATTATTTTGTATAACACTCGTATAGCATGACACCGGGAATTGGTTTTCGTTTCGGCAGTATTGACTGATAATATTTTATTTAGTTGCCTGGAAATACACAGAGTAAAATTTAAAAAATAACGTTGGAGTGCTGAGTGTGAATCGAATCTAAAAGAATCGAATAGTTCTTGATTTAATATCGATAGTAATATGAATAAAATTTTAAAACTAAAAAAATTTAAACTAAATATGAAAATACTTAATACACATGAGTGCTATATATTATACATTTTGGCGATTTCTAGTGGAGGTTCTCAGTCAAATGTTATTTTCTTTACATTTTGGCCAACTCAAATACGCCTGAAATGATTAGGAAAAACATTTTCTCGTTTCAAAGTATACTTGCCAGGTTCCATTAAATTTTATTGAAACCAGTCGGTGTAAATTGCTTAAATCGATGTATTTTATTTCCTCTGAAACCTTGCTATTTCACCGGAGCATTGCGTGTAGTAATAATTGGTCTACCTACCCATATTATTTTAACAATTGGTTTCACAATTTTTACCGAACTCCGAACACAGTGGTTTCAAATTTAAATGGAGTTGGTTGTTTGGGTTTTCCGAGGAAATACGAATTATTAAATTTATTTTTCTAGCAGGAGAGCTTTGAATTTATCCTCTTTTTCAACATTTTAGGTTATGATGCGTTTTACGGCGTAATGAGTTCACCTAAAAAACAAGCAGATGGGTAGGTAAGATTTTTAAATAGAATATCTGTGAAAGATAGTTTCACACAAAAAGTGCGAGTGAAATCATAAAATAGTATTAGGTACGCGTATAATAACTTTTTTAACTTAGGTAGTCCAAATGTACATTACTGTACTATGTTCCGGTTTGATGGGCAATGTTTCTAGATATGGAGAAGACGAATAGTAATAGTGATAACCCTTTGTTAATTTGTAATCAACGTTATAAATGCATATAAATAAAATTGTATACTGCGATAGGGTGCGTGTGCATATGTGTGTGCGTGTGTATGAGGGTGAGTGAGGGTGTGTTTGTGTGTGCTCTCATTGTGTTAATTACGGATGTAGTTATCCGTTATGCCAATGATCTAATCAAATTTACGTAATACCCACTTGCGATACGATAATTGGATTTTATCAAGCACATTTTCTATTTCGTCGTTTTCGTCGGATGAGCCGATTTCGATGCGGTTTTTTTATATGAAGGTTTAATATCCGTGCGGATGTTCTTAGCTATGTTTGGTAACTATCGATTCAAGATGGCCGCGTCCACAAAATGGCGGACAAAATATTTCTTCACAACCTACCTCAATATGGGTATCAAATGAAAGTGATTGACTAGTAGAATAGTATACACTATAACAAATTTCAAATCCAAGATGGCCGCCACCACATGGCGGATTACATTATTTTTTTCACTACTACCTCAATATGGGTATCAAACAAAAGGTCTTAACTAGTAGAATACTTTGCACTATGACAAATTTCAAATCCAAGATGGCCGCTACTACAAAATGGCAAAATACATTTCCTTTTTCACAACTACTTCGATATGGGTTTCAAATGAAAGGGCTTGACTAGTAGAATGTTGTAAAGATAACAAATCTGAGGTAGTTGGGGGTTAGTCAAAATTTTTAATTTTGTTCTTGTAACGGTTTTGGGAAGACTATGAATAATATCTCTGTGATACATGCGGATGCTGTGTTAAGCAGAGTTTTATAACTGATAACATTTTACTACACCTATACAACTGACAACATACTAAGGAAACCTGTATGGGAGGCTCAGTATCACTTTTAGTATGGCTCTTTGTGAACACTCTACCACTAGTATACCAATTAGTTTTTCCTGCACCACCCCAGGAGGTAATACAGTAGGTAGCCTATAGCACATTCTGGCAATGATCTATTATACGTATTTATGTATATATCTGCAAGAGGAGAGGCTCATTGACAACATATTTTAACGATTTGAAAACATGTATTAGTTTTCTCGTAGGAATTGAAACGGACGTGATGTAATTATTCCAGGTTACTGTACTATCAATTATTATTCCTCGGTATCTAGGAATAATAATTGATAGTATAATCATAATAGTCCTGGAATAATCATAATCATAATAGGTATACTATGTATGCTAATTAGATCAATTATGAATAGTCAAACTGTTACAGGTACAATTGACGCACGCAACTGGTAGACCTATTACACAGGTATGTGTGAGCCTTGATGACATTGTTGGTATAGGGTTTGAACGCGTCATTTTTACTGAATGAAAGATATTTTGTTTTGGTGAAATTTAGAGAGAGAGTAGATTGTCCTCCAACCACGCTATGATTTGAGAAAATTCTGTCTTGACTTTTTTATGCACCTTTACCCAAATACTGGCATATCAATACTGTATCATCGGCACACATCAGAGTATTATCACTCTGTAGACTAATTTTGCATAACTCGTTAATATAAATTTTAAAAGGTTGTTTTCATTCGTTATTTTGAAAACGCGTTCACAGCACTAACGAGTTTCTGTTGTAAAAAGTTTCATTCTGAAAAAGCCGGTATTAAATGGACACCCTATTTAATCGAACATTTCCATAGTAAAAGATAAATGCCATCAAACTAACGACCCGCAATCCTCTCCGAAAATTCAATGAAAATTCAGCCTTCACAATCGTAGATTTAATTAAATTTTTAACCGTAAATCTCCTGTTGAAAACATCAAATTGTAATTTCACTGTCCCGCTTCAGTGGAGAGATCATTTGAACTGTAGTGCCGTGAACGAACGATTCGATTTGACAAAATTGAAAATGAAATTAATTATTTTCCTGAAATGTTAGTATGTTGTTGTTTTACTTTTAATTTTGTACTAGCTGCGGCAAAAAAATTCACGATCGTTCATTTTGCTCAAATTTGATAAATGCGAATGAGTCATTTTATTTAGAGAACAAACAACTTTAACGGGATAAAAGTAGTGCTAATACAGGTACCGTTCTTATTGTGTTTTTAATTACATTAAAATCCATTCTCCCGTTACAGAGACTTAGGAAGAAATATACGCACATATATATAGGTACTTACGCACTACAAACACACAACTCTAGTCCTTTGGCTAACCGCTCTGGGTAGTAGATTTATATTTTTCAATTAATTTGAAAACAAAGAGAAAAAATATGTAACAATCAGAGCAAAAATCGTATTCATTCGTAAATTGAGAGTTAGAAAAATAGACTTTGGATGAGAATTGAACCAATGCTCTCTGATTTGAAGGAAGGCACACTCTTGTAGAACAATCCTGTCGTCCACAACACTGAATGGTAGCCACAAAAAATATCTAAGTATCTCCGCATAGAACTAGCAAAATTAATAAAGTTCATGCAATATCGCGTTGCGTCCAATTCTGGTGGGGGAGATAAAAATAAGCCAATAATAAATCAGGCTACGCTACGTCCGCACTCGCAAATATTTGTCTTTATACGGCGAACCAATATTTTCTTCCTCTGATAGCTTATTACAGCTTCACTGGAAGAAGCGATTAGGAAGGGAAATAATAAACAATTAACCTTTCTTTACCTGCATTGAGTTTCCATATTCAAACATTTGTTTGATAAAGACTAATTTGAGTCAGGACTGTGTTCTGATTAGAAGAATAATATTTCAGTAAAATTATTAAAATTATATCTGGGTGATGAGAGCAGTGCAGTGCAATGCTGGTAATGATTTGGGCTATTTTCCAATAGCTGCGTGTCAGTGTGATGTTATGGGCAGGCATGTTGCTTCCCATAATAGTACGAGAGCCCACGACCAAAACCATGTCTCATAGCAATACGGAAAAAACCCTATAAAATCGTTAGATTGTATGATTCTGAACCCGACTAGGTGTGTAGTAACGGTCGAAAGTGTAGCAACTGCGTGAGAGGCCATTTCTGCTGTGTCAAAAAAAAGGCAGTCGGTATTATAGTAATACGTCTGATAGTGAAAATGTACATAGATTTTATAATTGTACTACGAAAAAGTTTGTTTTCAGACATTTTGTGCGTAGCACATAGCCTGAGCGCATTTTTGAAAATGTCAACAAATTTAGCCGACCTGTATCATAGCAATACGGATAATTTTTATATTCAACTTTTCGTATTGCTGCCATGATTACCAAAAACCTGTTTGCAGACACTTTAAGTGTAGCATATACTCCCAAAAACGAAAATGACGTAAATTCAACGTAATAATTTCAACAGCCTCAGCGCTTGTTACGCTCCTGCCCTTTCTTATACTATTACTATTATACAACTTTGAATAAACCGTTTTTTCAACTTCATCCCAGTTTCCTTTTGTGCGATTTATTTCAGTCCTTCAACTTCAATGTTACGGTTTCGGGTAAATTCTTTGTTAATTATCATGTAATGAATTCAGGGTCGCAACGTATTCATTGGTTTGTAACAGAGAATTCAAGATGCCTCAATACGATTTTTAAATGATATCTGAGTATCGAAAAGTTGTCTGATAGAGAAGATGCTACACTTAATTTGTCTGATATAAATTTTTGCACATGTGGACAACTTATTTTATCATGTCCAACAATTTTCAGACATATTGCTATGATACCCATCGGTAAAATTTGTTAACATTTTCAAAACGGTCTCAAAATTTAATGCGTTTACATTTCCGTCTGAAAATTGTTTTGTACGCATCAAATAACCAAAATTTACTAATAAAACGATTTACAGACGTATTGCTATGAGACATTTTTTGTCTCATTTTTGATTTTACGGGTTTGCGCTGCACCACTAACGTCTGAAAAATATGTGTCCGGTATCTCAGAACTATCATTCAACTACAGTCTGCAAATCAGACATATTGCTATGATGCAGTTCGGTAAAATTCTTTGACAATTTTGAAAATTCGGTCAGATCAAACGCTACGCGGAAAATGTCTGATATTGGTTTTTTCGAGTTCAGGATAATGGTATCTATCGATTTGATGCGGTTTTGGCTGTATTGCTATGAGACAAAAATTTTGGTCGTGGGCTCTCGTACTATAAGGCAAATGCGCTGTTCGTCTCATCACTCTGCAGTAAAAAAAAAAACTACAATTTTGAGTACTTAAGGTCAAGTTGGCACAAAAATTTTCGACATTTATGACCTGAAAAAGGAACTCAAAGAGACTAAACTGAGCATAAGGTAAGTTTTGTAATATGGCGTTAAAACCGTTTCGCTTATATTAAAATAAACCAGCGGCCCGTTCCGGCTTTGCTCGGATATCTTAATTTATACAAATTACGCGGCGTATTGTTCATCCACGATTTGTACTACTTCTTAAAAAATAGACTGCAGGCCCGTGAACATAATTTATGGTCAAATGAACCACCAGGAGACCTGTGTAGGATGATAGAAGGGTATAAAGTAATAAAATTTAACACTATGCCGTCACTTGTAAGCTGTCCAACTGAGCGCAGTTGACGAGGAGGGGGGGGGGGTTGCAACCCTCGATCATTTCTTCTTGTCGCATGATTTTTGTACGGCATTGCGAAATAATGTATTAGAAGACGTATAACAGTCTAATTATTTAATTTATTTCACTTCAAAGAGTTAACTTCTAAATCATTTTGTAATTTCCATTCCAGTGGCAATACTGACAGTGGTTTTGGCAGACGATTGTAACATAGACTGCTCGTATCTTATCGAGCCCGTGTGCGGGATGCTGATGGCGCCTGGAGGTGCCACTACTATTCAGCATTACCAGAACATTTGCCATTTGAACAAGATGAAATGTCGTCTAAAGGTTCTATACTGAAGAAGCTCATCTAACAGAATGGAATAACAATGAAGGATGCAGGCAAACAAAAAATGCTATTCCGGAAGCATCTAAAAAACTTGCCCGTAACCTCATCAGACTAAACAGGGACAAAATTTGTAAAGTTATGGGTATAATAACTGGTCACTGTCCCTTAAATAAGCACTTATTTACCATAGGTGTAACAGACAGTCCTCTATGCAGAGGATGCATGGAGGAAGAAGAAACGCCACAGCATGTACTCATGAAATGCAGCAGTTTGGCGAATCAACGGGCAGAATTCCTACAATCTCCGTCGTCTGTTCCGGATGCCTGTCGCAACCTTAATCGGATGCTTGCTTTCTGGGACTGCCTAGGCTGGTTGGAGTAGGAAAGGGAAGTATGAGTCACACACAATGGCCCAACTAAAGAGGCTAGGTGCGGAAAAGGCTCCGCCAAACTAACTAATTATATTATTAATTTATTTTTAGTTTAATCTAAACTACTTCAGCTGCACGTGGTAGCTGTGAATAAGTGAATAAGTTGGTAGGAAGGGCTGATGCCAAAATATAATATAAAGAAAACAGCTATGATTAGTCGATCACTCGATCATAGCTGTTTTCTTTATAGACTAATTGTGTACCTAATTTAAATAAACTAGGTACGATCCTAATATATGATTTAGCCATTTTTTCCAAAATTGTTGGTTATGATGCGTTTACGGCGTAATGAGTTTGTCTAAAAACAATTAGGTTACCACAAGACCAAAGGTAGTTAAAAAGTAATAAGTAAGGGGCATCTTATCAGCACTTTTATGGAACATAGTTGTGGATAGCTTCTTAAAAGGCACTAAACGATAGAAGATACACTACTATTGGTTATGCGGACGACCTAACAATACTGATACGCGGGAATACTGAAAACGTACTATGTAAGGCCATGCGTGTTGCTTTTCAGATTGTGAAAAAATAGTGAAGCGACCAACAACTGTCGATAACTCAGAGGTACCCTCGAACAGAACGATATGTCAACAAGTTTTTGATCGTAGACACAATATCCAACTGAATGCTGAACTAAAAGTTAGCTTTGCAGCAGAGAAGCAAGGATATACACAGACGGCTCCAAATCCGCATATGGTAGTATAATGAAACTCCGTTATTCGCTTGTACTTGTATTGTCATTTATTTCCACAAAGGTACATGGGTACAATATGATTTAACAAAGCCATCAATTATTGCTGCCGACCATCTTTCGGCCCTGATGAGAAGAAGAGAATTGAATCTTGTATGCCAACTACCAAGATGGCCATCTTGGATTTGAAATTTGTCATAGTGCATAGTATTTTACTAGTCAAGGCCTTTGATTTGAAACCCATATTGAGTAGTAGTGAAAAAAGTTAATGTAATTCGCCATTTTGTGGTGGCGGCCATCTTGGATTTGAAATTTGTAATAGTGTACAGTATTACCTTTACAGCTGATTAGTTTTATTTGACATTATTTTTTGGTATTATTTTACTACAAAGATGTTTTATTTATATAGATCATGTTCACTAAATAATTATCTATAATTTAATTGTAAATGACGTTACCAAGTGTTCTTTTGAAATAATGGTTCGAATAAATAAATTAAATTGAATTGAGTATACTACTAGTCAAGCCCTTTCATTTGATATCCATATTAAGGTAGGCTGTGAAGAAATATTTTGTCCGCCATTTTGTGGAGGCGGCCATCTTGAATCGATACTAACCAAACATAGCTAAAACATTTGCATGGAAATTAACCTTCAAAAATAAAAAAAACCTCATCGAGAGCAGCTCATCCGTTTGAGCTCTACGGTGCGACACACAGACAGACAGACATCGACATCAAACTTATAACACCCCTTTTTGGTCGGGGATTAATAAAAATATCAACAACAATAAACAATTTACGTGTAAACACAATCGTTCAATGGCACCGACTTCAAATAGACGAGTGAGTAGCGCTCATAATAATGAATTTAGCTTATTTTTCGCTATTGAATGCCTATTTGTGGTTTTGAAGCCGGTTTAATTTTTTGTATAAAAAGAGTTTATACAAGATTGTTTTCATTCATTTGTCATTTTGAAAACGCGATCACAGCACTGACGTGGTTCTGTTGTGAAAAATTCTGAAAAAGTCGCTATGAAATGGATCCCTATTTAATCGAATATTTCCATAGTAAAAGATAAATGCCATCAAACTTACGACCCGCAATCCTCTCGAAATTCAATGAAAATTCAGCCTTCACAATCGCTGATTTAATTAAATTTTTAACCGTAAATCTCGTGTTGAAAACATCAAATTGTAATTTCACTGTCCCGCTTCAGTGGAGAGATCATTTGAGCAATGACTGTATTGCCGTGAACGAACGTTTCGATTTGACAAAATTGAAAATGAATTTAATCATTTTTCTGAAATGTTAGTATGTTGTTGTTATATTTTCATTTCGATACGAGCTGCGCCCCGCCGAATTACCCGTAGCTAGATAATTTTTCACGATAGTTTATTTAGTTAGACCTAATACGATTCACGCATATGATTCATTGTCAACATTGATGTCTTGGAAAACCTTTGTAAATTTCGTTCCAGTGGTAATACTGGCAGTGGTTTTGGCAGACGATTGTAACATAGACTGCTCTTATCTTATCGAGCCCGTGTGCGGGATGCTGATGGCGCCTGGAGGTGCCACCACTATTGAGCATTACCAGAACATATGCCATTTGAACAAGATGAAATGTCGCCTGAAGGGCATTAAAAGTAAGTAGTTGTATTGTTTTACTAGCAACGACCCGTGGTTCTAATCTTCCCTTTGTAATTCCCGTACCCACAATAAAACGTAACGTATGTGTTATTTCGGACCATCCTGCTAATATTTTAAATGCGACAGTTTGGGTGTGATAGTCGGGACAATTGCATGGATCGGGTTGAAAATTGGAACGTAATTAGATTATTGTATAGAATAGCACATAGGCTACTTTACATTTCGAAAAAATAACCTGTATGTCCTCATTACTACTACTGAATGTTACTTACTATGCGTGTGAAATGGCAGAGCATTGCTAGCGATGTATGTGTTCCAGTTCCAAATTTAAACTCCATCCTTTCAGTCGTTCCAATGTGATTAATCAACAAATATCCAAACTTGCACAGTCATCGTGTTATTAGTGGGATTGAACTACTTTTTTTCTTTCTATTATCACACTTACATCATAAAAACGAAACGGTGTATTTGCGAGTGTGTATGTTTATTTTCAACACACTTGCTCAGTTCAGTTCAGTTCTTGGTTTTCTGGGCTATACAACTTTGTCGTAATTCTGCCAATACCCGTTTCTTGGGAGTTTCGTAAACACACTTGATCATATAGTGCCTCTAATTTCACACACATCAGGCTTATAATGCCACCTGTCACCAAACTGTGTACCTATTGCTTGCATGCAACTTCGTATTTAAATAGATAAATTTAATTTGCACGTATTTCAAAATAAAACTTTCACTCAAATATAACGGTTTTCTATATAGGTAATTAACAAAACTTTAAACCCCTCATTTTATGCGTAGCTATCAGAAAGCAAAAAAAAAAAAAGAAACCTAATTTGTTTAGTCTGTGGCTGGTCGCTATTGTTAGTTGCGCGCGCGTTATTTGACAACTGATTAATTTTTCCCGCCATAACAAAACATTTTTAACAGCTCGTTTTCATTCTTGAAATGATTTTTTTTAAAGTTGTACGAGTACCTATTATAAGTATGTTTAAAAATCGTGTAATACACGTGTCGTCAACATTCTAAACTTGTACCATAATGGTAAGGATTCAAAATTAAATACGTAGTAAGTACATTACCTAGATTAACACAAAGCCTTTTTTCAGTTATGCTGACTTTACAAACACTTTACAGACTTTGCTGATTACAAACTTTAATGCCATGGGCCACAAATGGGCCCATACTATCGAGAAATGTCATTAATTATCGCGATAATGGACGTTAACCGTAGGTGTTAAAACAACCTTCGGTAAACGCCCATTGGGTGTATTTTACACCTACGGTTAACGACCATTAACGCGATAATTAATGACATTTCTCGTTAGTATGGCCCCAGCATTGAAGTTTGTAGTTGTTATGTCGCAGAGCGCAACTACATAGGGACAATTTAAACATATAGTTATTCATTTTATGTTGTTAGTATTGACAGTCCTTCCCGACGAGATGTGTGGTGTGAAACCAGGCGGTAGTCGTCGAGTGAATGACTTCAGTATCGTCGGAGCCCACCAGGCGTGCAACCACTCGTGTCCCACCTACTGCGTCGATACCTACGACCCAGTCTGCGCTCAGATACACTACTTAGTAAACGGGGCTAAGAAGAATGAAATGAGACCCATGGTCAACCATTGTCATGTTGACTTGTTTTCGTGCTCAGTGGGCGTGAGTGAGTTTCTTTCTATCTCTTACAACAAAAAACTTTCATGACACTTTCGTTATAATATGTCCGGCTGCGGATCGCGTTGCCTGTGTGGGTTTTTTAAGACTGATATAATCTCAGCGTTGTCAAGTCCAGAGTAAATTGTTTCTTCTAGGTAAGCATGCCCCATGGTAGAACGCATTTTCGCTTAACATCAGGCTAGAGGTCGGTCAAAACAAAAATTAAATTTCGTTAAAAAACATTGCACTTAAAGAACGTATCTACAAGAAATGTTTGTGAAGTTGCCAGTTATTTTGTAAAAATAAAACGTTTGTTTTTAAAGCTTTAATTAACATAACCAAGATTTTTTCCCAATGGAAACTTTTTAGTACTCTTCGCCATAGCGGCCTACCTACTAAAATCCTGGGGCGTTTTCCACGTTAGGTCTGTAAAATCATGACATGAGTAGTATTATCATCTAAGTACGCGCAAAACTGAATAAGCTCTTGGGATTTGGTGTAACTGGGTGGTGTGTTATTATTTGGTCACGGGGCATGGAAGTTATTTACTATAGTATTAGTAGTATTATATAAGTTATGGAGAGAGGGGCACTCCGCACCACGCTGTTCTTTAGGCAGCAACATTCATTGTACTCTTGAATTCGTCCTACTGCTACAAAAAGTTTTGTGAGCACTTCATAACTAATATTAAAATTCGATATCCTGATTATTTAACAAGGTAACATATTTATTTTACAGATGTAACAATTACAGCTTTAAGCAAATGCATACAGGCACACAGTTTAATGTTCATGACGTCAGTAGTGGCTATGAAGTCACTTGGATTCGTTGATCATAGACGAAGACGCTCTTTAGCTTATGACGACATTGTGAGGGCAATCCCAAATGAAGCATCTGACGAGAAAAAAAATCGAGACACGTCACATGAAAATCATAAAAAGAAAAACCTGAAGGTGCAAAGTGGAACAAGTCATTTGGGATGGATAATTAGAATACTTCCTGAAAGAAATAGTTAATTGTTACATTAGTTATAGTGTTTTATAATAATAATTCTAAATGTGGACTTACTTGTGTATTCACGAGTGGACACGGAGATTTCGCTTAGAGTCATAACGTTTCTGCTCTCAGGTCGAAAAAGCGGCATCGTTTCATGAAAGACGTTCAAAAGACTCGAACAACTCGAGGTTAGAGTCCAGTTTTGTAATAAGATCATCTAGGCAGTGGAATGCGTTGCCTGAATGTATCTTTCTTAATACAATATATCGGTGTTCAAGTAGAGACTTTCTTTTTAAGTAAATTGGCGTCATGGTCAATCGCATCGTCGCTTAACATCAGGCGAGATGGCGGTCAAGTCTATAAATTATTGTAAAAAAAACACTAGGTAAGTACCTAAAAAAGAGAGCTGTGTTCGGCTGAAATGTAAGTCGAACAGAATCGACAATAATATTACACGTGATTAATCCATGTGAGAATGTACCATAACTACGTTAGATTTACTAAAAATTACTTCTAACGATGATCTGAAACTACATAAAAAGTTTTAAAATTGTTGAGAGATGAAACTGTGAAACTGAGATAAAACAAACTTTAAAGGAATGTTCCAAAGACTAATAAGTATTTTTTTTTAATTTGTCATGTAGCACCGTCATATACGAGTACTTATTATTATTATTGAAGCCGATTAAGAAGATGAGAGCGAGAATCGATATTTTTGGTTAATCTACGATTATTATTTGATTTTGTGGGTCTAGATTATCCAGATGTATCGACACCGACAGAATTCGGTTACTAGAGTATTCCGGTTCCTATTTGGTTCGAGTACAAGAATTTAGTATTGAGAAAACACTAGTATCGGCCTGAGATTTTGTAGGTTATGAAAAGAATTGGAATTTAGAAAATGTTTATCTCTTACACTCGGCTAAATTGTAAAAACGCCTTTAAGTAAATGCAATTTCTCAGAATGAAAAGGCTTTGCTATTCCATACTCTATTATTATCTGTTTGAGCTCCAAATGTCTGCTTGATCTTTTCAGTTGCTACCTACGACATGATTGAGCCATGAAATCGAACTTTAATATTTACGGTATTACTAGATTAAAAATATCAAGAACAGGTATAATGGGATCGGGATAATTCCCGACAAAAAATGACATAGGTGCCTGTGTTATTGCAGACGATTATGTCTATAGTTATGCACTTAGGTATATGTACCCAATTTAACATCCAGATCCCTTTAGACGATTTTGCGTGAAAGAGTATGAAACATCCACAGATAGTAAACTTTCGCCTTTAAAATATGCATAGGATATTATGACTTGTGTTTTAAGACTATTAGACATCTTCCTTCGTCTAATAATACCATTTCGTTCTTTTTTATTTGTTACCTTATTTGTAGTGGTAGAATTTTTTGCAGAGACTACCTGGGACAAAACACACCTTTACCAGCTATTCTACCGTCCAGCAGTAATATTTTAATATTACAGTGTTCCGGTTTTCAAGGAAATCTCGCTCGCTCACTCGCTTCGCTCACTTCACCTTATGTTATAAAAAACAGTGGTATTCCGGAAGTACCGACAGAATTGAAAACTAGTACCTCTTACACAATATATGTACAAATGTACATACTGATACTAACAGTGGGCCAGCTTGGTGGATTGCTATTGACTCTCCCCTAGAGAGAAAAGACCCTGAGTCCAAGTAGTGGCAACATTTAGTGCAGTATATAAATATATAGTTGTATCAATATTGGTTATGCTCGAACTAAACGAGGCTAGTTTAGCTAGCATAGCAAGCTAGTGTCAGCAAGCTAGCAAGCTAGTACTTCTATATAGCTTCGTATAGACAACGCTAGCCAACGTTAGTTTTGTCTACACTAGGTTGAAAAACTAGCCTCGAGCATTCCACTCATACTCCAAGCGGTTACAATATCGCTAGTGTTCAATTGTTTTTCCCATCCTGATAAAAACCACAGACTAAGTAGAGAGTTATAAAAACCCAAAGCGCTCAAAGAAGTTTTCACTTCAAAAAAGGTAGTACTCGTAGTAGTAGTTATGGAAATAGCGAAAGGACGCTGTATTAGAATATAAGACAAATTTGAAAAGGTTTTGTATATCAACTACGAGTAGGTATTTCACGATAATTTTCCAGGTAAATGCAGGGAAATAAAGCAACATGTCAAGATCCGAGCGTTGGTAGGCGTAAATTCGAACTCGCGTGATTAATGCCCAGTCCGTTCCGATCTACGCCCGTGGTTTCGAGGGCCGAATTAGCCACCACTGGCTCGTAAATTTGCTGGTGGCGCCTCCTAAATTTGTGAAGTTTAAAAGCCCAGTGTAATTGATTGCAACGCTAGAGTTTTGCGATGTTAACGGCATGCAGCCTTTTGGGGATTCAAAACCCGTGGTAGCGGAAATTGTTCTGTGATATATCATTACTGCCAATTCTAACCTCCAATACAAAAACAACGGAGTGTTGTAAGTATGATTTGTCCTTCTCTTTATTTTTGTGTCTATCTTTAGCGTCGTAGGTCCCAAACTGATTTTGCAAGATTAATTTTAAAAATAGTCGAGATTGTTCTTATGTTTGATTAAAATGGCAGCCGCTACAAAAAGGCGGGAGTATTTTTTTTTAATTTCGTACGTTTTTAATTACTTATGTATACGAAAAAACTGGCGAAAACAAAAATAAGAATGTTACTAGAAACAAATCAAAGTATCTTAGTTTAGCATAGTTTCTTAGAATAGCGTAACAGTCAGTGAATATATTTTATGGTACAATAGTAAATTGGGATTCTGGTAACTCAGGATGTAAATTGCTGGTTATCTTAGCTCTTTCGCGTTCGCGTACTTATATCTACGGTGGACGAACGACGGCTTTAAAGAAACATAGCATATTCATTTGTATAGATATTAGTAAGTGTTTTAAGATGCGTTCCCCAGCAAAACGAGCAATTTGTTTTGTTTTCAGAGCTATCTACTCAGTAGCTAATACAAATATCAACTTGTAAAAAATACTTTTAATTTCTTAAAAATTTTTGGCTTCAATGTGGTATTTTTTTTTGTTAATGAATTTATTGTTTAAATAATCTCCTCACAACGAAACCATAAAAAATAGGAATATTTGTTTATTTTTTTAGACTTAGACGTTTATTCTAAAGTTTGAGCGTAAAACAGCGACAAATCCTACTGTTTCTTTCTTGCGATGTGCGATGAGGTAAGAAATACTCAAGGTCATTTGCTTGGGGTACGGCCTTAATGCTCAGCTGGGAATTGGAGACTTCTCTAAATTAAGAAAGAAGTTATAGTCGTAATCCACGCTAGCCAAGTGCGGAAGCTTCCCTCGAACGATGTCTTTTACGGGGGCCGTAAAAGACATCGCCGATTTTGTTGGGCGGGAGGATTCCCGGCATTGTCTTCGCTATTGCTGTCTCTATTATTTCAAGTGAAAAGAAAAGAGATAGCGATGCCAAAGCTAAGACAATTTGGCTCATTCGAATTTCTAGTTAGGCCGTAGACTCTCCGGTTTCCTTCGCCGATGAAGTCAGTGATGATGAGGTGGTAACAAATTTGGACAGCAGGATTTGAACCTACGATAGGCGAAATTGAATATTCTTGCTACTAGTCCATCACAGACCTCTTAAACCATACTTTCAAGACTACGCCCGACTTATCTGTGGAGTGTAGCGATAGATAGCACCACGATCGAAAAGTTTTCCCACCTATTGCAAAATTAGACAACTTCTGTGGTATTTAATATGTACTCGTAACTCTGGTTTTTGGCCGTTCTACAGATAAATAAGTGGCACTGTATATCCAATTTTCCTCCAGGCCACGTGGTTCGACAGCGTAGTTCGATCAATCGGACCACGTGAACTTTTTTTCCAGTTGGTTCGATTAATCGAACCAACTGGAAAAAAATGTATTTTTGAGACTCCTGATAGTTCGATTTTTCTGACTATGTGGACTTTTTTCAATAGGTTCGATTAATCGAACTTAGTCAAACCTTGTAGATTTGCTAAACTTAGGTAGATAAAAACAACAACACAATGTCAAGATTATTTTAAGCTTTATTTTATGATTTTATACTGTTTAAGTACTTCACTTTATTTCGTAACGTTTCCAAGGACATTACAACCTTATAATTATACAGTACAGTAAAAGCGAACAATAAGTTCGACTTAAAAATTTTCGACTAAATTGGTTTTGTGGGATTATTATTCATATTATGTGTTCATTATCTTCATTTGTTAGATACTACAATTTCATTTACTTTAAAATTAACGATTTCTGCAAACTAGAGAAATACAGGATGGGCGGTTAATTGCGCCTATGAGTGTACTTCGATGAATCGAACCAGTTGAACTTGCCGTCCCAAGTATTAGTAGTTCACGTGGTTCGATTCTAAAATCGAACCAAAGGGAAAAAAAAGTTCACGTGGTCCGATTGATCGAACTACGCTGTCGAACCACGTGGCCTGGAGGCAATTTTCTACGTTTGAGTTCATTCAACGTCATAAACGTTGAAAATTTCCTTAACATTTGACTTTACTTAAAATATTTGATAGCGTTTGAGCTAGCGTACTCATTGAGTACATGTTATGACTGTAGGTAAATAAATACCAGTTTCTCAAACCATTTCGTAAGAAGTAGCAATTTCTGGGAAAGCAGATACTACATCTAATATAGTATTTTTTTAATTGCTTACTATAGATTTGTACTTGATCACAAGCTCGTATAATGTTATGCAACAATGCCGTCTACGGTAGAATGTGATTAGGTATCTAAAAATCCGATTTCTTTTCATCTTCAACATACCCAGATTAAATCCATCAGAGCATACTCCCTCAGGCAACGTATTCTGCAGTTTAGATGTTTCCTTTACGAAAGCGGCGACAAAAATTGAGATGATCTCGTCGTTCAAATTTTTGGAACGTCATTTATGAAACGATATCGCTTTTTGCGAGCTACGGGCTACCCAAGAGAAAAAAAGTGGCAAGGTTATACATCATATAAGTGGCAAAGGTTATAAGATCATATAGATCGGTTCCATACTTTCCAGAAAGTATCGGAAATAGTTTTCAATTGAATTTATAGCTTCTTCCGAAATATCTATAATTTACATTACAATACAATACAATAACTCTTAATTAAAAAGCCACAAAGCACAAAAAAACACCAAATAATACAAAACAGAAATTTAATTGGCGGCCTTATCGCTTAAAGCGATCTATCTCTACCAGGCAACCGTGCAAGGTACATTACCTATTAAGTATGTCTCTACACATAATTTTACATATTATTCTAAATATGTCCACATTAAACGTAATTGTATTTTAAAAATTAAACAATATGGATGTTTAGTATTTAAATTTAAAATATTGTTACCGCAGTATTTGCAGTACCTAACTTACTGACCACCACAATTTTTTATAGTGGTAATAGCTTACAAATTATGAAATAGACTTTAACGCTTTTTAGGGTTTCGTAGCCAAATGGCAAAATACGGAACCCTTACAGATCCATCATGTCTGTCTCTGTCTGTCTGTCTGTCTGTCCGTCCGTATGCCACAGCCACTTTTCTCCGAAACTATAAGATAATAAACTATAACTATAAGATTTTCTTACAAAAAATAGAAAAAAACAATACATTTCCCCATTTTGTCCCATTTGTTTTGTCATTTGTTTGGGGGTGTCCCATACTTAGAAATGAAACTCAATTTTTTTTTCTACCAAAACTATACTTTTGTGGGTTATCTATGGATAGGTCTTCAAAAATTATATTGAGGTTTCTAACACATTTTTTTTCTAATTGTTGACCCAACCAAAACTTCCCTGTAATTTATTTTTGTTATGTAACTTTTCTTTTTAATTTTGATGTTTTTTACTATATTTTTATTCTGCTACTAGCTGTACCCTGCCACGTTTCGCTGTGACATATTGTGATGCAAAATTATAAAATATAAATATAATATTGTGATAAAAACAATTCCTGTTGCGGATTATGATTATTATGATTAGGATTATCATTCTAAAATTACAGCTCGATCGGTGCAGAACTTTTTGAG
Organism: Ectropis grisescens; assembly: GCA_017562165.1. Classification (NCBI taxonomy): domain Eukaryota; kingdom Metazoa; phylum Arthropoda; class Insecta; order Lepidoptera; family Geometridae; genus Ectropis; species Ectropis grisescens. Next base: position 14,191,941 of record CM029781.1, on the reverse strand, counting down.
TTTTTGAAGCGTACACAAACCAACATAACATTTTTATGTATAAAGATTATGGGTATATATAATATATAAATAAACTCATATTTATAACTCTAAGTTTACCTTTAATATAAATATAGTTAACCGAAAAGCTCAATGGTTATTTAATAATTGAGTTGGCTTCAGTTGACGCTTCGAACCTAATTTTAGTTTTAATTAAATTTTCTTCACTCCGTATTATAATTTATTTTTATAAATTTTAGTAGAAAAAGCTCTCGCTTTATTCGTTTTGAAATTAGATTGCTAGACGTCTAAATTAAAAAAAAGGAAAAACCTGACAAAGACGGACGGACACTTAGACACTTATATATTATTAAGTATACTACCAGTGCCCCGCAGTTTGACATAAAATAATTTAACCTATGTGTTATTTGAATTATTATATACTGCGTGAAATTTAGCACTCTATGTGCCAAATCGATACCTTAATTTGCAAAACGAATAACTCCATAGTAGCAAATTTCACAGAGGCCACTAAAAACTTAATATAAAAAAATTAAAGCATCAAAAGAAAAATCAAACATCCCTTTGGAAATTGTATTTCTGATTAACTAATAAACACTTAAAGTAATGAAAAACCAGTTACGCAATACATTTTAGTGGTGATTTAATGTGACCCTGTGAAATTTGCTACTATGGAGTTATTCGTTTTGCAAATTAAGGTATTGAATGCACTCTTTGTGCACGAAATTCGGCACTGTATGTGACACATTTCATGCAGCTCCCAACTATAGTTTTTGCGTGAAAGAGTAACAAACATCCATTTATCCTCACAAACTTTCGCATTTATAATATTATAAGCTTGTTTGTTTGTAAGGTCGCATGTCTGTTCCCACGTATCTGTGTAACGATGAAATTTGAATGTAACTAAATATAAAGTAAGTAGGTACATAGGGTTAAAGTTGTTGAGCCACTGGTTCCACCGCAGAGTCCAGCTTGATATTTTTAAAATCAACACATATATGTCTATTTTTGTTCGTTAGTTTTCTCAGACATTATTTGACATAACCAAAGAGTGAACACAACAAATTTATTTAGTACTCATATTCATAATTCTACTACTACCTTCTTCTTTAGAAGGGAGGAGGAAGAAAGGTAGACCTAGGAGAAGTTACATGAACCAAGTGAAGGATAAGATAAATGTAGTGTCGTATCAGGAAGTCAAGGAGAAGGCGGAGTGTAGAAGTACATGGAAGGAACTCCACCGACAAGCGACACTCCATCGCTCTTAAATTATGAATGAAGTCATAATTATTTATTATGGTATTTCTGAAATAAATTATTCCTAAGTTACTCTGTATAAAATAAGTTGTCTGCTAGTGAAAGTCCAGTTGTCAGGAACTAATAGACAACCAAAGATCTATCTATCTAATATATATCTATCTCATTTTCTCCGAAGAAACAAAAACAGGCTTCAATTTAAAATTAAATTCGGACACTCGACCAAATTTCATAGAAATCAATTAAGTACTAAATACTTCAGTAGTCTAAATACATGAAAGCAAATTGTAGTTTCTTGTTCATATATCAAACACCGCTACACCGATTTTGATAAAACTTATATGAGACTACTTCTTGAATGATCTACTAAACAAAAAAAACAATCAAAATCGATTCACAATTGGCAGCGCTATCGCGTAGCATATGTACCTACTTACAAAAAATACATACAAGCGAATTGAAGAACCTCCGCCTTTTTTGAAGTTGGATACAAATAAAATGTTTTTTATGTAAAGAACCGAAAATGTGCATTTAGTGAAATAGTGTAGAGTTGGAATCGACCGGTTTTTTTATCCGGTTTTCAGCTGTTTTCTTGTGCTCACATAGGGCAGATCTATAAATGGAAAGACAATCTAACCTACACCACTAGAAGTGATAATTTTCCGATACCTAGAAAAATCACAGTTGAACGTCAAATAAATAAAATAAATTTCTAATTTCTTTTCTGGTTACAAAAATTATGTATTACTTTTAAACTTAAAACATGATAAAATTCACATTTTATTCAAAGGTATAACAATAGGTACATAAATATTATATGGTCAAAGGTTTGAAACTTACGTAATTTTTCACAGTAGAATACCAGAAGGTTCTTCGTGGACGTATGAAAGGAAATAGCTATTTATCGGGAAACTGGGGTGAAAGCAGGAATTTCTGAAATTGAGAGCAAAGAGGTGATTTTATGGGCAAGAATTCGATATATCACCCGGAGAGATAGCCGCCATACCGCAAACTGAGATAGATTTAACGTTGGGGCTGTGGAGTTGTAGAAGGCGATAATAATGACAAGAGGCCTGCGTTAGTATTATTAATTACCTGCCATTTACCGTGGTTATATAGTGGACAAGTCCTCGACATTTCAATGCACTTTACCTGTAAACACGAAACGTGAAAACACATAAAAAAATTTGGGGCCCACCATTTGATCATGGCAAATATAGCCAGTAATAAATTAAACTAGCCACTTGCCTGTCCCTGGTCACTACTGTGCCATTTTTTTCCGGTCAACTGTTATTGCTACACAAACACGAAGCGTTCGGAAACACGTTTTTTATTAATAATCTGTAGCGCAGAAATGCCTTGCTTGCGGTTGTTAATCTTCAGAAAGAATCATTGATTACGTTTAACCAACTTTTTTTGGCCATTTCAATTGTCGGAAATTGGTCGCCATCGCGTCGGGAACAATGACCGCATTGTGAGGAATCATTTTAATCAGTTAAAATATTAGACTTCGCAATGCATCACTTTTGTTTATATGTTATCTCTATGTAAAACAAAATATAATTTAGTTTTTCTATCTTACCTTACCTACACCTTTGCCAATTATTCTACCGCCAAGCAGTAATCGGTAAACATCATAGTGTTCCGGTTTGAAAGGCAATGTTCCAGATAAATCTGGCTCCTATAATACAAGCTTTGCTTAGTTTGGGGTCAGATAGTGTTGTGTGTGAAATTTCCACCAATTACAGGGTATCGAGGTAAATATTTCATAACTGAGTGACGAGATTTTTTTTATTATAATTTAACCTAGCACAGCACTGCTGTGCTAGGTAAATTTCAACTTCCAATAGTTGTTTGACACTGTTGTGTTATGGACAGGCATGTTGCTTGTTATCAGCCACATGTCCTGCTCGTCTCGTTACAAAGTCAAAGTACTTTATTCATAAATGTACAATTTACATGTCAATTAATAAAAAATAAAAACAAAATAAAGAGCATACAAATTGTATACATTTCTAAAGTTTGAAATGACTACTTTACTGTATTACAATAATTATTGTACAGAAAACTGCCAAGCATTTAAGAGTATAATGTCTTTATTACAATTGTACTGACCTATGTCAAATTTATTTCTTTACACTTTTATGGGAACTTTGCCATCACTTTCTAAAAATTCGCTGTAACTATAAAAAGTTTGATCGACAAGCCAGCACTTTAATCTGTTGTTGAAGCTGTCGAAACTATTTTGCGAAGAGTATTATAAACTTCCGGTCCCATAATGTGAGTCAACTTCCGTGACCTCGTGAGAGAGTGTGACATCCACATCATCCACATCAGTGTGATATAACATCCAGCTTGTCGGCGTTCCGTATGTTTCGAGAATGTCTCTCTCCTCGCGTGTTTTACGATTCTAGATTATTTTTGACATACACAGCCACTTGGTAGATCAAGATAGCAGGTAAAGTAAGTATACCAAGCTCCTTCACTCTTTACTATTAATAAATAACTAATATAGGGAATAGTTGTCACAGCTCAACACAAAGAAACTCTATTAAAATGGAAGATCTAATAGAATAAAAGACTACCACAGAGAATAGTGATATCAAACGAACTGTTAAAATGATAATAGCCTTTACATTACATCTCGTATTAAATTATTATTAAACGCTCCACATACGAGTCCTAAAATCAGAGGAAATGACGTAAAAGTAATGGGAGGAGCCTACATCACACCACATGATTGGTGATTTATGGTGCGATGTAGGTCTCAACTACTCCTCCCACAAGTTTTACGTGATTTCCTCTGATTTTAGGGCTCGTTTGTAGAGGTTTTAGTCCTAGTCGCCACATACGTGCCAACTTTGTACAGATAATGCTCTTGATTATCTATCTACTAAATATAATTAAAGAACTCTTGTTTTTGTTAAGACAAACAAAGCTTACTTACAAAGTATTATTCGCCCACATCGGGAAGGTCGTCAAAACTTTCTTATCAGAGCAGCACGTCGTAAACTGCGCTCAATCTACATTTCAGTGATACCTCTAAGGAGACCCAGTAAAGTTTTTCGCAAACTGCTGCCAGAATGAATACGATCGAAAATGCGGGTAGACGCCAGGTTAGAACTGTCTGGAAACAGGGCCCCATTGAGGAGTTGTTGAATGTTTTAAAAATCTGCTACTTCTCTTCTTTGTAAAATAGCAATATTTCAGAACTTTGAAAAGTAAATTTCGTTTAACTATTTTTCATAACTGCCTGTTTGATAAGTTTCGGTAAATTATAATTTGCTGAAGATAGATTCAATAGCTTAAGATTTTATTTGAATTTGAAATATAGTGCTGGCAGTTCCTGTCTGAATAAAACACAAAATCGGCAACATTTATACAAACATGTTTTTGGTATGCATGAAACGGTTTAAAATTGGTTAGCAAAATAATTGTCGAAAATATCGAAGAACATCCACAAAAAATAACATACTTGCGAAAAAAATCACATACTGAATATCATCTTCTATCTTTTTGGAAGTCGGTTATAAATATAAAATGTACAATTCGTTTCTTTTTCTGGGAATAGGTAAAAACAAGTCTGATGATCTAACAACCTACCGATTTTTTAATTTTTTTATCGGGTACTAGCAGTGTTTCTTAGTTTTCCTGGCGTATTTCCCGTTCCCGTTATTTCCTTGTGATAAAAAGTAGCCTATGCCAGACTATAATGTAGTTAACAAACTTGTGCCTAAGTTTCGCAGTGGCGGCAGCTACGTATATCCGTGCTGGTATAACGTTTCATTAATTAAACTTATAAAAGAGAAGACTAAATTACATACAAATTGGGTAAGGTACGGTAACCCACGCGATTACCAAGCATTCTCATTACTTAGAAAAAGACAAAAGAAGTTACAAGTTGAATGTTATGCTAATTTCATTACGTTCTCACAACAGGAAATAAAATCTAATCCAAAAGCTTTTTGGACTTATATAAAATCTAAACGTGAAAATACTACTGACTATCCGCAGGTTATGACGTACGGTGATGTACAATTTAACACTCCTTCGAACATATGCACCGCGTTCAATAATTTTTTTCAAAAAAATTTCGGTACCTCTACGGTAAAAAGTAATTACTTAAAATATTGTTCTTTCAACGAAAGTTTGTCTTCTAGTTGCGATGTGATATCCTCTGTCGAGGTAAATGTGAACGAAATCCGTAGGGCTATTCTTAATCTAGATGCTAACAAAGGTGCTGGAAATGACGGCTTTCCCCCGATCTTTTTTAAGAAGTGTGTTGAATCGTTGGCATATGCAATTACTTTGCTGTTCAATAGATGCTTTTTAGAGGGATTTGTTCCCAAAATTTGGAAAGAGGCTAAAATAGCTCCGGTCTACAAAAAGGGCTTAAAAACGGCAGTAGAAAATTATCGTCCTATATCAATTTTAAATGTACTTAGTAAATTAATGGAACGTATAGTGCATTCTCGCATTCACTCTATAATAGCGCCGTCAATACCCGATGAACAGCACGGTTTTATGAGAGGTCGCTCGACTGCGACCAACTTGGGCACCTTCACTAACTACCTGGCTACCAATATGGATGCTGGCTCGCAAGTAGATGCGGTTTATACCGATTTTGAGAAGGATCGCGTGGATCACATCATTTTGCTGCATAAGCTTTTTGAATTGGGTATTCGAGGTAATTTACTACGATGGCACGAATCATACCTATATAGACGTTCACAGGCTGTTGTTATCGGTGGTTATTGCTCTGATTATGTAAACATAACATCCGGTGTGCCACAAGGCTCAATTTTGGCTCCTTTACTCTATGCGGGTTATTTATATGATGTAGGCAATTGTGTTCACCATGCTAGGTTTCTAATGTATGCAGATGATATGAAAATATTTATGAAAATCCAAAACGAGTCTGATTGTATCAAATTACAAGCTGATCTCAATCGTTTGAGCGATTATTACATTAAAAATCGCGCTGGTATTAATATTGGTAAATATCATATAATCACATACTCACGTAAAAAATACCCCATTGTATTCACCTATTGTATATCTGATACCAGTATATCAAAAGTAAATATAGTGCGGGATCTTGGAGTCCTCCTGGACAACAAGCTCTCGCATTCTGATCATATCGAAACCATTATTAATAAAGCTTATAAAAGTCTAGGTTTTATTATGCGAGTCAGTAAACCATTTACGGACATCAAGTGTGTTAAGTTACTCTATTACTCCTATGTAAGAAGTATTTTGGAGTATTGTAGCACAATTTGGAATCCAACTTACGCTCGTTACATCACAGATGTTGAAAAAATTCAGCGCAAATTTGTTAAACATCTTAACTATAAGTCGCATACATATACATTAGATTACGTGGATTCATGCAAGTATCATCTGCTGGATGGCCTAGAAAAGAGACGCCTCCACCTTGATATGGCCTTCTTGCATGGCTTATGTCATGGATATATTGATTGTCCTGGTCTCACCGATAAAATATTGAGTTTTCATACGCCGAAAAAACGCACTAGGCATACCAAACTATTCTCTATCGCCCAGTCTCGTACTAACTATGCACAGAACTCAATAGTCAATCGCCTTCAAAGTACATACAACACGAAGTTTAATGACAAAATTGATATTTTGAATAGTGACAAAATATCTTTCAAAAGAAATATGTCAAAAATAGTGTAATATTTCCAGTATTTTTCTATATGCACAATGCAATGCAAAGTTACTTTCATGCTTAACATGATAAGGGATACGCACTTACAAAACACACACTCACACACACACACACCCTCACACACAATGTTACCTACACGGATTGATAAATGCACGCAGTGCTCGTATTTTTTGGTGTTTCTATATGGTTTGTTGTTTTTTATTTTATTTTCACTCATATTACTTATCGTTAAAATCTATTTTTTGAAAACTACACAGTAATCTTGTATCAGCATGTTCACATAATGTAAATCCGTTATTGGCCGTAAGTTAGTTTGTAAGTTAATGAATATCTGTTTTTTAAGGGCTGTGGATTTTGTATAAATAAATAAATAAATAAATAAATAAAACTTGATGTGATTAGCCGTTCCGGCGTGATTGAGCAACAAACATCCAACATCATTGATAATTAGTAGGATTTAGCTTACAGCTACAAAAAATTATGTAATCGTGTAACGATGCTTAGGTAGGTAACTAGGTACATAACATGACTTTTTAATAAATTTAATCGTGTTATCGAGTGTATTATTAAACATAAATTAGTTTCTAACATTCAGTTAAGGAAAACCCTACAAAACAAGATCAATTAATAATTCCATGGATACTTCTAAATAAATATTTTGCATGTTTTATATTTAAAGTTTATTAACCGTATCGTCCGTGTTTTCAATTCGACCCATTCACCAGTTCCGATGTGATTGAACAACACATATCCAAACTTTCCAATTTATAATGTTAGTAGGATGGTAAAAAACATGAAAGTACAAATCAATGTCAATGGATGTTTATTTACGCCTTTGATTTGTAATTTCTTTGGAAACTGTGAAAGAAACACCTTTCAAATGAAACACAGATATAATTTGCATTTTACTACTTAACTGTACCTACAATAACTGGCGTAGGTATTTTTTTTAAAGTGACTCTTTGCTGACCACTTTTTAATTTTATGCAATAGGGAAGATGCATGCATTTTTTTACATTTTACATTATTATAACACAATAAAAAATATAAATACTCTTGTAAATGTACAAATTGATTTTTAAAATAATATTTAAAATATTGATATAATTTGACCAGTTTAAACGCCGCCATCTTTTCCGCGCCTGCATGACGTCACAGGCCAAGACCTGTGTTTGTTTACTATGGTTTACTACAAGTGTTGCAGTTACTTTGTACCGATTTTTGAGTTGTGCTAGCTAATTAAACGATGGATAACACGACTTTTCTCTCCAACACTACTAGCTCAGTACGAATATAGACACCGTTACATGTGTATAATACATGTCATGTGACGTCACATTTGGTTTCGACCAATAGTGATGCGTTTCGCAAACTTGAATTTCCCGCGCTTATTTTGCACTTTTTAAATAATATTTTTTATAATTAATAACTAACTAAATAATAAAATAATTGTTTTGGCGTAATGGCGGGACATTAAGGATTCTACGAAAAAAAAAATCAAGCCAATTTAAACTACATGCATATTCCCTATTGTTTTTATTAAAAGCTACCCTAGCAACAGTTCCAAGCATCGGCCACGTGCCTGGCACGTACTTGAATACGTGCCTGGCAGAAAACCCTTCGCTTGTAGGAGGTGGCAGGGCGTAAAGACAACTACGGCCCAAACTATTTGGAAGTCATCTAACACATCCAAAACTGTGTTTTCGTCTTGTTCGCCACCTTATTGATACATACCTTTGTAAGCCGTGCTGGAATCTTCAGGTAAGGTTCTTTTCTGAAATACTGCAGGGAGTTAAAAGACCTGAAAGCGTGTAGTACACGTATTCACCTAGTGGTCAGTTAGTCAGTTGGTAGTGAAGTGGAAAAAGATAGTGTTGTGTATTTGGACATTTCTTTGTAACATACATTGTAAAATGTTTAATTTTAAGTTAATCACTGTTTTTCTGTATTGTTTTGTGGTGTAATAAAGTATTTATCATCCCACCAGCTCGGAAAGAGTACTTTTGCTCCTCGATATCAGGGCGCAAAAGTCATTTTTACCCTCTAGAGGTTAGAAGAAGAAGTAAATTTGAATTTAGAACATCGTGTGTACTAAGGTTTTGAATTCAAAACATAATTCAACCTATTTATTTCTACCTCCTTGGTGCCGAATGCATCGTACATTTTTTTTATATGTTAAAACCTCAGACTCGGAACCTTCTTGGTGTACTTACTTTTTTTTAATTTGCTTAGCGCGAAAACATTAAAAAATTTGCATTTAGTCAATTAGTCATTTCCTCGCTGAGGTGGAATGAAAAGTTACGTGTTGCACTCGAGTGCAAAGATTTTTCACCTTGTGCTCTTTTGATTCCTTGCTACGCTCAGGATTCTAATTTTGAATCACTCGCTGCGCTCGTGATTTAATTTTAGAATCCTTCGCTTGCTCGGTCATCAAAATTGAGCACGCGGTTAAAAATCAACTTTGCACTCTTGTATAACAAATAACTATTGTATTGTATTGTATTGTATATTTTACCATATTGCATACATTGTACATGATTTAATCACGATCTAAATTACGCGTAACTCCATGTTTCAGCAATGTTACAATCACCGTGGTCACGAGAAGATTAGAACATAGCAATTAAAATTGTCGAGGCAATTCAATAATAATTTGTATCCTGATTAGCTCCAGTACAATATAAACATTATTTGTAACATTTTTAAAACAGACAGAGACCGCAGTTTTGCCCGCCTGAGCTACTATTATACTGTTGCGCAACATTGCGAAATTTACCGTCGCATTCTAGTGTTAATGTCACAGTTTTTCAGTGTCTATAAACGCGTATAAAATGACGAGTTTTAACAATAAAACCTAGCTAGATCGATTTATCGTTCCCGATACCCCCCGCATACTTACATAATTTCTGCTATAATTACTACTGCCCAAAATCTTACAAATTTAGTTTCCTAATGAATGAAAAGGGTTTCTGGTAGAGATCGCTTTTAGCGATAAGATCGCCTTTTGTGCAAATTATGTTTTGTTATTTTACGTATACCTATCAACTAAGTTGTAGTAAGTAGTTAGTTTGTGGTGCTAATAAAGTACGAGTAAACACTTTAAAAGTATCGTAATTTCATGAAAATTGTTCGAGTCGAGATTCAGATGCTATATGCATAGAAGTAGGTATATACAAGAACACTGTTGCAACTGCAACAACAACCTCCGGTTTTACCCACGTAGTTCCGGAAATAGAATTTTCTGCCGATAAATAGTAGACTATATTTATGATATGCTATAATGCTATTCTAGACTATAATCTGTGCTCTGAAAATCAACTCGATTTGTATAGCCGGTCTGACGTCATTGAGCAATAGCCAGACTTTCGCATCCTAATGTTTTACAAAAATAAAGACTCGAAAGTTTCTTAGAATGTATGGATGTATGTCTGTTACTCTTTCATGAAAAAAAAAAATAACAACGGGATTTGGACGAAATTTGGTACATTTATAATGGTTTGCAATAATTTGGGCTATTTAATTTATTGACTGACTATTTTATTCCGGGAAAATAACGGGAATAGAAACTATGCGGGGTGCTGCTAGTTTATAAAATTAAAGGATACACTTTTTCGCTTGTGATTTCTTTGGAAACATTGCCCTCAAAAAAGTTTATTTTTTGCAACTTTTTTTATCGTACTTCTCGTAGCTCGAAGAAGCAGCACCGTTTCATGGTTCATATTTCAAAGACACGGACGAAGAGGTTTGACTCTACTTTTGTGATAAGAACGTCTAGACTGCGGAATGCGGAATGGCCAAGAATAAATAAAAAAAAAAATTACGCGGTTCGGAAATAGGATTTGACCTGCAAATTTTTTAATGTTTGCTGTTTATCTATTTTATAGGCATTTCGCCTAAAATGCATATTTAATATGTTGTGTTTAAAGCATTTGTGTAAGTGCTGTGATAAAACAGTAATACGAGTATATTACAACAAAAACTTTTTTGCAATGTATGTGAAATGCCATTTTAATATTTCGTGACAAGTTCAATTAATGATATTAGTGTGGCATTCCGAGTTCGTCCGGAAATTATTATCATACCTGAGCGTGACGGTAAAATTCATTTCACAACCCCCTAAAATTTTGTCTCAACGCGCCTAAAGAAGTTTTCATTTAAAAAAAAAAAAAATTATAACATAGAAAAGTTTGCTTACATGCTTGGCGGTAGAACAACTGTTTAAAGTGATGTGTTCAGGCGGCCTCCGCAATAAGTAATTCTCACCATTACTTTCCCCCACGAATATATCTAACAGCAGGCGTTAAGCATAGCTCCTAACTTTGTTGGATAATTGATTATTCCATATAATTATTATGGTTACCACAACTGAGGTCGTTTGTGTAACTAATAAACTAATTCGTAGTTTGGGGTTGCCTGAGGTTGTGCTTGAGTTTGCATTGTGTATACTGTGTGCTGTTTGCATTTCATGCTGGCTTTGTAGTTAGCTATGTACATTCCTGAAAGGTATTACATAATGAATATGTTGTGTTGTTCACGTATCCAGGTGAATAATGTCAAATACTAAACAGAATACCTAAGTATAAACAGCCTTATTTATGTGCCCACGAAGTCTAGTCCATAATATACCATGATGGTCAAATGTGACTTGCCAGATAGCACAGTCATGTCCTCGAAAGCTGCCTTTCTTGGAAAACGATGTTTTTTTTCACGATGGCTTCCGACGAACCTACAATATCACGAATGTGAAATCGTACATGTTCATCGGACATTAAAGGCATCATGTTTTTGTAGATAAACTAAAATGCCCGCGTAGCAACTGGACCAATTTTACTGGAACGAAGTTACTTTCGGGAGGCTTTTTTTATTTGTGATCTTTCTATATTATCCAAAGGAACTTCGTGGTGCCTGGTGCCCTTGACACCAATTTTTTTACGATTAATAAAGACAAATATTTTTTGTTTTTCTATGTACCATGTATAGTATTATAAGCTATGCCACTGCTGTTATTGTTGTGTGAGGATGTTTCATTGTTTTTACCAAACACAGAGTGACTGGACAAGCATGAAATGAGCTTAATAGTAAGTAACGCGCCTACTAGTTGCATACAATTCTAAGCAGCTTTTTTACGTTATGAATTCAAATTATAACCTACCACTGTACTGTGCTTGCTATCCAGATATACATACAAAATTACTTCTTTGCCCTGAAATTTCTCTGGATTCCCTTCAAACATGTATCATCCTCCAAAACATTTGGTCAGCTTTGATGATCTTTGTGAAAGAAAGCCCGAGTCCCAGTAGTGGGAACATTTAGTGAGCTACCAATGCCTATGCTATATGAGTGAGGAAAGTTCAGAAGGTACGACTTTTGTACTCAATCGTTTTCGATAAGAACGAAATTATGGATTGTCGTAGGCACGTATAAAATGATCTAGAGGGATAGAATATAATGGGGTCTACCATGTGTCCTCATTAATAGCCATGTGGAGTTCAACCCGAGGAAGGATGTGCTTCATCTCTGCTAATATAAATTAGCATTTTAACGGCCAATAACTGTGCACAGAGGCGCGCTGCGGACCAGCCGTGAGATATTGCGTTTATCCCGACATGCATTTTAAGTGCCTTATAAAATTTTAAATTATTATTGCAATTACGCTTCTCACATATTAAATACTTTATATCAAAGTGACGCTGCTCTGCTGGGTGCTCCGGGGTGTAAACTGCGACATAACAGATTTTCACGATACTTTATATACGAGTATTTATCAATCCAGGTATTTTATTTACTTTGTACTGAAAAAGTGGAAAGTGGCACCCAAAGGCAGAAGTTGGACAATCGAAGTTCCCTGGCTTGTTCTCGAGGACTGGCTGAACAGGGTACATTGTTCTCGAGGACTGGCTGAACAGGGTACATGGACACTGGGATGCCCAGCATGGGCAAATGAGCATCAAGTTCTCTTCGGTAACTTTAAGCTGCTCCAGAAGTTCATTTTGCAAGAAATGAAGGCTTACGTCTCTTAGGTAAGTCTAATAATACATATATCACTCATGCAAACATACATACTTTTGTGAAGAGCACCAATGACCAAGTGGACTACAAAATCTGGGATGCCCAGCATGGGCAAATGAGCATCAAGTTCTCTTCGGTATGGTTTTTAAAGATTGCCTCCAGAAGTTCATTTTTGCAAGAAACTATTGTATAATTAGCTCTCTCCTTAGGTATCTCTTAGGTATCTCTCTCTTTTTGTCTCATAAACATTGTATAATACATATTATCACTATTGTTCATTGAAACATACATACTCTTAGAATTAGATATTATGTATTAATATTGAGAAGTGTAACAATGAATACATTTAAATAAATCGAATTGCTACAAAAATATATTTACCCAAACATCTTTTTGAAGCTATCAACAAACTCGTATAGTTTTATGTCTTAATTAAAGTCGATTAGTAAACATTTTGGTTCTTAGTTAGAGCTTTGTGAAAAATATTCACCAATTTTTCTTCTATTTTCAAGAGAGTTTCAAGAACTACGACTTTTTAACATCAAAATTAAAAGAAAGTTCCTTCAACGGCTGAAAGAAGTTCATTCTTTTGTTCGATTAAAGCAGTAAAGTAGCTATCGCATTGCAGTTCTTACAGAGAGTGAATGGAATTCTAAAGTGAAATTGAAGATTAATCTGAGTTAATAAGAAGCCTCTATCGGGAGTGGGAATAAAATATGTAAAGATACAAATTAAGAACAAATGGCGTTTACACAATAAATGGCTTATACAAATACAGAGACCAAATAAATAAAATTATATTTAAAATACTACAAAATTTAACGGCAGCTAATCATGTCCTTAAAATATGCTGGGTTCCTCATGATGTTTTCTTTCTCCGTAAAATCCGCTGGTGATGAGAAACTTGTACCACACTGCTAAAATTATAGCATGGTCTTAAAAGTTTTACTATACTCTATTCTATTACATTTCTAACGTTTTCAAAGATTTTGTAACTTACGTGTCAGGCAGTCCAGACCGAAACAACATTAATTTGTTTTTGAGTTAATTCAATACACACAGAGACAAATCTTCCATCTTACAGCATTGTTCTTCGTAATAGGTATATATATTACCTCCCGACATTTCAATCGCTTTACAACGTGGTCACGCGAATTCTCTAGTTTATGAAGTTTGTTGCGAGCTGATACGTAAATCTGTAAAGTGGGCGGCGTCTGTCAGCCGCGGTTGAGCTCGACGTGGGGCTAATTAAGTTGTCCTCTGTGCCCTGAGCTGTGCGAGGCGTGCACTGTCCACAATGTGATTCTGCAATTTCTGCCTGGCGATAATGGTTGCCAGTTTACAACATACCTACTTTATTGGTGCAGTAAGTGAAGTACATGCACTTTTTCAAATAGAATTTTCACTGGCTGCCGTCTCGAACGAAAAGATTGGACTTCATAGCATTAAAATAAGGAACACAGATCATAATCTAAAACTAGCTATGTCCACGGTTTCATGCGCGTTTTAAGGTTTTTTTGTTTATTTCGCGGAACCATGTTTACTTTCCTCAAGTAAGAGTAGCCTTAATTATGGATTAGAACATCAATTATCTAGTTTTGAAAGCATCGTCGTAATCGGTCCAGCCGTTCTAGAGATTAGCTGGAACAATAGATAGACAGATGGACAGACAGACAGACAAAAATTATGAGACATCTTATTTTGGTATATGTACCTTCTATTCATTAATGTGCATGTAGTACAAAGTGCAAAGTGGTTATTTTAAGTACAAAGTGGTTATTTTAATATTAAAAACATACTTAATGTTTATTTATTTGTATAGAAGATTTTATTTAACTATATAGATAACGCAGCTACTTCTTACCGTGAAAAATCACGGGAACAGAACTACGCACACTCCCAATTTAATATTGCAACATCATAATATTTGCTGTAGGTATGCTTGTAAATTTTAGGTATGACTTTTCCAGTTTAAGATAACTGTGCAGCAAATTAACATAAATAATATCCAATAAGAGAACTATCAACAAATAGAGTGAGATATTTATGGCTAACTTGTAGCGTTTACTATACGAGTAGCAGAGGGCATAGCTAAAGTTTGTTACCGAAAACTAGACTGTTTGATTCAAACTTGCTTCAAGTCTTACACTTGCCGTGGCAAATTTGAGACAGCGTTCACCACAGATTTCTAAAACAAAAGGCAGATGGAACGTGCAGAACACAGATCCTTAGGTCCAGAAAGCAAATATCAAACGCCAAAGCAAATACAAACTCCAGTCAGTACGAAACGGACTTCCGTCTCGTACGAGAGTCCCGTGTGATTTTAAGTTTTGTACAAGATTATGCCGTCTTGTGTCTTCAAACATTGCAAACATTGTTCCTAAAAATAAGAAAAGGAAAGAGGAATATCATTTCATAGGAAAGTTAAATATATTTTACTGCTTTTTGTATAATTTAGGCGATTTCATTTCGATTGATGAATAGAAACACAACACCTCAACGAAAATTGGTTAGTGTTCCTGTACTAAACTGAAATAATTTTCCCTAAAGATAAGGTTAAAATATAGATTATGATTTTTTTGAAGATACTCGTAGACCAAATTATTTATGTACTTAAGTAGATTGTATTATTCTATTTCAAGCCCTATTTTTATAATCGTAATTTTTTAATTTAATGTCAATCGATGCCTAGCACAAATCCACGTCATTACTAGTGTTTATAAAAATACTAATACTGTTGATGAAAACTATAGTTATGAAGCAAGTTTTAATTCTTGTAAGTAGGTATAGTGGAGCTTAAAAAAGTAGGCGAGTTCTTTTGAGAGATCTAATCGTTTTAATCAACCTCATGTTATCTGGTCGAGTCAGTAGTGACATTGTCGAAATTTTATACAGTGCTAATTTGTGCGTACATACTTACCCAAAAAAGATGTTGGGATCAGCCCAATCGCTGTTGGTACCACATATACTGGCCTTGGTGCCAAGGTGGGTTGTAGGTATAAAGCGTTGCACTTTCGAGCTCCCTGTCCCACAAACTAGATTTTGGTTCTCTGAGTGGACGTGAAGCTGCTATTCATTCTGTCCTGACTTTCTTTGTACAAAATTGTTGAGAGGGTTGTTAAAGGTGTAGGTACGTCAAAAACGCCTTTAATTTGGTTGATCGTGGAGCCCTGTTGTCCGAAGTGAAGAATAAAATTCTTGACTTCTACAATTTTCTTTGGCAATGTTATGGCAGATCCACAAAATTATCAAAACAACCCTATGCTATCTTCCGTTGGCTATCAACTTGGTGAATCTTCGGCCATGCGACCTTCGCCCTGGCCATTCGCTCTATCATTTAACGTCTCTAGTCCAATGTAAACGTTGGGTATTTGGACGACGTAACTTTGGGTGGCGATGTGAATAATGTTCAACTGATTGTCATAAACTCTTAGACGGTTTTCGTTGGTTTGTATCAACATTTTTGAAAAGGTGAACTTTTCGTTTGCGACACGCGTCCAGACAAAGATTGGATAGTAAACAAATTGAATGATCTGGCCCCTTAACATCAAATCAGTTGACAAAAATTCTCTGCACCTCCTGTGTTCACCGATATTAAATGAGTAGGTAGTTGACACCTTTTGTCAAGAATGATATTCAAAATTTCACAAGAAGTTCCGATAGAATACTCAAAATAAACACACACATGACTTTTACTATTATTCGGCGTTGTCTTTTTATTCCGAATTTTCTGTACGAATATTCGATTTTTTTGTTGCATGCTAAATCAAAATTCTTAACTTCATAGGATGGACATAGTAATGACAAGAAATCCTTGCATAATATGTAATCGGTGTAATAATAAATTATTTTAACATTATAATATATGTGTTTATAATACGCGAAGATTTCCGAAGCTAAGACAACAATAGTGGTATATTTTTCTTAAGACTGGGAACATTACACGCACACCAACGTGAGTAATTTGACAACGTCGGGGAAAGCTGTCACGCATACATAACTAATTACTGGCCTCACAGTGTCGTTCACGAAGGTTTCATCTGTTTAGAAATCTGTGGCGTTCACTTTGACTTACTAAAAGTCAGATTCAGGTATAAATTGCTGTGGGGGTATTACTAGCCAATACCTATTTTGGAAATTAGAAGAGACTGACGACTGTTTTTGAATTGAAAACATTATATCTCCAAGAGAAAAAAATATAAGATGATTTTTCTAATGACACAAACATGTCCTGCTCGTCTCGTCAAGATTTGTATATGATAAAAAATGTTTGCATATTACTATGTACAAACATTTTTTGTGTTTTATGAAGAGGTATAATAAGTATATACATAAAATATATAAGTATTATATCAGCTTTCATAGTACAAGCTTTGCTCAGTTTGGCTTAGCTCTAGCTGGTCTGGTAAGCCCTGGTTAGAGGTTTAACCCTATCACTCACTCTATATAGAAAAAAAACTTGTTCTACTTTACAGAAATACATCACTAAATAAACTTGTCCTACTACGCTCTACTACAGCTAGTGGCGGGGCCGGGTACAGCGTGACATCTGAACGTGGCACAGAGCTGGGTGATTACCGTGTCACGCCGTGACGGCTGCCGCGGCGGACACCCGCGGGTTTGAGGTTTCGTCCGTTGCCAGCCACAACCAAAAGCAACTAAATAACTTTATTTAAAGTTATCACTGTTAACTTCACGATATACCTAGAGAAGTCCTCACCGTATAATCTCGATAAAAACCTCATAAGTAATAATGAGTTACGGTTGGCCTGTGTAATGCAGCTAACTTAAAACGGCGAAGGAAAACATTGTGAGGAAATCGATATGTACCTAGAATATTTCGAGGTCATGTGTTAATTTACCAACTGGCACTGGGCCAGCGTGGTGGATTATGATATTGACTCTCTCCTTGCGATAGAAGCAGTAGGAACATTTAGTAGGCTGCTTCTTCTAATGATAATAGTGCTTGAAAACTAAATTGTTTTAGCTTCTTTATTGTATAGACTCAAGGACGAGCAGAAAATATGGTCAACAGTCTGCCAATAACAGCACCATCTTGCACGTAGAAAGAGGATCTAGAACTAGCTTGACGTCAGGCCGCCATGACGCCAATACATAAACAATAGGCCAAGCACCGGGTTTTTTTTAACCTACGGGACATGGTATTTTTTTTTTTGGAATATGTTCAAGGGTGTCCCCTGAATGTAAATCCAAGTTGGCGCGGCGGGAGGGGGTTTGCTTCAGCCGCCATCTTGGGAAACACGTTTAATTTAATATCTCGCGAACCGCGCATCGTACGACATAGAGATCATTATTGTAGATAATTATATTTTTAAACGGTTCCGATCGAATCAAATCAATTTTGTAGATTACGTTACTTCAAATATGGATGCCGGGCTGCAGGTCGATGTGGCGTATTTTGATTATCAAAAGCATTTGATCGTGTGAATAATGATATCCTACTCCAGAAGTGTGCTCTTATTGGTTTTAATCCTGGACTTCTTTCACACTTTTGCAAGTTATCTCTCTAACAGATCACAATATGTTCAATTACCTGGTGCTAGATTACAAAGTAGTAACTACTATACTAGGTCCGGTGTGAGTCAAGGCTCAACGCTCGGTCCGACGCAGTTTTGATAATGGTCAATGATTTGCCGAAGTCCATCATCAAGTCTAAGTGTTTGATGTTCGCCGACGACCTCAAGCTGTATTCAGCTGTAGGTGGCGTGACAGACTAATGAGGCTTTCTCAGGAGGCAATCAATTCTGCTTGCAGGTGGAGTGGTGATAACGATTTACACTTTAACGGCGGTAAATGTAAAGTTATTACCTTCACTAGGAAGAAACGCCGATTATATACAACTATTGTTTAACTGACAGCACGGTTATTGAAAGAATTTGGGAAACTAAAGATTTAGGTTTGAGATTAGACAAAGAAATTAATTTTAGAGACCACGTCACTAACGTGTGTAAAGAAGCGTATAGAATGTTGGGATTCATCATGCGCACGTCGTATAACTTTAGAGATCCGCGAGCACCGTTGACGTTGTATACGGCTTATGTACGCAGCAAGTTGGATATTGCATTGTACGCAATAGTTTGGGATCCTCATGAAAAAAAGTATTCGCTCATGGTGGAGAAGATCCAACGTAAGTTCGCGCGTTTTATTTATAAAAAAGTACGGCTACTATCCATATATGTATCCGTCACTATTTGTCTACGGAATGGTGGGATTGTACAGTTTGGAACTGAGGTGCAAGATGCAGCTGTTCACCCACTATTATTTATTGCTGAACAACAAGCTGAACAATCCCGATACATTGAGCGAAGTGCGGCTGGCGGTGCCTGGGGACTGCGCGCGGCTACAACGCGCCCACGCCGCGTTTCATTGAACTTATGAACGGCACACTCACTCAAAAACCAGATTTGGACATTTTCTTCGATAATTTGGGCAATTTCAGGGCCGAAGTCCTTGCTTATATTAGCTCAAACATGTAATGCGTTGGTTTTTACTGTAAGTTCCATGTTTAAATTGTAAATAAATAAATAAATAAATAAATTTGTCCCAAACTTTTTTGTATAACGCAAAGGTTTTTAAATTATAGCGCTCAAACTTTATACAATATGGTTTTTACTAAATATGGTTGTCACTAAATGTTTAGTTTATATATTAAAAATAATGGTAACTGAATTGTAGAGCATGAACTTACCTATAAATTTTATTCGAAAGTTTTCCCAGTAGCATTTATAATTTAGGTGCTATAATGCTGTAAATGAGATTATAATGCTGGATATGCAATTGTGCGCCAATAAGTTGTAAATTTATAGGTAATTTCGTTATACAAAAAAAAGTTTCAAAGCTTATAATTATCTACACTCTATGTCGTAATTCGCGGTTCGCGAGTTACCCTATTCAGTTACATTATTTTTAATATATAAACTAAACATTTAGTGACAACCATATTTAAAAAACCATATTGTACAAAGTTTGGAGTGCTATAATTAAAACCTATGCGTTAAACAATAAAGTTTCAAATAAAACAGGTGACAAATATTATGATCTACAATACTGATCTCGACAACTTTTAACCCCCGACCAAAAAGGGGTGTTATAAGTTTGACGTCGATGTCTGTATATCTGTCTGTCTGTCTGTGTATGTGTCTGTCTGTGGCACCGTAGAGCTCAAACGGATGAGCCGATTTCGATGCGGTTTTTTTTTATTTGAAGGTTAATATATCCGTGCGGATGTTCTTAGCTATGTTTGGTTAATATCGATTCAAGATAGTCGCCTCCACAAAATGGCGGACAAAATATTTCTTCACAACCTACCTCAATATGGGGAACAAATGAAAGGGCTTGACTAGTAGAATACTATATACTATAATAAATTTCAAATTCAAGATGGCCGCCACCACAAAATGGTTAATTACATTATTTTTTTTCACTACCACCTCAATATGAGTATCAAACGAAAGGGCTTAACTAGTAGAATACTTTGCAATGTGATAAATTTCAAATCCAAGATGGCCGCTACCACAAAATGGCGAAATACATTTCTTTTTTCATAACTCCCTTATTATGGGTATCAAATGAAATGGCTTGACTAGTAGAATGTTGTACAGATAACAAATCTAAGGTAGTCGGGGGTTAATCAAAACTTTAATTTTGTTCTTGTATTATCGTACGATGCGCAGTTCGCGCGATATTCAATAAAACGTGTTTGCCAAGATGGCGGCTGAAGCGAACCCCCTCCCGCCGGGCCAACTTAGATTTACATTCAGTGGACACCCTTGAACATATTCCAAAAAAAAAAAGAGATCCCGTACGTTGCATTACAAACCTTCTTTATTTGCTACGGCGCTTGGACTACAATATCAAAAGGAAATATAGTTATTTTGAATTTCTACTACCATCTCACATAATTTATTTTTATCAAAACTTCTCTCCACTTTCACAATCACAGTAGGTAGGTACCTAAGTAATGTCAGGTACTCCAAAACATTAATTGAAAAGACGTACACGTCCACAATATAAATTTCGCTTAACGATACCGACGTTATATGAAACGGCTATTTTACAGCGACAGCAATAAAATCCTGATGTTGTCGTCATGTCTGCCTACTTAAGGATATTACGGACTGAAATTAAAATTTTAATATCCCCTGCGACACTCCACTTTGACAATAAATTGAGTCTTCATAAGATACGTATAATGCATCGCGTCTTTGCTTGTAAACCTATATATCTATACTAATATTATAAAGCTGATGAGTCTAATGGGACGGGCTAATTGCAAGAACTAGATAGTGGACCGGTTTAAAGATTTATTTGACCGTTGGATATGTACATACGTGATTTCTGGCTGCTTTAGGCTATAATTTCATATGAACCACGGGCGAAGCAGGGCTGGACCGCTTGTAATTTAACATAGATTTTCATACAAACAACACATACTTATACATAATGTTTAACTTAGTTCGTTACTATTGGTCTTTTTTTATCGAGACAGTTGTTTCAGACAGCCGTCATTTTCAGGAGATACAGTTTTACCTTTTGAGGTTTTTCAAGGTGAAAATGCGCTCGCATTCGCGTCTCGTTAGTCGATAGCTGCTGAAATTTAAGGCGGATTAGACCAAACATAAATCACACTAGGGTGTGCTTGCGGGTTTACGCGTGTTTTAAGGATGTTTAGATTATTTCACGAAACCTTGTTTATTTTTCTAAAGTAAGTGAAGCCTATGATAAATGTATTAAAATATTAACTATCTAGTAGTGAAAGCCCTGTCATAATCAGTCCAGCCGTTTAAAAGATTAGCCGGAATAAACAAAAAGACATACAGACGAAAAATTAAAAAAAAACCTTTACTTTACTCGTAGTTTATACTTTCATATATTATGCCTGCAGTACAAAGCGAATATTTTAATATTACAAAGAGACACTTGAATGTTATTTATTTGTACAGAGTATAGATGTGAGTGACCTGTTTATCGGTTAAAAAGTGCATTAACCACGTTAGGTTTCGTAATAAAAATATTGATGTGTAATGGAGATTATGCTTGCGTTTGCGTTGTCTAAGTCAGTGAATCTGACCGTGCTTCTTCAATATTGTTGTAACCTGCTGTAATACTTCTCCTCTGGTAAACTGTTTCGTTTAAGAAAATCGATATCAAACTCAATTATAGCACAAAATATTTGAATTTCAACAATTTATGGTTTGTCGTGACGACATTGAAAGATTACTGTATTTAAACTATAAAATTAATTATTAATTAAATTACGTTACTTACCTATATAATACACTACATGCCCGTGAACAAAATTTATGGGTCAAATGAACCCCCAGGTGACCTATATAGGATGGTAGAAGCAATAAAATATTGAGATTTAGCACCATGCCGTCACCCCGTCACTTGAAAGCTGTTCAACGGAGTGCAGGTGAAGATAGGGGGTTGCAATTCTCGTTTATTTCTCCTTGTCACATGATTTTTGTACGGCATTGCGGAATAATGGATTAGAAGAGGTATTGAAACTGTATGGAACCAATGCCGTACATAATCCAATGACCAAATTTACCCCGAAAATCACCAGAGAATCTGATTTTTCCGACAAAAATAACAATTACAATTTTTAAAGTTTTAATACCTCTTCTTATCCATTTTTTCCTAAAGCCGTACAAAAATCATGCGACAAGGAGAAATGATCGAGAGTTGCAACCCCCTATCTTCACTTGCACTCAGTTGGAAAACTTCCAAGTTACGACATAGTGCTGAATCTTATTATTTTATACCCTTCTATCATCCTACATAGGTCTCTTGGTGGTTCATATGACCCATACATTTTGTTCACGGGCCTGCAGTCTAATAGTACTACAAAACATTTCTTTCTTAACCT
Source organism: Ectropis grisescens (assembly GCA_017562165.1). Taxonomy (NCBI): domain Eukaryota; kingdom Metazoa; phylum Arthropoda; class Insecta; order Lepidoptera; family Geometridae; genus Ectropis; species Ectropis grisescens. Next base: position 14,169,094 of record CM029781.1, on the reverse strand, counting down.
ATTATATTTATGCCCAAACTTTATGAAGAGTCATCGGGATGTTTATACTTTTTATATCAAAGAGTAACGAGACGAGCAGAATATGTCCCTGATGGTAAGCAACAAGCTTGCTAATAACAACAGGTCACGTAGCTATTCTGAAGAGTCCAAATCATAACATAGGACTGTACTACGCTAGTCACTCAGAGATAAAGTTTTCATTTCTATGCCCTGTAATTTCTCTGGACATTTTTGTTATTTTATTAAATTTAGCAACTCCACAGAATCCGGTGTCCGTGATATTTGTCATTTGAGTTCTTTAAGTTTATTTCCATTAATCTCGGATTGGGAGAAGATGCCAGCGGAACATCAGTCAAGGAAAACCTAAATTAGAAGTTATCAAGCAAACTCAAATTCTCTGAACCTAAAGATTACTATTGAACACATATTAATCACTTCGCCCTACCATTCCTGTGACGCCAATGCGGTTATCGCGATTGGCACCCCCGGCCCCGACCATCAAATGACATAAATCCTTGTCAATATACACTCAATATCGGTTTTAAATAAATTGGTAAATTCGGTAGAATATTAAATATATGTCTACCTCTATACAATGAAATGATTATTTTTAATGAACGTTATCAAAAAGCAAATCTATAGATAAATATGCAAATGTCATATTTTCAAATTTCAAACCAATCAAGTCGTAGTCGTTCCGATGTAATTGAGCAAAAAACATCTAAAGATTCAAACACCAAAACTTCCACATGTCTAATATGCTGTGATGCCTACTTAGTATTAGGATAAGACAGAACAGTAGGTATTCGCTGTCCGCCGTCCATTTATACGAGTATGTACATTCTATGATTAATTTACAATAGGAATAACAATGAATGGCATTTAGTTATTTTAGTTACGGGTTTTTATTTGCGTTCTTCCTGTTTTATATTCAAGAATAGCTCATACAACTATGAAGATACAAGTGCCACCAATACGATAGTCGTTTCGCAATACCCAAAGTTGATAACCCAGCGCGATTGCCGACCATATACGTAGGTATGAAAAGTAAGGTTCGTAGGTAACTACATGAACTTTAACACTGATTATTTTACGAGAAATACACACAACAATTTGAAATTAAGGCCGTATCCCGAGCAAATGACCTTGATTATTTCTTACCTCATTGCACACCGCAAGAAAGAGCAAGAGAAAACAGTAGGATTTGTCGCTGTTTTACGCACAAATTTTAGAATAAGCTCTTTATAAAATCAGATTTTGGTATTTTGAAAAAAAAAACTACCAAAATGTTCGTAATGGCATTGCCTATCCGTTGGTGTAAGTACAAAATCAAGTAATGACGGTTTTCGAGAGGATGCATGATAATTACAATTATTTCTATTTATTATGGTTTCATTGCGAGAAGACTATTAAAACAATAAATTCATTATCTAAAAAACATACCATATTGAAACTAGTCGTCGATTGAGCTTCGAACGGATAGGTCGTTTTCTTTGTTTCGAAAGTCAATTAACATTTAAGTGTCATCGGCGCGATAAGCGCACGTGTGCCTGGTACCCAGGCGTGCGGTTTGTCGTAATGGAGCCAAACGTTTTGGAAAAAGAGTCAGTGGAATGCGAATTAGAAGATAACTCTACTCGTAGCGCGAAGAGGACTAGAGAAGAACAGTCATCCGATGACGGCTGGAGCACCATCACCAAAGGTCATAAGATCCTCAAACGAAATAATCAAGGTGAAGTTGAGGAGAAATCTCAGGTCAGTGTTACATCAGACAACATACTACTTAAACAGTTCGCACTAGCCCGCATATTAAAAGATAATAAGATAAAAATATTAACCGCGTTAAGTATGTCCACCAGTACAAGATATTAATAACATTTGATGATGAAGAAAGTGCCGACGCGTTTGTCAGATGTCAAACTTTTACGGATCTGGGATGGAGATGCCAAAAGACGTCTGAAGTAGGACTATCCTTCGAGTCATCAAAATATCGAGTTCGAGCTAACGGAGCAAGATATTGTTAGAAATATATTTTCAGAGTGCGATCTGATATCTGCAAAAGGTTAAAAAACGAAACCCTGATAGAACTGCAAAGGAAGCCTGGATAGCATCGGAGTCCGTTCGTCTCGGTTTCAGAGGGTCGATGATTCCAGCGCATGTATCTATTCTAGGTATGAAGGTGAGAGTTGACCCTTATATATTCCCGGTCACCCAATGCAGTCGTTGTTGGAGATATGGCCACAATCTGAGAATGTGTGTCCGTCTAAAAGGTAGTCTGTCCTAAGTGCTCAAAGGGTCATGAGAATTGTGAGCGAGTCGATTTTATTTGTATCAATTGTACGGGGAACCATATGGCATTGCAAAAGTTTGTCCAATATACAAAAAGAACGGCGACTAAGAGAAATTATGTCAGAGTACAATTGTACGTACAGAAAAGCCCTTACTATATACGTACCGCCGTCACCAATATCCATTCGAAGTGCAAGCCCGGCCCCGGTACCGGAGATCCCCGATCAAAGTAAGAATACACCTGTAACCTCCTTGAGTCGTATGGTCGGACGTTGGTCAGATTTGTTCAACTCGCCGCGGGTAGAAGATTCTCCAAAGATACCCGCCAGTCGCAAGAAACACAAGCGGCAGCGAGCGGCCAGCCGCCCCCCGACCCCCGCCGCGTCGCCGCTGCCCGTCGAAGAGGATAGGTATCTACAAGGCTATACCGAGAACGCCGGCCGAGCGCAACACAATGGAGATCATAAAGATAACAAAATAGGTCAAACGACATTAGTTTTATGTGCCTAGTGATACGTTTTAAAACATAATATTAAGCGAAGACTCTTTAGAAGCTAAAATTCAACAAATTATTTCAATGTTAATAGAATGGGTCATTACAAAGCTTGCCAGTAGTGTGTCAGCCAGTTCCTTAATGTCGACGATTATGAACTTCGTCATTAACGAATATGGATAGTAGTCAAGCTATTCCTAATCTTAAAATTGTACAATGGAATTGTCAGAGTACCTTAAAGTCAATATGTGTTAGTTACATAGACCAGCGTTATGCAGATTGCTATAAAATGTATACTGATGGTTATAAAGATGGCTCTATCGATAGTGCTGCCTCTCTAGTTCCCTTAAATAACATCCACACTAAGCTTAAAATTGATTCTAATCTTTCGACAATGCATATCGAATTACTTGCTATTTCAGAAGCGCTAGCTTACATTCGCTCTATAAAATCATAAATTTGTCATCTTGACAGACTCCAAAGTTCAATACAGCATCTGGCTCGGTGCGTCTCGCACTCGGCGAGAGGCATTCCGATAGCCTACAGCATTGTCGAATCAATTTTACTCTTACAAACTGAAAACAGAGAGATATGATATCTTCCCTTGATACCGACACAGAGCAGCGCTTATGTTACGTAATCTAGCGGTTTTGGGCTTAAAGAAATAGTCATATTATTTATTTTTAAGACATTGTTTTTGTGTTGTAATATATGATTTTGAATTACAGGGTGATATGGTCGCTAAGCGACAAAGCCCTTCCAATAAATTAAAAAAAAAAAAAAAAAAAATATTGAAACTAAGAAATTGTAGACATTTAATGTATATTTTTTACCAGTTCATATTTTTTATGGCTAATGAGTAGATAGCTCTGAAAACTGGACAAAACTCGTTTTACTGGGGACGCACCTTAACGGCACGCTTACTGTAATTACATGGAGGATCAAGTTACGGCTGGTCTAGTAAGTTACGGCTGGTCTAGTCGTCGGAGAACGGCGACTGCCGATCCGAAGATCCTGGGTTCAAAACCACGCCCACCACTGTCTTTTCGAAGACATGTGCGTAATACCGCTAACTTAAACCGTTGAAAGAAAACATCGTGAGGAAACCGACATGTACCTAGAATCTTTCAAAATCAGGTGTCATCCACCAACCCGCAGTGAGTCAGCGGCAGCGTGGTGGGTTATGGCCTTGACTCTCTCCTCGCGAGAGAAGGCCCCGAGTCCTCGCAGTGAGAATATTAATTTAGTGGGCCGTTTACGTAACGTTACATGGATGGATATTAAATGGGATATTTAACACGATATTCGATGTAGTTTAAACAGAAGGCCTTCTCATAATTGGACAATTGAGTAAAATAACGAAACACACGTGCTAGATACCACTGTGCATTGGTCCTGAAATTCTGGGTCTTTGTTTAGCAGTGACATAGTCTGGGCTGATATAATCCTCGTAATAGACTATGAATGCGACCGTTTGTATGTATGAATGGATGTTTGTAACAAAAATTAAAGAACAAAAACTAAATTGGATCAAATTTGGTACATAGACATTGACTACTTTTTATTCCGAAAAAACAACGGGATAACGAACTGCGCAGTTGAAACCGTGGGCTACTTGTAAATAATTTTACTATCCCACTAATATGTAAATAATGTGAAGGTTTTGATGTTTCTTACTCAATTACTTAATTAAGAACGGCTGAACGGTTCGGGTTGACATTTGGAATACTGCTTATATTTATTATAATCTGAAATAGCACATATTATGCTACTTCTTATCGCGGGAAAATTACGGAAAACGGAACTACGCGGGTTAAACCAATAACTGACGCCATCGGTCGGTTTGTACGGCGAGCGCTAGCTGCATCACTGAAGACCATCCGAGAATTCAACTTGTAGATGGCTATCAAGGACAGAAATGCGGCCGTGGTGGAGGCTCTGGGCCGGGAGGAGGCGGCTTCTGCAAAGGACGATGTCGAGTCGCTTACTATCGGAATCTCAACCGGTAGTCATCGGCTCAACAGACGAAATCCAACTTAAATGTTCACAACACCTCCCTGTTTTCCCTTATTCTACTAATCCAAGAAATATGTAAAAAAAACATGTAATTGTAATGACTAAAGTCACGGACCCCGGAGTCTGTGGAGTGGCTAAAATTAATTTAAAAAAAAACAGTAACTGATATAATACATATATAAATATGTATACATACTTGTTATACATAGAAACACCCAGACAAGTTACAAATATTTGAATTCATCACACAAATATTTGCACTGGGCGGGAATGGAACCCACGACCCTCGGCTTCGAGTTACTACCCACTAAGCCACGAGGCTAGTCTACCTACGTAAATATACCTCTAAAATAGACGTAGCTATGACGATAATTGTTCTACCCGGACGAATGTCGATAGACGGGATGCTAGTTAGGGATAAAAATCACATCGATTTAATCTGATCGCCCTCCTTCCGACTTTAATCGATTTCCGCAACGAACGATGAAAAAGTTTGATTTAATCGCCCTCGAGCTGCTCTGATGACACTTTTTAAGGAAACGGTGGAAATGATCGTGCAGATTGTCCCTTTTGGACATCAGATATCTCACGTAGACACCTAACTACGTAGGTCTATCTACTTCAACATTTAAGGGATCTTTACACGGTTCGATACCCAATTCATTTTTTTATTGCTACTCACACTAAATATGTATGTTTAAGCGATCAAATGATGAAATTTTGCAATAGTTTTGGCGTAGATAGTGATGTGATAAATTTCAATTCATATTTATTGTTTATTAACTGATCCCAAACACGATATATATACTGTTTATCAGACGAAAAAAATGACAAAGCGATGCAATAAATGACTTCATGTCAGTGCATAAAGCATAAACAGCCAATAAATGTTCCTATAACTGAGACTCGGGGCTTTCTCTCGCAAGGAGAGAGTCAAGACCATAATCCACCACGTTGTTGGCGTTACGTAAACTTAAACTTCTTCAGTGTGGGTTGGCGGATTGCTAAAGATTTTTAGAACATACCGGTTCTCTGTTTTCCTTGCCAGTAATAATGATAAATTATGCATCAGCACTTGGAAAAAAAAGGTGTAGGCCGGTTTCGAACTCAGGACCTCCCGATTTAGAAACGCACGTCTTAACCACTAAACTTCTAAAGCCGTGGTGGTTTCCACCACGTGTTTAGGAGTTTACCACGTGGTGGCTTTAGAAGTTACAGATGAACATTAAACTGACATAACATTCATTTTTTATATTTTTCATTGTATACTTAGTGTACATGTGTCTTGTGGTAAGCAATATGCATGCCCATAACAGCATAGTGACACCCAGCTATTGGAACACAAAGAGTCCAAATCATTATTACCTAGCACTGCATTGCGCTCGTCACTCAAAGATCTTCATGCCCTCATTTTATGTTTATGCCCTGTAATTTCATTAGAAACATTGCTCTTTAAACAGAACACAGTGATGTTTTCACATTACTGCTTGGCGGTATAACAACTGGCATAGGTATGGTTCTTCACCAGGCGGACTCTGCAAATAGTCTTACCGCTAAAATCAGGTGAACATCATAACGATCTTTTTGCTTCGCCGTACCTTGATGAGCATACGGTCTTTTGTTACCAATAATTGTTGATTGGTTGTTTCGTCTACCAAAACTAATTTCGAAAGATAGATGTTTGAGGAAACGCATTCTTCACGTCGTTACCAACAGAGTAGGTAATATGTCTTCAGTAACAACCAATAAACGAAATGAGAGGTTTGCTTTGAATTATTATCCTATTGATTACGTCATTTGTTGTCTGCTACGTCTGTTAGGAAATTTCGAGATCTATTAGGGAAAACCACAAGAATACAAAAAAGAGCAGTTGTAATTTACATATTGAAATATTTTTAGTATAAATAAATCTGAAGGAAAATTATATTAATTAGGTACTGCAAGTAAACAAATGTATATAATTGTATAGCATAAACAGCCCACTAAACGTTCCCTGTTGGTACTCGGGGCCTTCTCTCGCAAGGAGAAAGTCAAGGTCATAATCCACCACGCTGGCCCAGTGCGGGTTGGAGTATGACACATGACTTCAAAAAAAATCTCATGTCGGTTTCCTCACGATGTTTTCCTTCACCGTTTTAAGTTAGCGGGTACGAGCGTTATAACTGTATACCTACATGTAAATTAGCAAAGTATTGTCATTTAAATGCGTATATAAGCATAAAATAGCCCACAAAATATTTCCACTGCTGGGACTCGGGGGGCCTTCTCTCGCAAGGAGACAGTCAAGGCCATAATTCACCAAGCTGGTCCAATGCGGGTTGGTAATGGGGAATGTTAATAGGTATGTAAAATCACTTGAAACTTTGTTACAGTAAAGCTTTTTTACAGATACACTCGTTTTTGTTTTGTTAAAAAATACCAATCACTTAAAATTATACAAGCATTCAAAAATACGCATAAATATCTACCGCGTGTGACGTCATTACACAACAGTCCACTCCGCTTAGACGCAAGTCGGCAGCTGTAGTTGCTAGCAGTAGTAGTTTACTTGTGCAATTGTGTTCTTTTTAACCGACTTCCAAAAAGGAGGAGGTTATCAATTCGACCAGTATGGTTATTGTTTTTTATGTATGTTACCATATTTCTCGATAACTCCCGCACCGATTTTTTTTCTATTTGTGTTCGGATGGGTATGCTTCCCGAATGTTCCCATATAAATCTTATCGCAATCGGTTTAGTGATTTTTGAAATATGAACCTAAAACTAAAATTTGGGTACAATTTTCTGGATGACGTAGTTGTAAATTTCACAAAAGTTATGAAACTCGATCCTGTCAATACGAAATTGTGTAAATGCATTAATAAAAACTTGTTTTGCACTAAAAAGGGTAAAAAAACCTGTTTTCATACAAAAAATTAAAGCGACTTCAAAACCATTAATAGGCACTCAAAAGCGAAAAATAAATTAAAATCATTATTACAAGTGCTACGCGAAGTCGGTACCAGCCTGTGCCTTTTTACCACGTGCCTACATAGTATCAATCTACTAACTTTTCGACCTGACTGGCGTTGCGTTTGACCTGATTGCGTTTTCACCAGAGATGTACGAGGATGCGTAGCGAGGGATGTGTTTGTAAAAACCAATAATATTGCATCATTTACCTCGCCTCGGTCAGCACAGCTCTGGTGGAAACGGCTTAGCGGAGTTAGATTTTTGCACATCCAAAACAAGCGAGAGACGTGTGCGAGGGATGAGTGCGACGAATGTGTTGCGAGGTTTGCGACATACTATACCAGCCAGTCCATAGATACATCATCGTACGGCACATTTTCCTCGCACAGCTTTGGTGGAAACCTCCACATTTTTCACAGCATAGCTAGACATCCTCGCACGACGCATTTTCCTCGCACATCTCCGGTGGAAACGCAGCCTAATGGTGGATGAAACCGATGTCTTCTCTTGAAACACGACGGTTTCTTTGTTTCGATTTTGTCAAGGTATGTGGCATCCGCCAATCTGGTTTTTGAATACATAAAATAAAGCTTTAGAATCTAATATGAGAAAGATTTTGTAACTACTAAGGTTATAAATATAATGTTTTTAAAGTGATGAAAATAAATATTTGACTTATTAATAAGAGTTCTGTTGCCACATCGTGGAACAAAAATAAAAGTGCTCAAGTGCGAGTCTGACTCGCCCATGAAGGCTTTCCGTAGCAGCAAATAACATAATACAAAAGTTGTTGTACTTCGTTGTTACTTTAATCAGTGTTTTAACAATAGTCAATTTATGACGTATTAAAATCAAACTACTTACTAGATATCATTCAAACCAATTTTCGTTGATAGTTTACATGGTAAGGTACATCATACACTTTTTTTATTTCTGTCATTCTCTTATTTTAGAAGTTACAGGGGGGGGGTCACACTTTTACCACTTTGGAAGAGTCCTCGCGCAAACTATTCAGTTTAGAAAAAAATGTGCACGTATGGTATTGATAAAAAAAAAATTGTTGAGTTTCAGTTCTATGTATGGGACACCCCTTAATTTTTTTCTATTTTTTGTAACAAAATCTTAATGCGGTTTACAGATTACATCTACTTACCAAGTTTCAATAGTAAAGCTCTTATAGTTTCGGAGAAAAGGGGCAGACAGACAGACAGACATGACGAATCTATAAGGGTCCCGTATTTTGCCATTTGGCTACGGAACCCTAAAAACCGTAATATAGCATGCCAGAGCGAAGTGCTCAAGCGTGGCTTGAGATTGGCATACACGCTTTTCAGTGCGGCCAGCGAAGCGTGAAAACGAGACTGATAGCAGAACGTACGGGCCAGTGTGTGCAGCGTATTTCTGTATTGTATTCAACCGGGAACTAAAGACACAATATATATGTATATAATACATAAAACATCACATTATTTGGCTCAACTTACAAGCATTGTGATTCAGCGTGATAATGCCACCAGCAGGTGGTGCACGCTTTCAGCTTAAGAAGAGGAAAATTTATAACTTAATTTTTTTTTTAAACCGACTGCAAAAATCACCATACAAAAATATTATGTAATACAAAATACTACCTATGGACAGTTGGGTGATTGAGACGTCGAAATCCACCCAGCCGTTTGGAAGATACGTGGGAATAAATAAATTCACAAACAAGATACGCGCGAAAAACACAACCCTTCTTTCAGTCGGGTAAAAATAGAATCAAAAATAAGATCGATAAATTGCGAACCTCTTGTTTTTTTAGTGTTGTCTTCCAATGTTGTTGTTCCAAAGACAGACAAATTTGAGAACTTCCTAGTAAGGAGAAGGGAAGGTGACATCACGTCTTCGTAAAAATTGTACAATGAAGTAACGTCACCCGAAACTTCTAAACGCTGAATCTTCGTCATTTTTTATTTGTGAAATAGAAGAAAAGTTTCGTGTGGAATATTTATAAATTATTGCACAGGACTAATTAGTTTTTGGATTAATTAAGGTTCACATTTGTAGGAACTGAATAAAAATAAAACACTAATCGAGCTTCGGTTTGAATCAAGTATAGAACAAACACAAAGAGAAAGGAATCCTAATAACTTTATCATTCCCTTTTAGCATTATTCCTTGTTTGGCTTCAATTTGCGTAAATCCGGAACAAAAGAGAAGCATTCTAAGTATAAAGCGAAATTAACTTTCTCATAGAGAGTTACAATTTTCGTTTAATAAGTTGGACTTAGGTAAAAATGATATCAGATGCATACCTTCAACACATAAATTTAATTAATTTTCATTGCTGGCATCAGAGAAATTTTGTAGATATTTTTTTTGTTCTTGGTTGTTAGAAATGGTTTCCACTGCTTATAAAGTTTGGGCTGGAGATGAAAACTCAGGCTTCTACTAACTGACGTTACTTTCTACCAATACTGTCGCATATACGTAGGTTTTAACCTAGAAAGTAGTGATAGGATTCTTTGCTGAATCCTCCTGGGAAGTGCCAACTATTTTATAGAAAAAAACGATAAAAACATAATATAGATCCACCAACCACACTTTGTCAAACATAACTGTGTTCTGGTTTTGAAAAGCAATAGCAAACAAGTTCGTTGTTGCATTGCTTGGGTTTTTATTAGTGCAACATGTGTTTTATACCCTGATGACGTTCAAAAAATGATACGACATTGTGCCTACGTGAAATGTTGTCATTTAGTGTTTAGATCAATTTTATTAACACTAATGAAAACTTATACTGAAAACACATTATATTATTAATATTACACATGACAAAATCACGAGCTAAATTATTTTGTGGTCCCGCCCTGAGGTCGAAATTCAAATAAACAACAGAGTGTCGTTTATCAAATACATGCCAGTGTGTGTAATGTTGTTTCATTGGTCTATCTATAATAAATATCTTATACCTTTAAACACAGATTTAGAAATCTGTGCCTTTAAACGACCAATTCTTGTAGGTATATAGGTATATATATAATCTAAACCTCGGAAACGGCTCGAACGATTTTCATGAAATTATGTATACAGGGGGTTTCGGGATAAATCGATCTAGCTAGATTTTATTTTTTTTAAAACATCATTTTATGCGCGTTTTTAGACAATGAAAAACTCCTACAATGTCATTAGAATACAATTACTTATTTCGCCCCTGATCTTTAAGTCTAAATGGCTTAGACGGAATATGCTCGCCCTCGGAGTCAACATGCCCCGGTTCGAATCCTGATGAATACACTCGGGTTTTTTTTTGTAATTTTTTTATGAGAAAATCTTTTACTTAGAGACCTTTACAAACGTATTTAAACCGAACAAAGCTCGGTCAACCAGGTACTAAAAATGAATCGCAAAATGTGTTGGTAAGCGCATAACTCAACAACGCCTGTACCGATTTGGCCAATTCTTTTTTTTTTAATGTTCGTTGAAGTCCAAGGATGGTTTTTACGGCAAGGAAAATTCGAATAATTACCGGGAAAACGTATATTGTATATTGATGTCGATATTTATATGATGATAAAATATCACTTGAAATATAAACGTATCTTTGATTTGCATCTATACTAATATTATAAAGCTGAAGAAGTTATTTGTTTGAACACGCTAATCTCGGGAACTACTGGACCGATTTAAAAAAATCGTTCACCGTTCTTTCATATCTACGTAATCCTTGAATGCTGTATGTTATAAATAAGTACCACGGGCGAAGCCGGGGCGGGCCACTAGTAGCATAGTAAAAAAACATGATTTCTGCTTTCCTTCTCTATAATAGGTATAAACTATAAGTATCGGAAATTTCATACTCTTCCGTTCGCGCAATTTTCATAGAAAATGATACAAAGCTGACGTATAGAGATAATAAGTTGTCAGCTAATTGTCAATACACATGTAGTGTGTAGACAAGCTTCGAAGTACCATAATAGATGGGTGTAATTATCTGTTCAGTGATACATGAAGACAGAGCTTCCCCGGGAGACCTATAAATTGGGGAATCCGTTCGATGGTGCGCAGCCCGTTTCAAATATTGCAAATGATGATAAATAGGGTTATACCATTTTATTACACGAAATGATTTCAGTGATCCTTCTTCGGAATTTTGACGGGATTTATCTTTGTACTCGTAGTTAAAGAGAGTTGTTGATTTTTTTTTTTTGAATTGACTATTAATCTACTGTTTGCCCTATACTACTGTGTTTCGATTTGAAGAGCAATATTTTCAGCAAAGTTGCTAAGCAATGAGATCACACTTCACTAACTGTTTAGTGTAAATATTTAGTTGTGTATATAATGTAGTAGGTATAGTTTTCATGCTAATTCAAATTTCATAAAAAAACTCTGCTCATTCAAAAATAGATAAATAAATAATACGAGTAATATTGTACCTCTATACCTCTGACCGCTCAGACCAGGTGAAGACTGTAGTCCATTGTTAGATAGTGATTTATACTCTTGTTGTTCAGATATCCACGTAACACTTTACTGTTGTTATGGGCTGACATGTTAAAAGGTTTAGATGTTTGATGTTCAATAACGCCGGAACAGCTGAACAGGACGGAGGGTCTAACCTACGATCTACGGCACCGCCAGCACACTTTTTTTTAAAATAAAGAGTGACGAGTCGAGCAGTACTTGTGCCTGATGGTAAGCAATAAACCTGCCACATAACAGCACAGTGACCTAGCATTGCACTGCGCTGGTCACCCAGAGATCTAAGATGTTATATCTCTACGCCCAGTAATTTCTCTGGAAACATTGCCTTTTAAATCGGTACACAGTAATGTTTGCACATTACTGCTTGGCGGTAGAATAACTGGCAAATAAATAAATATGGGTGGACATTTCACACACAACACCATCTGACCCCAAACTAAGCAAAGCTTGTACTTTGTAAGCCAAATAGCTGATATAATACTTATATATTTTTAAATATATACTTATTTTACTTATAAAACACCCAGGCACAGTCCAAATACATGAATTCATTACACAAACATTTGCTGGATGGGGATCGAACCCACGACCCACGGCTTTACAGGCTGACTTACTACCAACTAAGCCATCAGGCCAGCCTAGGTGTGGTACTTCCCCAGGCGGACTCTGCCAAGAGTCCGCTTCGGCAGCTTCAAAAACAGATTAAACTGCTGGCTTATCGATCAAACTTTTTATTACAGCGAATCTTTAGAGAGTGATGGCAAAGGTCCCATAAAAATGTAAATACATAAATTTGACATAGGTTATTACAATTGCAATAAAGACATTATACTCGTATAATGCTTGACAGTTTTCTGCACAATAATTATTGTGATGCAGTAAAGTAATCATTTCAAACTTTGAAAATGTATACAATTTGTATGCTCTTTCTTTTGTTTTAATTTTTTATTAATTGACGTGTAAATTGTACATTTATGAATAAAGTACTTTGACTTTGAGTCCTACCACTGACAATGAGCTGCCTGAGTGGGGTTTTCCCGATAGTTATAATCTTGGTGTCTTCAAATCGAGAGTGCATCGGGTTTTCTTGGTAAACACGCTCCATCGTAGACCGCATCGTCGCTTAACATCAGGTGAGATGGCGGTCAAGTGTAAGCCTAAAGCCAAAAGTATATTATATTACCAATTAAAGCAAAGCAAGCTTTTTCGCCCTAATGTTGAACACAATGCTTCTTTTACGATATACTCGTACTGGTAACTTAAATATAATCCTGTATAGTTTTAGCACGTTCTTCCTCAGCGCATGCAATTACCGTGCAGCGCGCCTGTAACTGAATTTATTCTTCAATCTTTTCTCCTTTACCCAACAATGTACCTTAACTTATATATAAACATACAAACTTTCTATTATTTTTCCACTGCAGTTATAGTGAACCCAGATAACGGAAACCTAAGAATGGTTATCGTATCAAGGAATATTAGGAATTATTAGAAGAGATTAGGAACAAGTATGAGATGCGGTAACTCTATGTACAATACCTGTAAAATGTATAGGTATTGTTCGTCTGACTAGGACAGTATAGTGTTGCTTCTTATCCGTTGGATTTGGCTCATACCATCACTCAATATTTAAAAAACACTTTTTCTTAGTATGCTATTATTGACTGGCCTCGTGGCTTAGTGGCTAATAACTCTGCCTGCGAAGCCGAGAGTCGTGGGTTCGATTTCCACCCAGTGCAAATATTTGTGTGACGAATTCAATTTTTTTATCTGTGTCTGGGTGTTTCTATGTTTCAGAAGTATGTGTTTACAACTGTACAAGTATTATACCAGGTATTTGCCCACCATAGTACAAACTTAGTTTGGGGTCAGATGGTGTTGTGCGTGGATTGTCCTCCAATGTTTATTTATTTAATTATATATAGAGGTTTTTTAAAGAAGCTCATGATTTTTTTACTTTTACGTAGAACTACGTTAGTTCTTAAACAACCATATGGATGTTCTTTTTATCTATTTAGGAACTAATTTAATCGAGATTATACTTAATTATTCTTTTAACTATAATAGGTTTACACTTGATCGTCACAATGGAGCATGCTTACCTAGAAGAAATCGATTCACTCTCAATTTTACGACACCAAGACTATAGCCATCAAGACAAACCACTCTGACACTTAGATGACGCTTGACGCTTACACGTTCTTATCACATAAGTAGAGTCAAACTGTCTGCACTAGAGCCTTTGGAAAGGCAACCATGAAACGATGTCGCTTTTTAAATTGTAATTTATAGAAGGTTTAACTAAATTTAATATTTGAATACAACGTAGTTACAATACGAATAACGTAAAACAACTAATCAGGATAATAAATAGGCGTATGACAGTGACTGAAAAAGAAAAACCAAGGTTACTTGACGTGTCAACTGGAATGTCCTACGTTAATTTTCCAACTTCTTTAGTCCTACGATATAATTTTACCTGTGTTTCTTAAAAGCCTTACAATAATTTATTAATTACACTACAATAATAAAATAATAATGCATTAGTTACGAATCACGTCATTTTGTTTTAACAATATGTACATAGTAATTATTTCATTTGTTTATCTATAAGCATTTCTCCTTTTGTAGCCCCAGATTACTTACAACACAGCATTTGCATTGTCTCGACACCAGCCGACGTAGGAATTTAATACTTCTGCCTTGTATACGACGTTCTGAAACTTCCGCTTTTAGAATATTCGCTCCGATGTTACAAAGGTTATTTGAAAGCAAACTTATTTTCTAAGAAAATCTGTATACGACGTTAAACGTGATGCCCGTACTAGGCAGGAAGTTTGTACCCCTTTTTACGAAAAGTGCACTTTTCGTAAAAAGTGCGAGGATTTCGTAGGTTTATAGTTTATTACGGTATTTGACAATGTTGAAAATATAGCATAAATTACGATAATCTTATCAGATAACACATTAAATAATCATATTTTACTCTATTTTGGAAGATATAGTGTATTTTCATGAAATACGCCAATGAAAAAAAAAAAAAAAAAGCGGATTTTTTTATCTTCGACGTAAACACATTGTTATGGATGGCAACGTTGGTGACGTCACACGCCAGCAAAAATGCCATCTATATTCTATAGTAAACGGTTTCTTTAGGAGCAGTGATTTATTTACTGGCGTGTGACGTCACGCACGTCACATGACCAGACACAGCGTTTTTGGCGGGCTTTTCGAACTTTATAGTTTAAACATTAATTTTTAATGTTAAAGCAGTGGGTCTTGCGGAAACATTCATGTGTATGTTAATGTGTAAGATACTAAAACAGCATTGCAGATTTACCAAATTAAAACAAAATTAGTAGTCGTAATCATCCTCAACCTTCTGCTTCTTCTTCTATGCTTTTCTTTTATTGTACCATATTCCTCGATGCCAATCGAGTTCATGTTACACCCACGACAAAGATGATAATCGTTGACTTGCCTTTCATTTTATATTCTGTCTTGCCTAGGATATTACCTAACCTTCATCATACAAAAAATTCAGAGATATCTTTAGTCCTTTCAACATAATATAAGTTAGTTGCCAAGCCTTATTTTCTCAACAATATAGCATGTCGGATTCATGTGATTGCAGACAGGTGTCACAGAAATTAAATTTCGTTTCTCAAACAAAAAGGACGACTGTTTATGAATAAAAGCAAAGTTAAATTAACTCGATTTGTATTCGGATACGAGGGTCCTTGAAAATAGGATGAATGAAACTAATATCCTTTTGTTTTGAATTGGCTGTCACTTTGGAGCAAATTAAGGAGATTAACCGGCGTACCCCAACATTTATTCAAGGCTACCACGAGTCCAAATGGTGTTAACATTTTGTGAACGTCTTAAAGAGACCAATTGTGGCAAGGTAAGGTTAAAGCGTCCACACACGAGTCCTAAAATCGGAGGAAATAACGTAAAAGTAGTCGGGCGGAGCCTTCATCGATAATCATATCCTACATCGCACCATGTGATTGACGATTTATGTTGCGATGCAGGCTCTGCCCCATTACTTTTACATAATTTCCTCTGATTTTAAGACTCGTGTGTGGACGCTGAACTACACTTTTCGGAAAAAATAAAATTGCCTTTGCATTTCCGTATTGAAAAGTTTAGTTCTCATAATGTGATAGAGCATCAACTATCCAAAAATACAACAAACAATACAAAAACTTTAATTCTAAACAAAAATATAAACAAAAATTTTTGAGTGACGATAAATATGACCTTGTAACAACCACCCCCCCTTTTTTTAAATTTATCATATCCTGGTCCAACGGTACCTAATTGTAACAACCCCCTCTTTAAAAATCTTCATATCCTGGTCCAACGGTACCTAATTGTAACAACCCCCCTCTTTAAAAATCTTCATATATTTATTTATTTTATTTTTTAACCCTGCTCTACCTAACACTTTGACATTTATTGGAGGTAAATAACGTTACACCTTTACTCCTTTAATCATTTATATTATGTGTAAGTGAGAATTAAACTAATCATACCTAAAAGAGGTGCAGTTATGTATGTATGAATTTATACAAGTAGATTTCAGTTCTTATATATCTATTTAGTATTTATTTTGGCCTTGATCATCTAGTAGTAGGACTCTACGTATGTGAACCGTATGTTGTAACTTAGACAGATTTGAGATGAATCCTTGATCTAATTCTAACAATATGAGTTTAACCTACCTAAGATTTTACCTGATTTTAATGAACCTAAGATTTCTAGTTTGTCAAATATTCGAATAAGTACTAGCTTTGCCCGACTCAATAATGATTCCTAGAGATGTCTTATTTAAATTCATGTAAATATTCTCGCCTGCATTAAAAGTTTTTTAAGCTTTCATAATATGCTTTTATTAATTCTAGTTTGACCAATATTCGAATAAGTTTTAGCTTTGTTTAACTCAGTAATGATTCCTGGAGATGTCTTAATTAAATTTATGTAAGGATTATCGCCAGCATTATCAGATCATGGTTTCATTAGCTTATAACGTAATAGTATGGTTAGATTCCTAAGATAGCAAGAGAGACAGAGCTTGTCATTGAAACTATGTAATAGTAATGTATTTTCATTATGTGACGCCAGCGTTATCAGATCACGGTTTCATTAGCTTAAAACGTAATAGTAATCTTGTCATGGTTAGATTCCTAAAATAGCAAGAGAGACAGAGCTTGTCAATGAAACTAAGTAATAGTAATGTATTATCGTTATGTAACAAGTTAGAGAATATGATTTGTACATGGTCTTATATTATATATTATTATATATATTATGCTATTGATAGTAGATATGGAAGATAAACAGAATATTTCTGTATATTACTGATCGGATCAGTGCTTATTTAACTTAACAATATTTTGGTTTTTGTGGTAAAAAGGAGGCCCCTGAACCAAATCGCCTTTCCTTGATCGCTGGCTACCCACAAAAGACAAGAATCCAGCGTCTCCCACAGATTACAAACTCACGGGTTTGTGTAAGAATTTACTCCCTAATAAATTTTGTAGTTATGCCAAATTAAGCTATCCAAGGGAATTGGAGGGATTATGCAGGGGAGGGATGAGTTTACATACCTATTGTATGTCTTTGTCTTGTATGTTATTGTAAGCTGTTGAAATCCCATAGAACTTTACTGTACCGATCGACAGCAAAGAATGTGATTTCGGGAATAAACAAAATGTGTTTACCAGTTTTCAAGAACTTATCAAATTGTTAGATAAGCTTTAAAGGTTAAGTTTCCAATGTAACTTTGATAATTTAGCTTCTACCGAGCTCTTTAATTTGATGTAATTATGTCAGACCCTCCTCTGTACAAGCAGAAAGGAACTAACTAGGGTTCAACCGACCCAATCAGATAATTTAAAGACATATCTTATAACGTCTTCGACCCCATTTCAGCTAGGCTTCCGACTGCATGACACGTGCATGACTTTAAAAGAATGTCCAAAATTAGCAGACTTCTGCAAAGGTTGAGTAACATATAACTTTACTAGTTACACTGAAAATCCAAACTCAGTAAAGTCCACCGAACAACATTATGTATAAAACTGCTTGATCAACTTGTGAATGTACATAGTTGTGTTGTAAATAATGAAACAATGTATAGGTTTGTAAATAAATACCTAGATGATAGGTTACTAGATAATTCTCTAGATATTAATGTAATCTTTGTAAGTATTAGTATACATTATGTATCAAACTGTTTGATTGAATATGTAAGTGTGTTTGTTAACCTGTAAATAAGGTTTTATGTCATAGATATGTTGCAAATAATGAAACAATATATAGGTCTGTAAATAAATACCTAGGAAATTTATTATTAGATAGTCTTGCAAGATTTTAATGTAATCTTGTAAATATTGGTATACATTATGTAATAAACTGCTGGATTGAATTTATAAAGGTATTTGTTAATCTGTAAGTAGGTTTTAAACCATAGTTGTGATGTAAATAGATCTGTAAATAATACCTAGATGATTGTTTATTAGATAGTCTTGCAATATTTTAATGTAATCTTGTAAATATTGGTATACATTATGTAATAAACTGCTGGATTGAATTTATAAAGGTATTTGTTAACCTGTAAGTAAGGTTTAATACCATAGTTGTGATGTAAATAATGATACAATATATAGGTCTGTAAATAAATACTTAGGAGATTGTTTATTAAATAGTCTTTAAGATTATAAAGTAATTTTTGTAAATATTAGTATTCATGGAACTCTGTAAACACCTGAAATAGTTATGTACGTCGCAATTCTCTCAAATTGAGCATAGAACTTGACTATTTAGGAATTTAGTTTTAAAAGTTGTAAATATATTGTGCAAATGAAAGTTGTTATAACACTCAAATAATAAAGAATTTAGAACTAACCGTTTATGTTATTCTGCAACTCCTTGCTCGTTCACAATCCAATTATTGAGTTGAAATCACTTAATTCACAAAACACATACACTCACTCGTTTAATAACCACTTAGTTGAAAATCTCTTAAATTCACAAAACAAATACACAGCACACACTCGCGAAATTCCGGGACGCGGACTACGGTACAAAACGGTGGGAAACTACCCGACTCAGAGCTGATGATCGATCTCTGATGACTCCCGATAACTGCCTGACTCTCCGATCACTGACTATATCGATAACTGCCTAACTGCCTAGACCAACCCCATCCGTCCACGCAGTTATCCGTAGAGTACGAGCTCCTAGAAGACACCTCAATCTTCCACAAGGGCCTCAAATTTATACTGATGGCAGTAAAATTGAAGGTAAAGTTGAGCTGCTCTAACATGGTGGGAGAATGGCAGAGAGGTCAAGAACTCGACCTTCAAGCTCCACTCCGAATGCACAGTCTTTCAATCGGAACTTTATGCTCTTTTTCGGGCAACTCAAATGGCGTTAAAGAGCAAGGACCCAGAAATCAATGTCCTGAGTGACTCCCGATCTTCACTCGAACTGCTAAGTAACCCAAAAACGAGCCACCCCTTGGTTAAGTGCGTAAAGGAAAACATTGAACGGATAAATGCTGAAGGAGATCTCTTCGTCTTTTCTGGGTGAGAGCGCATGTTGGCACCGTCGGCAATGAAAGAGCCGACGAATTGGCCAAATCGGCGGCACTCACGGAGTCACCCAGGAACTACGAGGGATCCCCTTGTCCTATGTCAAAAGGAAAATCCGCGAAGAATCGGTCAAGAAATGGCAGGATCGATATGAGACCTCGGACACCGGAAAAGTCACCCAGACGTTCCTCCCTGATATAGCAAACGCATATCGGGTGATGAGAACCACGAAACTGACTCCTTCCAGGTACAAGCGTTGACGGGACACGGAGGAATAGCAGATTACCTGTACAGATTTAAGCTCAAGAGCAGTCCGGCATGCGAGTGTGACCCCGACCAACCCGAAACGATCTGGCACGTGCTAGTCGATTGTCCCCGATTCATGGTCGCAAGACATGAGCTCGAATCTATGATCGACAGAAGACTGGTTGTCTCGGATCTCCACAACATCTTAGTAGATCCAGATAACAGAACACGGCTCCTGTCCTTCATGGAGAGCTCATTCCGCATAACGGCCATGAGAAACTCCACTAAATCAAATACGCGCCCCCATCACCACCACACTCTGCCCCGCTGTCTGTGGACGCCGCGCGGCATGCGGTTCCCGCCCAACATAACTCCTCGAAGAGCATCTCCATCAAACAACTACTGGAGAACGCAGACCGAGGAGAAGCAGGGATCCGTATCCGCGGAGTGGCTCTCTTCATGGACAGCAACAAAGAAAGATTCGGAATAAGCTTTTGCTTCGCTTGGGAACGGAAACGAGCCCGTTTGTCGCCTGGATTGTCTCGCCTGCTCAATGGGAGTACCGCAAAGTCACGATGAAGCGGAAAACCTACGACGCCATGCCGGTGTGCGAGTTAGACGGCCACCGATTTCGGTTGGTGCGATCGAAGAACAAAACGATTGCACTAATAGAGTACTCGGAAGGTCGGACGCCTTTCACACAGGCAAGTGCGCTGCTCGCACATCTGAGCAGAAATGCAGGTGAAACACCCCGGGTGATAAGCGTGGATGCGATGGCAATCGAATATTCAAGAGCGAGAGTCGCAGACCGGCTGGGTTGCATTGAGGCCTCTAAACATCATGAGGTTGTCGTATACGAAGACAGGGGAAAATCTGAGCTTCCTCAGAACCCCTTCGCACGACCAAACAAATGCAACTGACAGCTGGGGACATCCTGTTCCTAGTTCGACCATCCAAACCGGCTCCGAAAGAGTACAGCAGAGGGCAGCCGCGGAAAAAGCCTCAGCTAATCTAACTGGCAGCCGAGGCACCAACACGGCGTTCGTGACTGCTTTCAACGCAGCGGCAAGGAGCGTACTCGAATCACATCCCATTCATCACCCCCCTCGACGTCAAAGAGCCCCAAAGCAGCTTCACAGCAACAAACAGCCCGAACGAGAGCCGACATGGGACAGGTTGAACCGCCCCGCTATGTCACGGCTTCGGAGCCGCGGAGCCATGCACGTAACGCCTTCATCGAATTCATAGCCACACTGAGCGCGACACGACAAGTCAACCTCAAGACCTGCGAAAACATCATGCAGTCCTATAGGCTAGGAAGTGAAACCCTTTTAAAGGCGAAACTCGAGGAGGCCGAAGCAGCCTACGCATTTTATTATAGCATCCGCGATTTCAACCTACAGATGGCCATCAGGGACAGAAATGCGGCCGTTGTGGAGGCTCTGGGCCGGGAGGAGGCAGCTTAGGCAAATGGCAAAAGGCAATTAGGCAAACACTCGATGTCGAGTCGATTACTAGCGGAATCCCAACTGGTAGTGATCGGCTCTACAGACGAGCACTAGAATTAGATTTTAAATGTACCCAAATCCCTTCTATTTTCCTCTTCTCCTTATCCAAGAAATGTGTAAAAAAAATAATATTGTAATGACAAAGATCACGGACCCCGGAGTCTGTGGAGTGGATAATTTAAATAAAAAAAATTAAAAAAAACTACCAATATACAAATAAACCCCGATGATGGCGCCACTACTAGATCTATATGATAAATTTTAATAACAGAAAGGATATTTTAGTCCACAGTTTTGGCCACATTAAATTTTAAGTTTGTACTCAAATTTTTGAAATTCTTCAATCAATGTCATTCGTGACGCGATCTCTGACACGCGCGGAACAAAATATTTTTCATTATTTACAATCCAATATAATGTGTGCAAATACTCCATATTTCTTGTGTATTTCGCCTAATAGGTTTCCGCAAAGATCATTATGTGAATGTGATATGGACAAACTATTCGAAAACATCGATTCCATACAAAATCATCGAAGCAACAGTCCCGAACCGCCAATGATATTTAACATTTAATGGTGAGTTTCTATGTTTGTAATCGTTTATCTTGTTGGTTTTCTTCAGAAATAATGAGTATTAAATAGTGTTGTGTGTAAATAAGTGTTCGGAGCTAGAAAAATATGATAATCATGTACCTAAACGAAACTACGCAGTATTTTAACTATGTAATATTGGTTGTTTGCCCATCCAAACATGTTTTTAAATCCATTTACTTTGTACAAAACAATTATTGAGGCCTGTTTCCAGACTTCAAATAGAAATATCTCTAGTTTTTCAGTCTAAGATCATTTACAATGTTAGCAAAATACAGATTTCATGATTTTATACAACAAAACTTCTTATCTCCCTGACTGATAAATAGTCCTGAATTACTGCTCCCAGCTTGACAAATAGAAATATATCTAGAGTTTTCTTCTAAGATCATCTATAATTACATATGTTAACAAGCATTTGTCTCTCTGATTTATTCTTGATTAAGAGGTCTCAATTACAGCTATTGTGTTAACCACTACAGTTTTCCTAGGCTAGGGTAGGATCCCAACAATATCCAATTCTTGATCTAGAAATGTACCTATGTTGTACCTATGTATCAAACAGATCCACTGGAACTCCATCTGAAACTCACACAATATAGACATCTGAAATAACAAGATAACAAGTAATTTTCCAAGGCATGCATTCCATAATATAAACAGCAGTGGGTGATTAGACTCTCTAGTTCTGTGGGAAGAATAATTCATGAAATTATAATATAACAGTAACAATAAATATTCTCAATCTAGTAAATTATATGATGATAATTGAGAAACACTACTTTCCTAGAAATCTCTATGTATTCACAAGCAGTGAGAGATCATAAATGTATTTAGTTCTGAGGGAACAATTCATATAAAATAGTAACAATAAATGTTCTCAATCTGATAATTGAGATGTAAAACTACTTGTCTAGAAATCTCTCTATGTTCTTATTACACAAGCAGTGAGAGATCATAAATGTATTTATTTAGTTCTGAGAGAACAATTTATATTATAAAAATAGTAACAATAAATAATGTTATCAATCGAGTAATTATAAAAGTCACCAATTACATCTCTTTTAAACTATTAATGAACTCCAGCTGTTCTCTTAACGCTGTTAACTATAAGTAACTAATCTGCCTTTTCCTTGGTCTAGAACTGTTATGTTCTATAATAAATTTAACTTTGTTGTCTTGTTTCTTTTTCTCAGACTACTACTGATGCTTCATGAAGAAATCAAATGATGGCATCTGGACTCTGCATTTACTTCAAGAATGGAAAATTATCTAGTGGAATTCTCACCTGAAGCTTACATATAAGTACTCTCAATTAAGATGTAAGATGTAATCTTCTAAGGTATGTTCTCTATTTTTGTTCTCCATCGAGTAAACCATTTGAAGATTTATTCAACACAACGACTCCATTTCAATTCAATAAATTTGAAGAAATAACTCATCTTAATGCCTGTTACCGATGTAATAAGCAATAGTGATTCACTTAATTAATAAATACATAGTATCATGGAAATATTTGAAGATTGTTGACGGGTTAGCTCAGCTGAACCGTTACAACCTACGGCGGAACTCGATTACCTAGAAGAAATCGATTCTGTTACGACTTGAACACAGATTATAATCTGACGATGTTGACAATTTTATGGTGACACATAGATACTAAGGTGTGTAATCTGTGGGTACTAAATATGTACATCAATCCAATTCCAATTCCCTCGCAATGTAAGCTACAGTTTCAATATTATTTTTACAAACATTACTGTGTTCCGGTTTGAAGGGCAATGTTTCCAGAGAAATTACAGGGCTTAGAGATATAAGATCTTAGATCTCTGGGTGACGAGCGCAGTGCAGTGCTAGGTAATGATTTGGACTCTTCATGTTCCAATAGCTGCTTGTCACTGTGCTGTTATGTGTCAGGCATGTTGCTTACCATCAGGCACATGACCTGATCGTCTCGTCACTCTATATTTAAAAAAAAAAAAAAAAAAAACGAAGGTGGACTTAAACATCTTTGTTCGATTTTTTTTCGACTTTACAAGTAAATCATGATCAGAAGTCACTATTTCGGATTACGAGCAGTCCGATAGAAAAAGGTTTAAAATAATGACGATGAGTTGTACACTCTCCGAAACAAAAGAAAAAAAACGGGAGTATGACAGGCCGTCAGATTAAACCACTACTTAGTCTGTGGACTTCCCAGGCCGACTCCACAGACTAAGTAGAGAGATACACTGCGGACTCTGCCAAGAGCCCTACCAAGAGTCTACAATCATACGAAGTTTTCTGCTACCTATAAACCTATAAATTTATGTGAGAATGGTTGTTACGCAACTTTAAATCGATACACATCTTAAACCGTCAGCCAAATCAAAAAACGTTGCAAAAACTAAAACTTATTTTTAAATACCTATTTAACGATACCCGTTTTGACATAGTTTGTCGACTTTCATTTTTTTAATTTGGACAATATGGCGTCCGGTAGCCGCCATATTGAATTTACACTAATGTCATGTATTTAGTGTCACTCGCGAGACTAAGTGGAATCGATTGACGAGTGAATCATAAAAATCGGCCAAGCCGTTTGGTCTGTATAGTCCTTCATACATATATATATATATATAGACTGATAAACACATTAGCACTCCTTAACGTCGTGCAGTCGGGTAAAAAAGATGTGTTGTCATAGGACACCAGCCCTTTTACCGCTTAACTAAATCGGCTATGGTTTTGCTATTGCCGTCTCTATAATTTCAAGCGAAAAGAAAAGAGAAAGCATTATCAAAGCTAAGACAGTTTTAGTTAGGCGGTAGACCCTCAGGTAGGAACGAAGTTCCGTGGGAGGTGTAAAATGTTGTAAAAAATATTGGTTAATTTTACTATTTACTATCAGCGCCCCGCGTAGTTTCTGTTCCCGATATTTTTTCGGAATAAAACTTATGCGGCCAATTAAAATGGGATCGGGCAAGACATGTTTGCCGAATGCCGGAACACAAATGAGCAAAAATCATCACTGCTCGGGGTCCAACATCTAAACGACCTCCGGATCGACCCAGACGAAGGTAGCGTGATAAACCCACAATTGAAACTGGGCCACCAAAGCCGTAAAACGGGCTATCTGGAAGGAGAGAAGAGAAGCCTTTGCCCTCCAATGGGACAATCTAAGCTCGTAATTATAATAATAGTCTAAACACTCTTGACATTAATCCAGCAACAAATTACTCCAATGAACACCTGTAGAATCGTCCGAAAATATCTGTCACTTTCTTAAAAAGCACTTGGCTGCGGCCCGTGCCCTAAAAACACCTCCGTTACGGAGAGCAAACAAATGTTTCTAAAATAATAAGAATGCCTATATAGAGTATGTGTTCTTCCGGACTACCTAATATATAAAATTCTCGTGTCACAGTTTTCGTTGCCATACTCCTCCAAAACGGCTTGACCGATTTTGATGAAATTTTTTGTGCTTATCCGGTATCTATGAGAATCGGCCAACATCTATTTTTCATCCCCCTAAATGTTAGGGGTAGTCCACCCCTAAATTATTAAATTATTTTTTATGATACAACATACAAAAATACATACAATCCTCAATTTTTACCTTTCTACGATCAACCCTTATTTTTTAATAGCCATTTTAGTAATTTAATCATTTTTCCTCTCCGGTCGAACACTGATCAATCGTCATTTAAATAGTTATCCCCGCCAGTTGTCACTGGTGTTGTGACAGTTGTGACAGGTGTCACTTCTGACCCAGTAAACAGCACGATAATATGGGGATCAAAAAGAGCCTATAGCATATAAAATACTGGACCGATTTAAAAAAATCGTTCACCGTTCTTTTATATGTACGTAATCCTTGAATGCTGTAGGTTATATATATGTACCATGGGCAAAGCCGGGGCGGGCCGCTAGTAATCTATATAATCAACTTTCAAATTCAATTTCAATTTCAAAAACGTTCCAAATTTCAACCCGATCCGTTCAGACGTTACGTTACGACGTGATTGAGCAACAAACATCCTAACATTGACATTTATAATATTAGCAGAAAGTAGGATAGGACAGTAGGCAGTAGAACGGTACGTTCAAAGAGTTTACATATTATATGTACTACTACTACGTATAGAGTTGGCGGCATAAACGCTTTACACCGAAAGCACGGGTAGCATCTTTCTTGCCTTGTCGCTCTTGTGGAAGTATCATACTTTTGTCGCGGCGCATCACTCGTGCTCTGTTGCCATAGAAAGTATGCACTCTATCTGCTTACGATTGACACAAAGGAACCGTGCAGAAAATCTAACTATACGTAGTATATATAGGTAAACTCTTTGGGTGCAATAATCTGAAAAATAAAGTTAGCAATCTCCTTTATTTAAATCTGCTTTAGGGAACTTCGTTCCAATGCCTACCGTTTTAATTAAAGCATTAGGTATAATTCTCAATAATGGTATATTAATTATTAGCAGTGGCCCGTGGTTTTACCCGAGTAGTTCCCGTTCTAGTATGACGCCATGAAAAGCGCCTATGTTCTATTTCAGACAAGGTACCTTTTTGTATTCCAAATTTAAATTCGTTCCGTTGCGCCTTTGCGACGTGCTTGGGCAACAAACACCTAAACCTCCATACCATCGCATATATAGGTAACACTAGCGGCTCGTACCGGCTTCGCTCGGATATTGTCATATAAAGATTATTGATCGAAATAAAACTATCCTATTTGTCAAGTTGGATCAAACTGCACACGATGTGTTAATTTCATTAAAATCGGTTAAGTAGTTTAGGAGTCCATAGCGCACAAACAACGTGACGCGTAATTTATATATATTAAAGAAGATTAGAAGGATAATATCTTGTTCTTTTTAAAATAGTTATCTCAACTCAAGCTCCGCTATCTTCACGTAATTTCTAAAGGTTTTTCGTATCACGAGCCGTGGGTTACTACAAAATTCCGACGGTTGAGTGCACCCACGTTGTTATGTGAGCTTATGTCTGACTCAAGGGTATCACTGCCAAATTATTTGTCTTACGCCAAAGCTTCATTGTCTCGCATTCCCGCTTCGTTTTATTTATTTCCGGCACTCCTACAGAATGAATCGTCGAGAGAAAAACAGTTCCCAGAGCTTAAGCTAATCTCGTTCGTGTTACTACACGAGCACACTTATTCGGAGATTTAGGGGAATTGCCGGCTCGGAGTCGTCTGTGTTATTGTATTTGGTTTATTGCGACTGATGACGGCTTTAAAGTTGATTACAGGCGGCGGTGACGATTGTACGATAAGAGAACGGGAATGCAGTACAATTACAATAAGTAGGTACTTATTATCTTTCTCTGAAAAATGAAACAACCGTTTTCAATTTCAAAGTTAAACTCACAAAGTTTACCATTCGTTTTTATTGCCATTACAAAAAAAAGGTCCATTGATTTCCAAAAATATTTGGGTAGTACCAATTTGATGATTCGTTCGTAAACGTATCGCGGGCGTTCTCGAGATACCGGGGAATATAAATGAAAATTATAGTAGTCGAATCGATAACCTTCACTAATTTTGAAATCGGTTAAAAACAAGACATGTAATAGATCGGCTCTGCGTCAAGAACTAAGCTGGCAATTGTAAGCAAACTCTTGTAGTAGGTATAGAATTTTACGTAAACATTTCAAATAATTATCAAAAACTGAATAAATCTAAGTTCAATAATGTTGTCAAGAACGCGTTTGCTTTGTTGTCTTTTTTAAATAAAAAGCGACGAAACGAGCAGGACATGTGCCTGATGGTAAGCAACATGCCTGCCACATAACAGCACAGTGACACGCACGCAGCTATTGGAACATGAAGATTCCAAATCATTACCTAGCACTGCACTGCTCTCGTCACCCAGAGATCTAAGATGTTATATCCCAAAGCCCTGTAATTTCTCTGGAAACATTGCCTTTCAAACCGGAACACAGATGTTCGCACATTACTGCTTGGGGGTAGAATAACAGAATTTAAATATTGGTAGACTAGCGTAAATAACCTATAGCCTTTTCCATACCACGGTTGCCTGGAAGAGATCGCTTTTAGCGATAAGGTCGCCATTTGCTACTCTATTTTTAAGATTTTTGTTTTGTAAGTTGTTTTGTTAAGTGCAATAAAGAGTTTATCTATCTATCTATAGCAGTCAGGGGTTTCGTACAATCGTACATATCCAATGGCGAAAGAATTTTTAAAATCGGTCCGATCATGTCGGAACACTTGAAAGAAACGAGACGAAATTTTAAAGACAGGTATTTATTATAGTCTGAAATAGCACATAGGTTACTTTCATCCCGATAAAATAACAGGAACAGCAAATAATCTCGTGAAACCGCGGAGCGCTGCTTTTTACATATAGGTATTCGTAAAGTCAGCTCAAATACGGGTGGTATCGAGTAATTAAAAAAATCACATGAATTCATGAAAAAAGTTTATACCTAAATTAATATTAGAAGTTCTACATTTATTTTCCTTCCTTAAACGATTTGAGGCTGATAAACATGAGTCTACATTTAGTTATAAATTGAATTGCACTCGACGATCAAAACCATTTGCCACTCAACATTGGTAAAAGATGTTACCATATTATTTTATATCATTAATTGTGTATATAAGTATTAAAATAGTTCCTACATCATGCCAAGAAACGGCTCTGGGCCTCGCCATAGATACCACAGAATCTTTGCGTTCTGATATAGGTTACGTGCAAAAAGGAGCTGAGTTAATAGTGAAATCAGTGATTGAAAATGACAAAAGTGGAATAAAAAAGTTTGTATTAGTGTCATTCAACGATCCAAGTAAGTACTACTTTCATTTAATTATTTATTTTATTCTTAATTAGCTGAGCCGGTGAACGTCGTTACGGCAATTCCGCTTAAAAGTCAATATATGAGTAGATATTTTGACTGCCATTTTCTTTTTTGATGAACGTCATCATCACTATCACTATATTTATAGTACATATAAAACAGTCACTTCCTGCTGTCTGTCTATCTGTCTATATGTATGCTCAAAGAAGAAGTAGATCTTTGAAAGTACCAAACAGATTTTGATACGGTTTTTTAAGTAGATAGAGTGATTCAAGAGGAAGGTTTTGTGCGGATGCGTACATAAAATAGTAGAGAAACACTGATCATTTAAAAGGTTTCTAATGTGATTTCATAAATAAACATTTTATGCACATACATTCCAAACCGTGACTGACCCCTACGGATATATTAAAATAATGCACTGCAGTATTATTGTACCCCTTAAAACGCTGTACAAAAAAGTCAGCGATGGTGTATGTCTATCTCTAAGGGATAACCCGCAATAACCATTTTTATGACTAAATTTAGTATCAGCATTGCACCCGTGTGAAGCCACCAGGGTCACTAGTATCATATGTATGTTAGTACTATCCTACGTACAGTCTCTAGAAGTAAAACGGTTAAACATACGTCATAAATTCAAACCCCGCCTGCACCTCCGAGTATTTTCCCTAGAGCAATTGGTGGTGGAGGACAATTGGTGGACAATTCACACACAACACCATCTAACCCCAAACTAAGCAAAGCTTGTAAAATGGCGGTCAGATAGCTGATTTAATACTTATATAGTTGTAAATACATACTTATCATACATAGAAACACCCAGACACAGTACAAACATTTGAATTCATACAAATATTTATATATATATATCACACAAATATTTGTACTGGGTGGGGATCGAATCCACGATCCTCTGCTTTGCAGGCAGAGTTACTACCCACTAAGCCACAAGGCCAGTCAAATCACGATTAATCACGATTGGCTTTAACGATGAAGGAAAGCATCGTGAGGAAGGATACCGGCATGTTCCTAGAATCTGTCGCGGTCATGCGTCACTTGGCAATCAGCATTGGGCTCGCATTGTAGATTATTATGGCCGCTGAAAGGTCCCATTCCCAGCAGTATTTAATGGACTGCTTATGCTAAAAAATGTATTCATGGAGCCGTTTAATCAATTTGTTTCTCTCATGGTAAACACCAAGTGCAGAATGTGGAGGTTAGGATTTGAGTAAGAGTAGGATCACCATAGGACCATGGAGAAGAAGGGCTGCTTATATTTGGTGTACACGTCGTTCATTCACTTAGTAGTTCACCAAGTTGCGAGTTATTCGAAAAATTTCGATTTTTTATTAGATTTGGGGCGGGTTGTTAAATTTACCATAAATTTTTAATTATGGATCTACTCACAAAATATATTTTTTTGCAGTTGTGAAAAAAAGTTTCTACTTATTCATCGAATGTATTTCTTACTGCGTTGCGTCGATTACATGTTACTCGCGATATTCGTAATAATGACTGTCCTGAGATGGCATTAGCTGGGATGTTCAAAACTTTAAGTCTTAGCGGACCGGAATCAAAAATTTTTGTCTTCACCGATGCAAATGCAAAAGATTATAAAGACGTCTCTAAAGTCGTAAAATTATGCCAGGAGCGACAAAGCCAGGTAATAACATATTGTTATTGGTCATGTTTTTATCTAAAAAATACGTTAGATTAGAATTTAGTATAAATGGAACAAAATTATTTAGCTATAAATAAATATAATAAATGCGAAAGTTTGTATGGATGAATGATGTTTGTTACTCATTCTTGCAAAAGATACTGAATAGATCTCGACGACATTGGCACAGATAGAGTATAGTTTGGAGTAACACATTATGTGTTACATTCTATGCTACTTTCTATTGCTGGAAAATTACGGAAACAAAAAGTATGAGCGCAATGCCGTGGGCGACACCATTAGACGCCCTCTCCAAACTGAGCAAGCACAGAAGTCGTCAAAGCTTGCCAATATGCAACCAGTGCACGAAAAGGTAGTCGTGCTGACCCTGTCAGGGGTCATTTCAGTAACGTCCATACTCTGCAAGACAATGGAACGTATCTTAAACCACCGAATCTAGAATCTAACGATCTCTTCAGTAATCGACAATACGGGTTACGCCGAAATCAGTCGATCGGGGATATTTGAGTGTATGTCACTCACATTTATCTTATTCGTATCTTGAATGTTTCTTACTTTTTTTGTAACCAAGAAGAAGATAGGTTAAAATTAATTAACAACATTTATTATATTTCAGGTTATCATAATATACAGTATAAACCCCGGCTGTTACTATCCCCAGGGTCAAAACTTTACTGTGTATTATGACATAGCTAAAGCCTGTTCTGGACAAGTGTTCATAGTTCAAAAACTAGAAATCTCAATGGTAATTATTACTCGATTGTTGTATCAATAAACCATATCTTATTTTTGATAATAAAATTACATAATCTTTTTTTCCTTTTATGGGATTCACGCGGGGAATCGTCTTCGGACACCGCTTCTTGACCTTTGATTAATTTGGTTTTACCGCATCTTTTGTTTTGACAATACATTACTTGATTGTAACGTGTATCATGTCAGTAATTCCTTATAACGTATCAGTGAATCGTATATTATCTAAACCTGTATTAGTATTCTTTAAAATACAAGTATATTGTTTTGATACCATTTCTTGTTCACAGGTGGTAAAAACTATCGCAATTTTGCTGAAAGGCAAAATATCAATTTACAAGTGGTTAGAGAAAAACTCCAATGAGTTTGATATCCCAGTTTCGGTGAGTTACTTATCTAAACTTCTATATCCATCTATACTAATATTATAAAGCTGAAGAGTTTGTTTGTTTGTTTGTTTGCTTGAACGCTAGGATCTCGGGAAGTACTGGTCCGAATTGAAAGATTCTTTTTTTATTGGATAGTCCATTTATCGAGGAAGGCTTTAGGCTATAGAAAATAACTCTACTATTAATTGAAGCGGAGCATGAAACAAGAATGTAACAAAATCGGGAAAAATATTCCCTTTGAGAGTTTTTCGTACGTTTCGTGCTTTGACATGACACATGACAGCATGTGTCAAAGATTGCGTCATTGAATTTCAGTAATCTGTGCATTGAATATAAACCTTTGTAATTTTTTTTTCTAAATCTGAGTTGGCACGACCAATTTCCGACAGGTGGCGTATCAGGTTGCCGAAGAGGTTTTTTGTTTGAAATCGATATTCTCAGGAATGAGTGAACCGATTTCAGTCATTCTTTCACCGTTGGATATGTACGGGATCCCGATGAGTGCTATGTAATATACCACGGGCGAAGCCGGGGCGGGCATCTAGTACTAAAATAAGAATGAATTCAGTCATAATTTGAAGGATTGGAATACTAACTGACCTGACAGGCATCGTTCTGTCATTCAATATTATGTGTATACGGGGAAAAGGACATTAGAGCTCCTTTTAAGTAACCTTTCTCGAATTTTTTTTGATAACAGTATTATCAATTACGGGATAAATAGCTGGAGAGCTACCGAGAATCTAATATTCTCGTTCGTTCGAGAAGCTATATGTCATCCACCAACCCGCATGGGGCCCTTCCCTTTTCCCTTCGCCTGGCAAGGTCTTCTGCTATTCAAAACCGCCTGTCATTGTACATGCTTAATCTAAAACTTTTACTCAAAAACATATCCAAATATCAACTGTACAGGAGAATGTTTATTTGACCTCATCAACTGTGCTACTTTCAATTTTCCTGTCACATACTTGTGCTTATTGTAATTGCCTGGCAATTTTTTTCCCAGATTTACAATAAATAAAATAGGTACTCTCAAGGTAAACTCATATTACATTTTTAAGCTTACAGGAACAAGTTTTTTCTCTATTTATTTTACAATTTATAAAATAAAAGGGTTGATGACGTGCATTGCAGACGCCTGCCAGGTCATGACTGTTGCCCTTATCATGCTATAAATCATAATTGTACAAATTTCTAACTTTACAGGACGATCGTTACTCGGAGGATTCAGTAGCTCTCCAGCTATAGCTCCCACAAATACAAATAATCATTTTCTCGGAGCTAAGACTTCCTGCTATCATAGCATATAAGCAGCCCAGTAAATGTTCCCACAGCTGGGACTCGGGGCCTTCTCTCACAAGGAGAGAGTCAAGGTCATACGCTCACGCTGGCCCCATGCGGGTTGGTGGATGACATGTAACCTCGAAAGATTCTCGGTACATGTCGGTTTCCTTACGATGTTTTTCCGTTAGCGGCATTACGTATATGACGTCGAAAAGACAGTGGTGCGCGTAGTTTTGAACCCGGAATCTCCGGATCGGCATTCGTCGTTCTCCCGACAAGACCAGCCGTAACTTATCATAATTGTTATACTGATTACTAGATAACATATTTATTTAATACTAGCTGAACCCGCTACTTCGTTCGCGTAAGCAGATGTTACTGACTTATACATTAATTGGAAGTATCGTACGTCAAATATTTGGATAAGTAGTCATTGAAAACCTTTTGAGTTTGAGTGAATTTGTTTTCCACACAAAATTTATTTAATTTTATCTTTATTTTTCTTTTTTTAAACAAAATCAAACATACTTAGTAAGATTTCGTAGTATCGAACATAGCCGTAAGTGTTAAGTTTGTAGGATTTTATAGGATACATTATGAAAAGTCTGAAGCTAATGTGCATGATCTGATACCTATTTTTTTTCCTATTTCTTTTTATCCGCAAGCTGTTTTCTAGCTGTTACCCGCGACTTCGCCGTAGTGAAATTTTGAACGAAGCCTGTGTGGAATCAAAATAATTAAAATTTTGAGTTTTAATGATATTCAAGCAAGTTGAACCCGTAAATCTAAGCCAAGTCCTAGTGAAATGTTAATGCATGAATTTAATTGTAGGTAACACACAAAAAAATCAAGAACGAAATAATCCAAATTTGGCATCATAATCCTTTTAGCAGCAAAAAACTTATTAGTACAATTTAGAATACCAGTAACGCCACCTAGTGATGAAAGAAAAAATATATACCACAATAGCAAAACATCGATTTAAATGGCCTTTAGTGCTTTTAGATTTAAACTGGCATTGTTAGCGCCGTCTAATGAGAATATTAAGTTGCTTGTTATTTTGATTGTGAACGCAAATCACCTATATTATCTACGCCAAAACGGGTGCATATATTTTTCATTTTTGGCTTTTACCTTACCATCACATCAAGTTCCTGACGAAAATATATGCTTATATTAATATGGAGTTAAATAAAAATGTTGACTTATTAGCCCATGTGAAATTTTAGACTCTAAACTATATGTGTTTCGTATGTCAACCCAATTCGTTGTGCCGTTTTGACGTGATAGTTAATATTTGTTTCCTTAGGGCCCATGCTTCTTTTCAGGTTGATAGGTAATAAATACATAAATGTGGTATTTCAGACTATGAGTTATTTCTGTTTCAATTTTCTACCAAATTTGCTTAGTCTTTCCTACGTCACAGTAACCTATAAGTAACCGATTTGCTATTACTGAGTTCAAACTACGTGTGTTTCGAATTCCATCCAAATATGTTCAGCCGTTCCAACGTATTCCTGTAAATATTATGAATGTCACTGTTTGGATGTTTGTTACGTAATACATAGAGTACTTATACATAGGCAATGTGTTCTTCCAGACTGTAATCTAATTCTATTTCAAATTTCAACCCGATCACTTGATACGTTCCGCTATGATTAAAGCGGCAATAGAAATACATCATCTGCGAAAATTTCAACTATCTAGCTATCACCGTTCTTGAGATACAGCCTGGTGACAGACGAACGGACGGATAGCGAAGTCTCAGTAATAGGGTCCCGTTTTTACCCTTTGTGTACGGAACCCTAACAACGGTCTGCTTCGGTCACCGAAGCTTGTTGAACACTACCTTTAAATTTTAAACACTATTTGTATTGAAATAATACGTTTTCTAATAAGTTACGGCTGGTCTAGTAAGTTACAGCTGACCTAGTCGGGAGAACGGCGACTGTCGATCCGGAGACCCAGGGTTCAAAACCACGCGCACCACTATCTTTTCAGAGTCATGTTCGTAATGCCGGTAATTAAAACGGTGAAGGAAAACACCGTGAAGAAACCGAAATCTACCTATAATCTAAGTTCTAAGTCATATGTCATCCACCAACCGACACTGGGCCAGCGTTTTGGATTATAGCCTTGTCTCTCCTTGCGAGAGAAGGCCCCGACCCCAGCAGTGGAACATTTAATGGGTTGTTTATGCTGACATTATGCTTGAGCAAATACAAAAATCTAACCGACGAGCCGAGCAGTGCTACTTATTATGCTGATATGTTTTCTTCAAAAATAAAAAATCTACTTCAATGACAGATAATTTAATTCTGTCATTCGACTAAATTTTATAAGAAGGTATAACTGGCGTACAGATAAATCTAAGCTGATTTTGGTTTTTTGTTGATATTTGATATCTGTTTTCGATATCTAAGATCACCTCTGAAGTATTTTCTACCAAACAAAAAGGAATTATCAAAATCAATTAACAATTAGCGGAGTTATTGCATAAAATAAAACCAAATAAAAAAAACATGCCGTTAGAATATCGTTTGCGATTACGTATGTTTGTTTTTCATGACACGTCGAAAACGACAGTGGTGCGCTGTGGTTTTGAACCCGGAATCTCCGGATCGGCATTCATCGTTCTCCCGACTAGACCAGCCGTAACTTATCATAATTGTTATACTGATTACCCCTAGATAACATATTTAATAATAAAAGTGCCAGTGCTAAACGAGTTGCGAACCCAGCGTTTCGCGCACTCTCCTTGAAAACAGATCGCCAGGACGCGATCGAAACTTTCGAGTCGGACTGGACTGACTACATTAAACGTGAGTTACCCGTGTATTTATGTAAAATCATTTAATATAATTTTTCAATTATTGTACTTTTGATTGTATAACATTCTTGTTCTTCGTTTTTTAAATATAACAATATTTATTTAAGTCTTTGCTGTTATACCTGTTTTCATAGTTTACCCTTGATGAAAAAGCTGAATACGTGATGATTTCTGCTTCTGGAAGTAACGTGGGCCTTTCAGTTTACGATCCAGACGGTACTAAAGATGGATTCGAGAAGATAATGTGGGCTAAAAATGGAAAGGTATTTATTTTGCATTACATTCTTTTTTCATTGATAGTATATGCCTATTGCCTACCACTTACGTTTAATATATAACTTCTTTAGGAGAGTAATTAGCTACCTTTGGTTATTATAGTCTCTGGTTATTGCCGTAGTGGATTTTTCCGTTGTCGGAGGTCCTAAACTCGATGAAATTCACTATGGCTAAGAACTCATGGAGCGACGGGCGACAGTTTTATTTCAAAAAGTTATAGATATCAAAACTCC
The DNA here is from genome assembly GCA_017562165.1 of Ectropis grisescens. NCBI lineage: Eukaryota > Metazoa > Arthropoda > Insecta > Lepidoptera > Geometridae > Ectropis > Ectropis grisescens. Next base: position 14,132,656 of record CM029781.1, on the reverse strand, counting down.
AGAAGTTTTGATTTCCAGTTTTACATAATAAAATATGAATCTGCATTCTACAGAAGCTGCGGAATCCCTCCATTTAGGTAACCAGGCAGGTAGAAAGTCCCAACAAAATGATTATTATTCGACAGCCAATCTAATTGTTCAATAGATCCCGACTGTTCAGTTGCTATGATCCTATATTACAATATATTTTATATTCTGAAATAGTATTAAATCAATAACATAGTATATAATTCTAGACCACCAGCTTATCCAAGTATTTGTTTTATTATTTTCAGTTTTTTTAGTATGTAAGTACTTAGTTTGGTTCTTTTTTTATGCAATCGGGTTTTTTGAGTTTTATAATTATTTTTTTACTTACTTATTTACCGGTAAAGTCTGAAACTACTATAAACTAATTAAGTATTATAATATACCATTTTCCTACTACGTAACTTAGAATAGGCGCAAACTCAAGGAACTTCTGAACCAAACTATGAAACATTTTTCTCGCGTAGTTTTCTACGATAGTAAAATTTGGAAGCTTTCAGTTCGAAAGCAAATCTGTATCTTCTAAGTAAGTAACTGTAAGTACTTTATATCAGACATGATGGCGATTTAAACGTAAGACTTATTTTTGAATACTGTATTATGTTGTATGAATTAAGTTCCATTGTTTTGTGTAATATAAGTTCAATTAATGTAGGTATATGTTTTTAAATAATAGTTGTTTGTGTTTTCAGTTTATCAAGCTCTTCAATACTAGTCCGGGCACGTATAACGTTTGGGTGAAGGGGGATAGTCCTGTAAATGTAGTAGTATACTTACGAACGAATTTCACTTTTAAATACGGGTTCTCCGATGCCAAGGTTCAATCAATAGAGGACACTATCAAACAACCCAAAGCAGGTATCGAGTATCTTTCTACATTTGAAAGTCTAGATATAAATAAGTACCTACTTATATTTAATGGTTTTTGTAGTGGTAGGACTCTTTGAAGAGCCCGTTTGGGGAAACACCGTACATTTGTAAGCTATTCTACTGCCAAGCAGTAATGTACAAATATTACCTACTCTATTCCGGTTTGAAGGAACATTGCACTTCAAATTAGAAATGACAGGGCAAAAAAATAAAACATCTTATCTGGGTGACGAGCAAAGTGCAGTGTTAGGCAGTGACACGCGGGGCAAAATGACACCCTCAATTTAGATCACCAGGCAAGTAGAAAGTCCCACTGATATGATCTGTCTTTTTGAGAATCGTTATTTATTATAAACAATTGATTGATTATTATTACTGCTGTTTTTTTACCTTTAACATTTTATTATTATTGAAAATTAACTACATCACTTGTTTGCGTCTTTAGGTACACGGCAGCATATGTATATATTTGTCAATGATCCAGAACATTCGGTTGCAATCCAAACAGCACAAATATATGAAGTGAAGAACAACAAACCGAGCAGTGCTAAGCTGATATTACGTAAAGTTCCTACCAGAAATAATCTTGACACGCACTTGTACGTAACCGATGCCTTCGAAATACCTTCTGACACATTTATGATCCAGGTACGTATTCATTGGATTATTACTTTGGTATATTCTTATTCGACGAAGAGGTCCAGCGAAGGATCCAACTCGGATCGTTCGGGAAACTTCGGCACATCTTTGAGTCCAGAATACCCCAATGCCTAAAGACGAAAGTCTTTAACCAGTGCGTGTTGCCAGTGATGGCTTATGGAACTGAGACGTGGTCCTTAACTGTGGGTCTCATAACGAAGCTCAAAGTCACACAACGAGCGATGGAGAGGGCTATGCTCAGAGTCTCTTTGCGCGACAGAATCCGTAATGAGGATATTCGCAAAAGAACGAAAGTGACTGACATAGCTCAAAGAGTAAGCAAGCTGAAGTGGCATTGGGCAGGCAACATCGCTCGCAGAACTGACAACCGATGGGGAATAAAGGTTATTGAGTGGCGACCACGAACCGGAAGACGCAGTGTTGGACGGCCTCCCACTAGATGGACAGATGACCTCATAAAGGTAGCTGGAAACCGCTGGTTGCAGGTTGCGCAGGACCGTTCGTTGTGGAGATCTAGGGGGGAGGCCTAGGCCGGCTTTCGTCTTTAGGCATTGGGGATTAATTTATGTGTGCCATACACTACTAGGCCTAGGACTAGGGGCCGTTTCTTTTTTGTGACCATCATATGGGGGGGTATTTGCCATAGTCACCACGCTTGGCAGGCGGGTTGGTGACCGCGGAACCAGCCCTTCGCATCGATGACGCCGCTGCCCGTCATCGGCCTGGTCAATTTAGGACTGGTTTTTAAATGGATATACCGACATTGGTTCGGTCGTCAGAGCCTGGTTAGTTGGCAGCAGGGTGTACCACGCGCAGGAGAGGTTGACATTTGGGGAAGCTAGATGTTAAGCGCTTACCCCTTATACCCCTTTAATGTCATTAGGTATATTCAAATTCAATTATTTTCAGGTTGCTGGTGAAATTAAAAAGGAAAAAACAACGATACTAAGAAATTCTCCTAACATTGATCCGCTATCGAGTAAGTGTCCACTGACTGATAATAATTATTATTGTAAGTTTAAAGGAATAACTTAAAAATCTACTGTTCGATAATGTTTATCGGACTTAAAAGATATTTGGAAAAGCGTTCCGCAGAACTTAATCTTAATGGTTCTATGTTTTCTTTTTGTTGTTGTGAGTTCTACCACTACTGACGTAATTTAATATGGATAATTCAGTTATTTTTAGTTTATTAAATATTTCTCAATGTTAGTAGTGGTGAGACTCTTTGTTCTTTGACTCTTCTATGACAGAGTCCACCTGGAGAAGTACCACACTTTGCCGGTTATTTTAGCGCCAAGCAGTAATGTGAAAACATCTGTGTTTCGATTTAAAGCGCAATGTTTCCGGAAATTACATGAAGAATTCAAATTACTGCCTAGCACAGCTGAGCACATCACTCGTCTCTCAAAAGTATGAGGTGAATTATCTCTGTCCTGTAATTTCTTTGGAAACATTGCCCTTCAATACAGAACACATAGGTAAATGTCCACACAACTGCTTAGCGGTATGTAAAAGGCCAAGGTGTGATACTTGCGTAGGCGGAATCTGCAAAAAGTCCTACCACTACATTATTTCTACAGCGTTGCGTCATAATTTTACTTGATTTTTAAGTTTTTATTTGGTTGCAGTTCCTCCGAAAATTCAAACAGTAAATAAGGACATTATTGCAACGAAAGGAAAAGAAATCAAGCTAGTTTGCAAGTAAGCTGTCTTTTTTTACTAATTACTCGCCTACTCGGGTAAAACCGCGAGTCACTACTCGTAGCTCATATATTGAAATTCAATATTGATCGCCGGTACATAAGATTCGTATACATTACCACTATGTATTTTAACATACCTATGATTTGAAGTGGCAATCGCCGCTTTTTTCTTAAAAAAGGGAGTTGTCATGATAATATATGGTGTCTACTGCCTTCTGAACTTTGGGCTAGTGGAAGATGTGCAGGACTCGACTGACCTAATCTCCCTAACTTACTATAACTAAACATATACGTGAATTTTATAAGCTAATAATATCAACATTATTTATTCACGTAGCTTTTTTAGCGCATGGCATTAAATAATTGAAAAAATACTCCTACATTTTTATTTACTTTTCATTGGGGTGACATTATTTTAACTAAGTTTGCAACTAAGTTTCAATTTATTAAATTGACAACTGACACATGTTACTATCGTATCTTACGTAGCTTAATTTTATTTTACACAGTGTTATCCAAGGTTATCCAAAACCGGAAGTGAAATGGTTCAAGAAAAATGATGACAGTCTCGTGGCTCTTTCTAGCGTAAACGGTGAAGTATTAACAATAGAAAGAGCTACTTTCGAAGATGCCGGCCAGTACATATGCGAAGCGAGAAATTATGCAGGATACGATGAAGCTACATTAGGTAAAGTTTTCTTTTTTTAAACCAGGAAATACAGAATAATGGATAAGACGAAGAGCGGGCTGTTCAAAATCAGGGCAAGATAGACAGACTTAGAGGTCTATGACATTTTACCCGTATTTTTGCACAAATCTATTAACTTTAACGTTCTTATTCTGAGAAAGTAAACAATTTTGGCTACTGATTTTTTTAATGGAGTTTATTTACTATTATTGTAGGTCATAGTGGCTTCCTATAACCAATTTTTGTCTTTATTATTTATACAAAATTAAAATCTCCAAGGAAGCTTATTTTTGAGCTCATAGATTGAATGATAATTTTGAGTAAATGAAATGAAATAAAAGCGGCCAAGTACAAGTCGAACTCACGCACGAAGGGTTCCGTCACATTAGCAAATAAACGGCGAAAACTTCTTTTATTGCATGGGAGACGAACCCCATTATTTATTTATTTTGTAGCGGTAATCTTCGGCAAGAGATGGGTGAGAACAACGCGAGAACTGGTAGTACAGACTGTATTACGAATTCCGTATACATATATTATCGTAGTTTCTACAGGCATGCTTTCATTCAATTAGTTTCACTAAGGAATCTACCGGAGTGTCATTTGTCGGCAGAAAGTATATCCTTTATCCTTAATTTAAACTTATTGCCCACCGGTCCAACGAGGTGGATATAACAACCGATTTTACGTTAAAGTCGATAGCGCGTTTTATTTTTACTAGTGGCGTCATCTAGTTTGCTTGGGGCTGTACTAATGGTTAATAATCAAGTTTGTTGTATGAGAAATATTAAATAAATTTACAAACATTTATTTTATTTCATTTTTAGTATTTATTGTTATAGCAGTAATAGAAATATGAGTACATCATCATCTGTGAAAATTTCAATTGTCTAGCTATCACCGTTCTTGAGATACATTCTGGTGACAGGCGGACGGACGGACGGACACCGAAGTCTCAGTAATAGTCCCGTTTTTAGCCCCGAGGCACATGCCAAAAGTTGTGCTTGGACCCCCTTGGCTCCAATTCCATCCCACGCCCGTTGGCTTTGAGACTCAACGGGAGTCGACTCCCCGGAGTTTAGGGGACTCCAGACCATCAAAGCGTCAGAAGCATAAGTCAAACTTTCCTCGCCATCATTTGAATTTATTTTATTCGGGTTAGCGCCGAAGGCGCAGGACCCAAAAGGAACCTAACCTATATCAAACCTAATGATATGCTAGTGCTATAGCATGGGATGATACCTAGAACGGCTGCTAGCACGAGGGCGCTTCAGACGGGTACGGGTGCTCACTTACGCTTTTATAGATGCGGGCGAGACTAGCCCCACTACTAACACTAGACTGCCTGTTAGTTCTGAATCGTAAAGAACGTATAAGCACACACAAAATTAATGGTGCAATCGTAGTCTCTCTTAGAAGGTAAAAAGATGAGGTATTTTTTTGGTTTTCAGATGTTAACATAAGACGAACACCCGAAATAACCTTGAGCGATAAGATGAAAGTGATTCCGTACAACGGCGACGTGGATTTGAAGTGTGTGGTCGTATCATATCCTGCACCCAGTATCACGTGGAAAAATCAAATGGGAGTGGTTGTGCGAAATCAGGTACGACTGTTAAACACTGGTTTGATAGTATAAATAATCCAATACTGAGTAGTAATATTAATTAAGATAAATTATTAATTTTCAGGTTGACCCAATGATAAATAACACATTTTCAAACCGATTGCATCTGGAACATGTAACAAAAAGTACTGTCTACACTTGTGTGGCCAGTAACAACGAAGGATCGGTTAGTGAGAAAGTTAACATAAAAGTGGACTCTCCGTTTGTCGTACAGAAACATTTAAAAGGTAAGTGCCTAATAGTGGTAGATGGTAACTACATTTTTGTGGCCTGTGTTTTTTAATTTCTATATACAACAACAAACATATCGCAAACATGCAAGTTAGCGCTAAAGTGAATAAATAGCTTGTAACATTATAATATAGTATTGTAAGTATTCTAAAACTTCATATTTATTTTTGCTTAGGTAAAATTGATCTAAGTTACGGTACTGCCGGAACTCTAGAATGCGATATCAAATCAAATTCGCCAATGACGATACGATGGTTCAGACAGGACGATGAAGCTGGAACAAATAAAGCAGTAATTATTTCATCTGCCAGTTATATCGTATCTAGTGAAGGAACCCAACTGACTATAAAATCTGTGGACCTAAACACAAAAGGAATTTTCATTTGTGAAGCAACGCTAGTACATGATCCCACTGAGAAAGTGGTGTATCATGCTAAAATCGACGTTGTTGGACTCGGTAAGTATTTTCGAAAAACGATTGATTTAGAATTACGCACGATTTTGAGACATGCGAGTTGGTGCCTTCCTTCCACTCGACACCACCAAAACGACACCATCGGTGGTATCGTATGGAATCACTAGTCCATACGACACCACCGACTAATAGTGAGGTTCCCTACATACAAAGTTGTTGATATGAAAACTCCAATTAAGTTCAAGCAGTTTCACATTTTGACATTATTCATTGCAATTTGCATATTATTGTCTTTCCGTCCGAATATTTTAATTTTTCACAATGGACATGGATACTAATACTGACGACATAAAATACATAAAACCTAATGGCGGAACAGCACATCACTAGGGTGGTGTCGTATGGACTAGAGATTCCATACGACACCACAGATGGTGTCGTTTTGGTGGTGTCGCGTGGAAGGAAAGAGTTGGTGGCTGGAAGTAAGCATCTAAGCAACACGCTTACATATAATAACAGCACAACGCTAAACGGTGTTTTGCACAAGAGAAGCAGCAGTAACTTTCATGCAAATACATTACGCTACCCGATAGAAAATTAAAGTTGGCGTATTTCGTTACCGGAAAATGTTGTTTATGGCATTGTTCTATAACACGCTATTTAGGAAAACGTATCCATGGATATGTTTTATTAGTATACATTAGTAACACCTAGTTTATTAGGTGAAATTCATTAAAGACAGACCAGTTAAAGCATAAATCCACGATATGCTAACCAGATCAATATTATCTCATGAATTAAGTTGTGTGACTTTGTACAGCATGTTTAAAAAACAATATACATTAGTCAAGAATGAGCCGAGTATTTACGCTGAGGGTTTTGTACACCAACAGAATGGAGTAGAAATAACAAAGATAATAACAAGACATAACATACATTATTTTCCAGTTGACCCAAAGATTTGGCAATCGACAAGGGATGTAGTTGAAGCAAAAGGAAGTAAAGTTGACTTAGAATGCAGGTACTGAAGTTACTATTTACAAATCAATTATCGAAACCTAATTATTATTATTATTTTAGCTATCATATTTTTAGTTATGAAATAATAGATTTACAATTAGAATAATATTTTAAAACATAATGTGGATAAGTTTAAGTCTTTAATTTTGTTCTCAGAATAATTGCGGGTATTCCCAGACCAAAAGTAAAGTGGTACAAAAAGAACCTAGATGGATCGAAAATACTTGTCGATGAAGGCAGCGAAGTATTGACGTTGAACAGGGCTAAGTTCTCGGATGCGGGTCAATACGAATGTCAAGCAGTGAACGCTAAAGGCGCTGAGAATGCAATATTTGGTAAACTTTATTCTCTACTAAGATATTCATGTCTTTTTTATATTTTGGACATAGATATTATATATTGGTCTTAAACAAGTTCATCAATTAATTTATTAACTGCAATTAAAATACTTAATTTACTGATTTCGTTCCTGACGCCGTGATAATATGTGCGAGTTATCATAATGTTAATTTACTTAGTTCTGAATAGTAATTTATGTAAATTAAATAAGTATATACAACATAAATGCTGCTAAAAAATAATAGTCTCTTTTACTATGTAAAGAGAGGTAAGGCATTTTTTTGCGGTTTTCAGATGTGAACATAAGGGGAACACCCGAAATAACCTTGAACGATAAGATAAAAGTGGTTCCGTACAACGGTGACGTGGATTTCAAGTGTGTGGTCGTATCATATCCTCCACCCAGTATCACGTGGAACAATCAAAAGGGAGCGATAGTGCGAAATCAGGTACGGCTGTTAAACACGTTTGGTTTGAAGTACAAATAATTCAAAACTGAAAAGCAATAATTGAGATAAACTTATTAATTTTCAGGTCGACCCAATGATAACTAACACATTTTCAAACCGATTGCATCTGAAACATGTTACAAAAAGTACTGTCTACACTTGTGTGGCCAGTAACAATGAAGGATCAGTTAGTGAGAAAGTTGACATAAAAGTGGGTTCTCCGTTTATCGTGAAGAAACATATACAAGGTAAGTGTACGTCTATAATAATAGTGGTAAATGATTACTAAATTTTTGTGGCCTGTGTTTTTAATTTCTGAGCACAATAATAATTACATCGCATATGTCCAAGTAAGCGCTAAAGTGGATAGTTATGAACATTAAAACTTTCATTATTGTTGCTAAAATGTACATTTATTTTTCTTTAGATAAAATTGATCTAAGTTATGGTACTGCCAAAACTCTAGAATGCGATATCAAATCAAATTTGCCAATGACGATGAGATGGTTCAGACAGGACGATGAAGCTGGAACAAATAAAGCAGTAATTATTTCATCTGGCAAATATACCGTATCTGGTGAAGGAACCCAACTGACTATAAAATCTGTAGACCTAGATACAAAAGGATTGTTTATTTGTGAAGCATCGTTAGTACATGATCCTACTGAGAAAGTGGTGTATCATGCTAAAATCGACGTTGTTGGACTCGGTAAGTATATTCGAAAAAACGATTGATTTAGAATTACGCACAATTTTGAGACAAGCTAGTTGGTGGCTGGAAGTAAGTATCTAAGCAACACACTTATAAGTAAGTGTGTTGCTTAGATACTAAGGACTACAACCAGTAAGAGCATAAATCCACGATATGCTAACCAGATGAGTCTTATTCTCTCATTATTTGAGTATTATTATTTTGTCTAGCTTGCTTCAAAAACTACAAACAGTGGTCAAAGGTGAGGCGGGATTTCACACTGACGGTTTTGTACACCAACAGTTTGGTGTAAAAATTATACTAGACATCACAAACATTTTATTTTCCAGTTGACCCAAAGATTCAACAATCGACAAGGGATGTACTTGAAGCAAAAGGAAGTAAAGTTGACTTAGAATGCAGGTAAGTTACTATTTCAAAATCAATTATCGAAACATTTTATTATTATTTCAGGTTTGTGAAATAATATATAATCATATTCTGAAACATAATGTTAAAACTATTCAATATAATTATCAACATTATGATGGGGAATAGTTTGAGCCTATTCGGCAGTTTTATCGGTATGTCTTTAATTTTGTTCTCAGAATAATTGCGGGTATTCCCAGACCAAAAGTAAAGTGGTACAAAAAGAACCTAGATGGATCGAAAATACTTGTCGATGAAGGCAGCGAAGTATTGACGTTGAACAGAGCTAAGTTCTCGGATGCGGGTCAATACGAATGTCAAGCAGTGAACGCTAAAGGCGCTAAGAATGCAATATTTGGTAAACATTATTCTCTACTAAGAAATTCATGTCCTTTTTATGTTTTGGACATAAATATTATGTATTCGTAATTTAATTTATTACCTCTATTAAAATACTCAATTTACCGATTTGGCTCATGACACCGTGATAATATGTGCGAGTTTTCATCATGTTAATTTAGTTAGTTCTGAATAGTAAGGTACATAAATTAAATAAGTAAACACAACATAAATGCTGCAATCATAGTCTCTTTTACTTTGAAAGGTAAGGCATTTTTTTGCGGTTTTCAGATGTAAACATTAGTGGAACACCCGAAATAACACTAAGTGATAAGATAAAATTGATTCCGTACAACGGCGACGTGGATTTGAAGTGTGTGGTCGTATCATATCCTGCCCCCCAGTATCACGTGGAAAAATCAAAACGGAGCGGTTGTGCGAAATCAGGTATGGGTGTTAAACACTGATTTGATGGTAAAAATAATCCAATACTGAGAAGTAACAATTAAGATAAACTTATTATTTTTCAGGCCGATCCAATGATAAATAACACATTTTCAAACCGATTGTATCTAAAGCATGTAACAAAAAGTACTGTCTACACTTGTGTGGCCAGTAACAACGAAGGATTGGTGAGTGAGAAAGTAAACATAAAAGTGGCCTCTCCTTTTGTTGTGAAGGAACACATACAAGGTAAGTGTATAATAGTGGCAGATGGTTACTATATATTTGTGGCATGTGATTTAAATTTCTGTACTCAATAAAAATCACATCGCATACATTTAAGTTTGCGCTAAAGTGGATAGCTTTCCACATTATAATGTAATATAGTATTGTAAGTATTTTAAAACTTCACATTTATTTTTCCTTAGATAAAATAGATCTAAATTACGGTACTGCCGGAACTCTAGAATGCGATATCAAATCAAATTCGCCAATGACGATACGATGGTTCAGACAGGACGATGAAGCTGGAACAAATAAAGCAGTAATTATTTCATCTGCCAGTTATACCGTATCTAGTGAAGGAACCCAACTGACTATAAAATCTGTGGGCCTAAACACAAAAGGAATTTTTATTTGTGAAGCATCGTTAGTACATGATCCCACTGAGAAAGTGGTGTATCATGCTAAAATCGACGTTGTTGGACTCGGTAAGTATTTTCGAATAAACAATTGTTTTAGAATTAAGCACAATGTCGAGACAAGCGAGTTGATGGCTGGCAGTAAGCATCTAAGCAACACGCCTATTCGTAACAGCACAACACTAAACGGTTTTGTACAAGAGAAGCAACAATGACTTTCATGCAAGTACACTATCCTACCCGATTGAAAATGAAAGATGGCGTATTTCGTTACCGGGAAATGTTGTTGATGGCATTTCTCTATAAAACGGAATTTAGGAAAATCCTTGGATATGTTTTATTAGTAGAAATTAGTAAAACTTACATTTGGGCGAAGTTCACTATGGTCTACAACCAGTTAAAGCATAAATCCACGATATGCTAACCATATATTATTCTCTCATTATTTGAGTATTGTGATTTTGTACAGCTTGCTTCAAAACTATAAACAGTGGTCAAGGATGAGCCGGGGTTTCACACTGACGGTTTTGTACACCAACAGAATGAAGTAGAAATGATACTGGACATGACAAACATTTTATTTTCCAGTTGACCCAAAGATTCGACAATCGACAAGGGATGTACTTGAAGCAAAAGGAAGTAAAGTTGACTTAGAATGCAGGTAAGTTACTATTTCAAAATCAATTATCGAAACATTTTATTATTATTTCAGGTTTGTGAAATAATATATAATCATATTCTGAAACATAATGTTAAAACTATTCAATATAATTATCAACATTATGATGGGAATAGTTTGAGCCTATTCGGCAGTTTTATCGGTATGTCTTTAATTTTGTTCTCAGAATAATTGAGGGTATTCCCAGACCAAAAGTAAAATGGTACAAAAAGAACCTAAATGGATCGAAAATACTTGTCGATGAAGGCAGCGAAGTATTGACGATGAACAGAGCTAAGTTCTCGGATGCGGGTCAATACGAATGTCAAGCAGTGAACGCTAAAGGCGCTAAAAATGCTAAATTTGGTAAACTTTGTTCTCTACTAAGAAATTCATATCTTTTTTATGTTTTGGACAAATATATTATGTACTTACTGCTCTTAAACGAGTTCATAAATTATTTTATAACTCCATTAAAATCCTTAATTTACCGATTTGGCTCATGACATATTGTAGTGGTAGGATTCTTGGCAGAGTCCGCCTGGGGAAGTACCACACCTTTGCCAGTTATTCTACCGCCAAACAGTTATGTGCAAACATTACTGTGTTCCGGTTTGAAGGACAATGTTTCCTGAGAAATTACAGGGCTTAGAGATATAAGATCTTAGATCTCAGGGTGACGAGCGCAGTGCAGTGCTAGGTAATGTTCCAATAGCTGCGCGTCACTGTGCTGTTATGTGTCAGGCATGTTGCTTACCATCAGGCACATGTCCTGATCGTATCGTCAATTTTTATTTTAAAAAAAATGACGCCGTGATAATATGTGCGAGTTTTCATGTTGTTAATTTACTTAGTTCTGAATAGTAAGGTACATAAATTACATAAGTAAACACAACATAAATGCTGCAATCATAGTCTCTTTTACTTTGAAAGGTAAGGCATTTTTTGCGGTTTTCAGATGTAAACATTAGAGGAACACCCGAAATAACCTTGAGTGATAAGATGAAAGTGATTCCGTACAACGGCGACGTGGATTTGAAGTGTGTGGTCGTATCATATCCTGCACCCAGTATCACGTGGAAAAATGAAAAGGGAGTGATTGTGCGAAATAAGGTACGGGTACACGTTTGGTTTGATAGTAAAAACAATTCAATACTGAAAAGCAATAATTAAGAAAAACTTCTTAATTTTCAGGTCGATCCAATGATAACTAACACATTTTCAAATCGATTGTATAAGAAACATGTTACAAAAAGTACTGTCTACACTTGTGAGGGCAGTAACAACGAAGGATCGGTTAGTGAGAAAGTTGAAATAAAAGTGGGCTCTCCGTTTGTCGTGAAGAAACATGTACAAGGTAAGTAAGTGTACGTCTATAATAGTGGTAAATGGTTTCAAAATTTTTTTGGCCTGAGATTTTAAATTTCTGTGCACAATAATATTCACATCGCATACATGCAAGTAAGCGCTAAAGTGGATAGTTCTCAACATTAAAACTTTCATTATTGTTGCTAAAATTTACATTTATTTTTCTTTAGATAAAATTGATTTAAATTACGGAACTGCCGGAACTCTAGAATGCGATATCAAATCAAATTCCCCAATGACAATACGATGGTTCAGACAGGACGATGAAGTTGGAACAAATAAAGGAGTAATTATTTCATCTGACAAATATACCGTATCTGGTGAAGGAACCCAACTGACTATAAAATCTGTAGACCTAGATACAAAAGGAATTTTCATTTGTGAAGCATCTTTAGTACATGATCCTACTGAGAAAATTGTGTATCATGCTAAAATCGACGTTGTTGGGCTCGGTAAGTATTTTCGCACAAACAATTTATTTAGAATTACGAACAATGTCGAGACAAGCAAGCTGGTGGCTGGAAGTAAGCATCTAAGCCACACGCTTATCCGTAACAGCACAACGCTTAACGGTGTTTTGTGCAAGAGAAGCAACAATGACTTGAAGAAAAAATGTTGTTGATGGCACTTCTTCATAAAACACAGTATAGAAAAATATACCCAGCGATACGTTTTATTAGTATAATTATATAGAAACTTTTATTGCGGCAAAAAATAATACAACTTATGTAACATGCTATTACAATGTCAATTTCAAGCAATTGAGATGTCAACACTAATCACCAATTAATGTTTTTTAAATCCAATAATTTAATAATAATTAAAAAAAATGTTTTATTTTACTTACAATTGCTAACGCTCGGACTCGCGGCATATTCACTACGCCTCTGCTACGGTGAATGCACGCTAGTCCTAGATCTATCCTATTGTCCTAGCTCCCGCAATTACCACGATGCGACCATCAATGGATAATAAACTAAGAAATCAATGGTAAAAATATTAATTTATTTTTCGATCTCATTATTTTAAATTTGTTCTGTTGTACTCGTACCTACTGCATCTTTTAAATTAGTAAAACTTAAATTTGGGCAAAGTTCACTTACTACTACAACCAGACAAAACATAAATCCACGAAATGCTAACCAGACAAATATTGTTCTCTTATTTTTATTATTTGAGTATCGTGATTTTGTACAGCTTGCTTCAAAAACTACAGTAGTCAAGGATGAGACGGGTTTTCACACTAACGGTTTCGTACACCAACGGAATGGAGTAGAAATTATACTCAACATAACAAACCTTTTATTTTCCAGTTGACCCAAAGATTCGACAATCGACAAGGAAAGTACTAGAAGCAAAAGGAAGTAAAGTTGACTTAGAATGCAGGTAAGTTACTGTTTCAAAACCACTTAGGTATCAAATCTTATCATTCATATTTTAGCAATCATGCTTTTTTAGTTGTAATCATATCTTTAAACATTTGTAATGTTAAAACTATTTAATCTAATTGTAAACATTATGAAAGGGAAAAGTTTAAGTATTTTTGGCAGTTTTATCGGTAAGTATGTCTTTCTTTAATTTTGTTCTCAGAATAATTGAGGGTATTCCCAGACCAAAAGTAAAGTGGTATAAAAAGAATCTAGATGGATCGAAGGTACTTGTCGATGAAGGCAGCGAAGTATTGACGTTGAACAGAGCTAAGTTCTCGGATGCGGGCCAATACGAATGTCAAGCAGTGAACGCTAAAGGCGCTAAGAATGCAGTATTTGGTAAACTTTATTATCTTCTAGAAAATTCATGTATCTTTTTACCCGACCAAAAGCAGTATTATGTTTTTCGCGCGTATCTTATGTATTTGTATTTTCTTTATTCCCGCGTATCTTTCCAACGACTGGATAGATTTTGACAATGGGGATGTTATCCACTATTCACAAATTAATTTTTAGTGTTAATTTTATGATAATTTTTACTATTAAAATATCGAAAATCACATTTTTTATAATTGAATATTAGTTAGCATATTTATTGTAAATGATTTTATATACCTACTATTTTTTAAATTTGATGTCACGTGACTGCAAACAGCGATATGGCTTATAACGTCACTACACGTAATACAAGCTGTCGAAAACTAACTAAAATGTTAATTTCTTTGCAATTTTTATAAAGTTTGCCATCTTAGCGATGACATTTTGATTGTTTGTATTCAAATAAAAATAAGAAAATACAAAAACTGGACATACAGTCATGAATCGCGACAAATATTTTGCGGTTAGTGACGTCGTCTTTCTTTAGGGTTTAAGCGTGAAAATTCTAAATTACTTTATTATTCTGTATTTACTCACCAAAAGTAACAATATTTTTAAATAAAATATATTTTGTCATGGTAAACAAGCAACAAGCTTCAAAATACTCATACTTTTCGAGGTGTATCCGTACCGGTTACTGATTCTCTTGAGCTTGTCGGCCTTACTTTGACTTCTACGCTCAACTTTGGCTCGTATATCGAGTCCAAGGCTAAATTAGCTGCCAAAAAACTAGGTGTTCTCTCAAAGGTTCTCTCGCACCTTTAGTACTTATACTTCAAATCTGAACAATTACTTTTGTTAAACAAAGCACAGATTCGCTCTTGTATGGAGTACTGTTCACACTTTGGGATGGATCGGCTACGTATCAGCTTAAGGCTCTGGAATCGACTAAAAGACATGCCAAAAGGCTCATAGGCAAAGACATTCTAGCGCGAAAAAGACTTCAAAGTCTTGCACATCGCCGCAAGATTTCTAGCTTATCGGTTTTTTATCGGATACACTTCGGAGAGTGTGCAACTGATCTGCATGATCTAATACCTCCTTACCCTTTTTCTATCGTACTTCTCGTAACTCGAAGAAGCGGCACTGTTTCATGGTGGATATTCCAAAGACACGGACGAAGAGGTTTGACTTTTCGTTTGTGATAAGAACGTCTAGGCTGTGGAATGAGTTGCCTGAGTGGGGATTTCCCGATAGTTATAATCTTAGTGTCTTCAAATCGAGAGTAAATCGGTTTCTTCTAGGTAAACACGCTCCATCGTAGACCGCATCGTCGCTTAACATTAGGCGAGATGGCGGTCAAGTATAAATCTATTAAAGTTTAAAAAAAAGTAAAACTTAAAAATTCAGTGCCAAACGGGCAGCCACCGCGCTTGTGCACTCGCCTTGAAAAAGATCGCCGGACGCGGCCGACACTCGAGTCGGATTGACTGACCGTATATACGTGAGTGTCCCGTTATCCAATTAAATACGTGTAACAACCACGTTAATTTTAATACTAAAACTTAAAAATTGTTGACATCCCTATTAAGATATTTTTAGATTTGTCTCTATCACCCAAATGTTCTTGGGTAGGTAGTGTATTGTATAAAAAAAAATATTTGTTGATTTTTCGCAGTCGGGGTTTTACATTAAAGTCATTTGTATTTTGGACATACATATTAAATATTGCTCTTAAACAAGTTCATCAATTAACTTAGTAACTCTACTAGAATACCTAATTTATCGATTTGGTTCATGACGGTGTTCATGTGTGAGTTTTCATAATGTTTATTTACTTAGCTCTGAATAGTAAGGAACATATATTTTAGCTAATAAATAAATAAGTAAACACAATTGTCGTCTCTCTTCGTATGCAAAGAAAAGTTAGTTACTCATATTTTTTTGCGGTTTTCAGATGTAAACATAAGAGGGAAACCCGAAATAACCTTAAGCGATAAGATGAAAGTGATACCTTACAACGGCAACGTGGATTTGAAGTGTGTGGTCGTATCATATCCCGCACCCAGTATCACATGGAAAAATCAAATGGGAGCGATTGTGCGAAACCAGGTACGGGTGTTAAACACGTTTGATTTGATAGTTAAAATAATAGAAAACTTAGAAGTAATATTTAAGATAAACTTATTATTTTTCAGGTCGATTTAATGCTAAATAACACATTTTCAAACCGATTGCAACTAAAACATGTCACAAAAAGTACTTTTTATACTTGTGAGGCCAGGAACAACGAGGGGATCGGTTAGTGAGAAAGTTAACATAAAAGTAGACTCTCCGTTTGTTGTAAAGAAACATATACAAGGTCAGTGTACGTGTATAATAGTGGTAAATGGTTACTAAATTTTTGTGCCCTGTTTTTTAAAATTTCTGTAAACAACAATAATCACATCGCATACATGCAAGTTAGCGCTGAAGTGGATAGTTTTCAACATTAAAACTTTCATTATTGTTGCTAAAATTTACTTTATTTTTCTTTAGATAAAATTGATCTAAGCTATGGTACTGCCAAAACTCTAGAATGCGATATCAAATCAAATTCGCCAATGACGATACGATGGTTCAGACAGGACGATGAAGCTGGAACAAATAAAGCAGTAATTATTTCATCTGCCAGTTATATCGTATCTAGTGAAGGAACCCAACTGACTATAAAATCTGTGGATCTAGATACAAAAGGAATTTTTATTTGTGAAGCATCGTTAGTACATGATCCTACTGAGAAAGTGGTGTATCATGCTAAAATCGACGTTGTCGGACTCGGTAAGTATTTTCGAAAAAAAAAATGATTTTGAAATACGCACAATGTCGAGACAAGCGAATTGGTGGCTGGAAGCTGGAAGTAAGCATCTAAGAAACACGCTTATCCATAACATCACAATGCTAAACGGTGTTTTGTACAAGAAAAGCAACAATAACTTTTATGCAAGTACACTACCTTAGCCGATATAAAATGAAAGATGGCGTATTTAGTTACCGAAAAATGTTGTTGTTTGCATTTCTCTATAAAACGCAAATTAGGAAAATCTATCCATCGATATGTAGTATAAATTAGTATACATACTTTTTCAGTGAAGCTCACAAAGGGCTACAACCTGTTAAAGTATGCATTAATCAACGATATGCTAACCAAACAAATATTATTTTCTCATTATCTGCGCATTGTGATTTTGTAAAGCTTGCTTCAAAAACTACACACAGTGGTCAAGGATGAGCCGGGTTTTCACACTGACGGTTTTGTACACCAACAGAATGGAGTAGAAATTATACTGGAGATAACAAACATTTTATTTTCCAGTTGACCCAAAGATTCGGCAATCGACAAGGGATGTACTTGAAGCAAAAGGAAGTAAAGTTGACTTAGAATGCAGGTAAGTCACTTTTTCAAAATCAATTATCGAAATATGTTATTATTATTTCAGGTATCTTACTTTTGGGTATGTAAATATAATATTGTATGTATGATGTGTGATATATATGATAATAGTTTTACAATTAATTATAAGCATATTCTTAAACATAAAGTTGAAACTATTCAATTTAATTGTAAACCTTATGATGGGAAACGTTTGAGCCTTTTCGGCATTTTTATCGGTATGTCTTTAATTTTGTTCTCAGAATAATTGAGGGTATTCCCAGACCAAAAGTAAAATGGTACAAAAAGAACCTAAATGGATCGAAAATACTTGTCGATGAAGGCAGCGAAGTATTGACAGTGAACAGAGCTAAGTTCTCGGATGCGGGTCAATACGAATGTCAAGCAGTGAACGCTAAAGGCGCTAAGAATGCAATATTTGGTAAACCTTTTTTAGTCTTCTAGGAAATTCATGTCTTTTACCTGACCGAAAGAAGGGTTATGTTTTTCGCGCGTATCTTGTGTGTTTGTATTTTCTTTATTCCCGCGTATCTTCCCATCGGCGGGATAGATTTTAACAATAGGGATGTTATCACTAATTAATGTTTAGTGTTAATTTTATGATGGTTTTTACTATAAGAATATCGAAAATCACATTTTTATTATTTAATATTACTTCGATTAATTCGATTTATTACAAATTATTTTAAATGCTACTTTTTTAATTTGTTGGCACGTGACTGCATACGTCGATATGGTTTATTACGTCACTATCCACAAAACAAGCTGTCGAAGACTGACTAAAAAGTTTATTTATTTGCATTTTCAATAAACTCTGCGATCTTAGCGATAAGATTAAAATACATAATCTGGACATACGGTCATGAAAAGCGACAAATATTTGGCGGTTAGTGAAGTCATGTCTTTTGTTAGTGTTTTAGCGTGAAAATTCAAAATTACTTTATTATTCTGTACTTACTGACATACATTGAAAAAAAAATTTACTTAAAAATAACAACATTTTTAAATAAAATATATTTTGTCATAGTAATCAAGCGACAATCTTCAAAATTAAGTTATTCTTAAAAAAATTTAATATCCTTATTAAGATAATTTTAGATTTGTCTCAATCACCCAAATGTTCTTCGGTAGGTAGTGTATTGTATTACATTTTTTTATTTGTTGATTTTTCGCAGTCGGGTTTTTAAATTAAAGTAATTTATATTTTGGTCATACATATTATGTAATGCTCTTAAACAAGTTCATCAATTAACTTATTAACTCTATTAGAATACCTAATTTATCGATTTGGTTCATGACGCTGTTCATGTGTGAGTTTTCATAATGTTTATTTACTTAGCTCTGAACAGTAAGGTACGTATATTATAGCTAATAAATAAATAAGTAAACACAATTGTCATCTCTCATAGTATGTAAAGTAAAGTTAGTTACCCGTACTTTTTTGCGGTTTTCAGATGTAAACATAAGAGGAACACCTGAAATAACCTTGAGCGATAAGATAAAAGTGATTCCGTACAACAGCGATGTGGATTTGAAGTGTGTGGTCGTATCATATCCCGCACCCAGTATCACGTGGAAAAATCAAAAGGGAGCGATTGTGCGAAACCAGGTACGGCTGTTAAACATGTTTGGTTTGATAGTGAAAATAATCCAATACTTGTAAGTATTGGACTATTAGAACAAATTTCATAATTAAGATAAACTTATTATTTTTCAGGTTGATTTAATGATAAATAACGCATTTTCAAACCGATTGCAACTGAAACATGTCACAAAAAGTACTGTCTACACTTGTGAGGCCAGTAACAACGAAGGATCGGTTAGTGAGAAAGTTAACATAAAAGTGGACTCTCCGTTTGTCATAAAGAAACATATACAAGGTAAGTGTACGTACGTGTATAATAGTGGTAAATGGTTACAAAATTTTTGTGGCCTGTATTTTCAAATTTCTGTACACAATAATAATCACATCGCATACATGCAAGTTTTAGCGCTAAAACGGATAGTTTTCAACATTAAAACTTTCATTATTGTTGCTAAAATTTACTTTATTTTTCTTTAGATAAAATTGATCTTAGCTTTGGTACTGCCAAAACTCTAGAATGCGATATCAAATCAAATTCACCAATGACAATACGATGGTTCAGACAGGACGATGAAACTGGAACAAATAAAGCAGTAATTATTTCATCTGACAAATATACCGTATCTGGTGAAAGAACCCAACTAACTATAAGATCTGTGGACCTAGATACAAAAGGAATTTTCATTTGTGAAGCATCGTTAGTACATGATCCTACTGAGAAAATGGTGTATCATGCTAAAATCGACGTTGTTGGGCTTGGTAAGTATTTTCGCTAAAACAATTGATTTAGAATTACGCACAATGTCGAGACAAGCGAGTTGGTGGCTGGCAGTAAGCATCTAAGCAACACGCCTATCCGTAACAGCACAACGCTAGACGGTGTATTGTACAAGAGAAGCAACAACTACTTTCATGCAAGTACACTACGCTACCCGATAGAATAGATAGATAGAAAATAGAAAATGAAAGATGGTGTATTTCGTAAGCGGAAAATTTTGTTGATGGCATTTCTGTATAAAACGCAATTTAGGAAAATCTTTCGAAATGTTTTATTGGTATAAATTAGTAAAACTTACATTTAGGCGAAGTTCACAAGGGCTACAACCAGTTAAAGTATGCATTAATCAACGATATGCTAACCAAACAAATATTATTTTCGCATTATCTGCGTATTGTGATTTTGTAAAGCTTGCTTCAAAAACTATACACAGTGGTCAAGGATGAGCCGCGGTTTCACACTGATTGTTTTGTACACCAACAGAATAGAGTAGAAATTATACTGGACGTATAACAAACATTTTATTTTCCAGTTGACCCAAAGATTCGACAATCGACAAGGGATGTACGCGAAGCAAAAGGAAGTAAAGTTGACTTAGAATGCAGGTAAGTCACAATTTCAAAATCAATTATCGAAACATTTTATTATTATTTCAGGTATATATTTATATCAGGTATCATACTTTTGGGTATCTGAAATAATAAATCTACAATTATAACCAAATTCTAAAATGTAAAGTTGAAATTACTCAATTTAATTGTAAACCTTACGATGGGAAACGTTTGAGCCGATTCGGCAGTTTTATCGGTATGCCTTTAATTTTGTTCTCAGAATAATTGAGGGTATTCCCAGACCAAAAGTAAAATGGTACAAAAAGAACCTAAATGGATCGAAAATACTTGTCGATGAAGGCAGCGAAGTATTGACGTTGAACAGAGCAAAGTTTTCGGATGCGGGTCAATACGAATGTCAAGCAGTGAACGCTAAAGGCGCTAAGAATGCAATATTTGGTAAACTTTATTCTTTTCTAGAAAATTCATGTATTTTTTATGTTTCGGACATAGGTATGATATATTATGTGTGCGAGTTTTCATAATGTTATATACTTAGTATTGTAAGGTACATCGTATCAATATCGAATGAGGTATCGTATCGAATAAAATACATACCTACTTATAGCTCGTATAGATGGCTGTGTCATCTAGTGCAGTCGTACTGAACCTTCTTAACGTAAGATTGGAATTCGAAATCGAAATGATCCGTTCATAAACGATCAGTTCTTTCATTCCGTTCACTAATCAATCATTGAGCCGTTTGCCGGTTTGTCTTAAGAAGTACATTATCTTTATTTAAATAATTTACTAATTTTTTTTTAATTTGAACAATAAATAATCAACAATTTCTTTGCAGAACCGCTTACAATTATTATGTTATAATAACGTTGCCACGTTAAACTGTTGTCCGTAAACCAACTTTACAGATAACCAAAAGTATCGTATGTACTCGATACTTTGATGAGTACGATGCTTTTTTTTTCGATACTACTCATGAGTACAGTATCGATACTTTCCGTTCGATACTGTGTCCCTAGCGATACTGACTAAAAGTGAGTGAGGCGCGCGGTGAGCCGTATTGTGGCCCCGCGGCCCCCGCCAACGGAAAATACGTTTTCGGTCGTAAGAGGCCACGCGACCCTCTCGTGAGCCTTTTGTTATATCTCGTAAACTAGACGGTAGAAATGATTGATTTTAATTTTCTGTACGATTTATCACATTTTATAAACCTAGAGGTGAAAATCTTAACCTCGTCCTGCCCAATTAAAAAAAATCAACTTTCCAAGTTCTGCCCAATGTCATTTTTAAAGGACAATTTGTTTATAGTAGCTTCTGCCCAGAACAACATAACTTAAAAAAAATATCTTAAAGTTGTAGTATAATAAAAAAAATATTTTTTGGGTATATATTTACCTATTCCTAATCGGTTCACAGTATTTTGAAGTCAATATCTTTTGTTCTTTTAAAAGGTCATTGGGCAGAAATTTCAAAACCGTCTTTAATTTTTTTGTCCTTTATAAATGACATTTGGTAAAACTTTATAGAATCACGTGTTCTATAAAGTCTGCTTTTCCAACGAAATCTCCCAAAACCGAACAATGTTACCAGGTTTTGAGTCAAATATTCCTCACAACATTAGAAAATATATATGATATTATTTCAAAACTCACGAAAATTTCAAAATTTTTCTAAGAAATTGCAAAAAAGAAAACTAAGTAATTTTTATACCAATTTTATTTTTATACTTAGTTTCAGGAAATTATTCAGTCTAGATAAACATGGCACGTTATCATTATCAGTCACAGCTCCAAGTAAACTTACTCTAAGTACTTATAACATACTTCTAATTCAGTAGAAACTTAATCAAAAATCACAATACTTTGTACTTATTTGCGAAGAAGCTAAAACTAAATAGAGATCAAAAACAATCACAGCAGTCATAAAACAAATAGTTTCAAACTAAAAAAATGTCTATAAAACTTAAGTCAATTTTTCAAAGTCTCAAAATTTGTAGAAAACACTAGATAATAGAAATTTTAAAAATAAGACTTTATATTTCAACAATTGTGAAAATCATAATAGCAATTTCTCCGTTTAGTAATACATAAATAAATGTTACATGTAGTGCACTTAAAATGGGTTTTATTATAATGGCAGGATCTACACCTAGATTGTTTTTCGTCGACATTAGGCAAATGTTTTGCTTCGAAAGTGCGACGTTTCTT
Source organism: Ectropis grisescens (assembly GCA_017562165.1). Lineage (NCBI taxonomy): Eukaryota > Metazoa > Arthropoda > Insecta > Lepidoptera > Geometridae > Ectropis > Ectropis grisescens. The sequence goes on along the minus strand of CM029781.1, from coordinate 14,109,731 downwards.
TTGTTGGTAAGGAACAACTGAAGGTTTTCCTCGTTTACGTGGCTGGTTTTCAAATTCATTGTCATCGGAGAATTCTTCAACAGGCCGGTTATTTATGTTTATTTCATCAATCATATCTTCACCAAGTTGTAGTTTAAATTCCCTTAGCATCAGTATCTTTCTTTTAGGAGTACCTTTTTAATTTCAGTGTTTTATATTCTAACCAAGCGTTGCTCACACACAAGTCTATCATGTGCGAAAATAGCCTTTGCGTCCATTTATTGGTTTTGTATCTGTTAGGACAAACAGCAAGAAAACGATCGGCAAGGTCCACCCGCCCATATTCTTATTATACTCGCGAACAACTTGCGGTCGCTTTACAGTCACATATCTTTTGTTGACTTACACCAGCGCGAACAAAAATCAGATATTTCTTCGGCTTCCAGGTTGACATAAAAATAACGGGTTTATTGTCAAACCATTTAGTTACAGCTAGTTTTTTGTCTGGCCTTACTAACACGTGACAGCTCCTCTGCCTTCTTCTTTCAAAGAGCGGTCGTCTTTAGCTGACATCCACGTGGAATACGGTTTTCATCAAAGTTCCCGAACATAATATTCCCCTTGAAGAAAGTTCATCAGCTAATTTTTGAGAGCTAAAATAACGATCGAAATATAGTACGTGACCTGGAACAAGCTGATCCGCAAGAGATAAAATAGCTTTTTCAGCTAGACCAAAGCTTGTGTTATCATACTCTGGATATGTTGTAGTGCCTTGATATATGTGAAAGTCGCAAACTACTCCGTTTGGTGTTGCCAAAACAAATGCTTTTAATCCCACAGGATTTGGTTTTCCTGGACAGTATTGCTTTATCCCGCAAGATCCTGTGAATGGGATAATCATTTCATCTATACTTAAGTTTTGACTCTTATTTTGTTGTTGACAACCTTTCTGAACCCGATTTATTAGAGGACGGACTTTGTACAATCTATCTTTGGCTTTCTCTTCCGGGGTAAAATCGTCATCAAAAACTAATTTTAAAGAATTTCGAAGCTGCTGGTATCGATTACGGGACATTTGATCAGAAATCATAACGAATTTCCATCTCCATCCAGTACATACGAAGAATCGGGTAGTTGATGCTTGCCATAATTAAGGTCAAACCGATGTACAACTTGAGCTCTGATAAAGTAAGATTTAAGCTCTGGCCTGATAATTTCACTGCAGTTTGGTTTGTTTTCTCTACATATGTTTAACAAATCGTCATCAATGTACTGTCTGAATAGATCTAATTTAGAAAAACTGTCTGTATCATTTGGCACATATGAAGGTTCTGCTAAAGTTGGATAACTTGGGTGGAACTCCTGTTGCGTCCATTCTGCATGTGGACCCTAATGTGGAAGGTGTGACACAGTGTCGCACACGCTGTCGACGTCCACGGCTAGGAACACCACGACTACCACGTCCAGAAGTTCCGCGTGATCGTCCTCTAATAAAAGATGTACTCACGTCAGGTTCTAATTCATTAGGTTCATTAGCTTCATTAGGTTGATTAGCTTCATCATCTTCAGAGCTTGAGTCGCTGGTAGGTTCTCTTACAATCTGAGGAAGATATTCGGGATCGCCTAAGTCATCGTCTGAAGGCACAAAGTCACCGATGTCCGAATCTTCCAATAAATTTTCTATGTCTTCGTCTCTTAAACCTGTAAAATCATTTTTTTCTTCATTAAATTAATAAAATAAAAAAGAGATTTTATTAGAAATTAGAGTGAACAATTTTCATAAGAAAAAAATCACAAAATAACCACTTAATTTTAATAATTTACAATGGAAATTTAATATTTTTGGTCTAGTAACACTGAACTCTTCTACCAGTAAAACTGCCTATTGTGATTTTAAAAGGACATAAAAAAATATTCTTTGCCGAAAATTTAAATAAGTAACGAACGTCAAAAATAACTACTGCACATTGTTAATTAAGGTTTTTTCTTCATTTCTGTAAATAGGCGAACAAAAAACTCTAATGATTCTACATAAAATAATAGATTGAACTTACCCTGTGTTAACCGTGACGCCATAATGAAGTTTGAAAGGGCCTCTAACGGTTGGACAAGCTGTCAAATGACACTTCACACTGGTTCACCGATTGGCTAATATTTCAACCAATCACGGTGAGGTTAGAAAACGGCCAATAGAGTAATAATTCATACGTGAGGCACGAAATTCGAATATGTCAAGAAAAAAGGACACTGGGCAGAAATTTGAAATTTCATATTTTATGTTTGGGCAGTACTGGTCAAGGATATTTTGTGATTTAAAAATACCATTGGGCAGGACGAGGTTAAGTTGAAAAAAATTACGGATTTTGTGATTTGGGCTTGGCCTGAACGGAAAGATACGGAAGGCTCACCGGTGGGTCGTACGGCACGCAAAGTGTTAATTTTATTTTGTTAATGTGTTTTGTCCAATTCAGATGCGTGTCAACCTCTAAACCTAATAGTACCGCCGAACTTACACAATCTAATTTATTATTATTATAGTAAAATTCAATGTCAAGAGGTGTTTTTTGTGGGGGTCTAAATTGTATGATTTTAGTTTTTGCAAAATTTAAGTCAAGATAGTAGTCGATCAGATAATTATTTATACCAATAAATATGTCAGTTAAAATTTTATTGAGATCAGAATTATTTTTACATGATGTCAAAATGACATTTCAATGTCATTCGCGAAAATAACGCAAAATACAGACAAAATGTTTGGTAGTGTGTTAATATATAAAAAAACAGGATACATCCAATTACACTACCTTGGGGGATTGAGTTGTTAATTTGAATAGACGCTGTTATTTTTTAAATAGGATCTAAACCAGTCATGGGCTATACCTCGTATTCCTGTGTCATTTAATTTATCTAACAGTATATCAAACTTTACTCTGTCATGTTTATGAGCTATAATGCTGTAAATAAGATTATCATGCTGTACTTTTAATTATGCGCCTATAATTTGTTAATTTATATGTAATTTCATGCTTGTATAATTTAGTTACCATTATTTTTAATTTATAAACTCATCATTTAGTAAAAACCATATTGAGGAGACACCCTTGAACATATTCCAAAAAAAAAAAAACCAGGTCCCTGTTGCTGCGGCGCTTAGACTAATTCCTTTTTGAGAGTTTTCGTACCGTGCTTTGAGATGATAGCATGTGTCTAAGATTGCGTCATTGAATATAAACCTTTGCTAATCAAATTTGTTTCTAAATCTGAGTTGGTACGACCAATTTCCGACAGATGGCGTAGCAGGTAGCTGAAGAGCTTTTTTGTTTGAAAGCGATATTCTCAGGAATTACTGAACCGATTTCAGTCATTCTTTTACCGTTGGATATGTACGAGATCCCAATGAGTGTGAGTGTACCACGGGCGTAGCCGGGGCGGACATCTAGTGAATAAATAAAGCTGCAACAGTAGACTCTATTAGCACATAAAGAATGGGGAGACATGTTATGTTTATGGTTTTCAGACGTGAGCGTTACAGGAACACCCGAAATCACATTGAGCGACAAGATGACAGAAATTCCTTACAACGGTGATGTAGATTTGGAGTGCGTGGTTGTATCAAACCCTGCACCCAGTGTGGAGTGGAAAAATGAAATGGGAACGATTGTCCAAAACAAAGTACGGCTCATTAAACACGTTTTGTGGTACAGCAAAAATATTCTGATGATGGGAAGTGATTTTCACAATAGGTTTATTATTTTTCAGATTGATCCAAAAACAGACAATAAATTTTCAAATCGATTGCAATTGAAACATGTCACAAAAAGTGCAGTCTACACTTGTGAGGCCAGAAATACCGAAGGATCGGCTATTGAGCAAGTTAAAATAAAAGTAGTATCTCCGTTTGTCGTGAAGAAACATATACAAGGTAAGTTTATAACAATAGTGGTAGATGTTACGACATTATTTATCGGGTCCATTTTTATTTAGTTTTCTTTGACAACCCTTATTTTTGGTGCTAACAAATACAACTACTATGATGTGTATGTTAGCGCCAAAGCGCATAGCATTTTGTATTAAATATATTATGGTTAAACATATATATGTAACCATAATATAATATATTATGGTACTATACATAATATTTAATTATTATTATAATTATTGGTACTATATATAATATACTAGCGGCCCGCCCCGGCTTCGCCCGTGGTACATATATATAACCTACATCATTCAAGGATTACGTACATATGAAAGAACGGTGAATGTTTTTTTAAATCGGTCCAGTAGTTCCCGAGATTAGCGTGTTCAAACTATAAATATGCTATAGGCTACTTTTGATCCCCAAATTATCGTGCTGTCTACTGGGTCAGAAGTGACACCTGTAGACAACTGGCGAGGATAACTAATTAAGGCCAGGTAATTCTGTCAAAGTAGGCATTTAACGCTGTCTTGTTCTCGCGACCGTCACCGACCGCGGAATCGGTGCCACAGTGCAGAAATAACATTAAAATATTGGACTATGTAATTTAAACTCATTTTTGTTCAAGATTTGTTTATGTTTGTTTGTTTATGATAAGAGTTTTGTTGCTATAAAAACGAAGAAATATTAAATTTATCTATACTCGTAGGTATACAAAACTCAACCTTTTCTTTTTTGGTCACACTATAAGTTGAGAACGGCTTTTCCAATTTCATGCATCTTTTTAAAATGTTTCCTAATAATTCACAAGTTCCTCACAATTTTTTTCTCTCTGAGGTAAAGATCACTTACTGAGCATAAAATTACAAAGTGCTCACAGATCCAGGTAGAGCTTCAGACGCGAATTGAAAAAAACTGTTTTAGCCGATATTTTGGAAACTATATATTTTGACAATTGTATAAAATTGTAGAAAATAAAATTTTGCATCTTATGTTGCTAGTAATTTTTTTTTATAAAACTTACCGTTTACGATTTATAACCTATTTAATGATACGGTTGCGATGATGCCGATAATAGTGGATGAAAATGATGTGGTCTACGATGGAACTTGCTTCTCTAATAGAAACAAACACAGTGTACCTCGTAACCCAAAGGTCGAACCTTCGACAAAACCCACTCTGGCAATGCGTTTCACAGCTTAGTTGTTCTTATTACAAAAGTGGAGACCAAACTCTTCGTTCAACTCTTCAATCATGATGATGAACGGTGCTGTTTATTCGAGCAACGAGCAACATGATAGAATAACTTTAATTTAAAAACCCCGACTACAAAAAAAAACTACACGTAAAAAAATATTACCTACTATCTAAGGCTTAACACTTTGGCGAATGAGACTAGTCTTAGAATATCTTAGTTACCAAAATCCATCCAGCCGTTTGGAAGATATGTGGAAATAAAAGTTTTACAAACATAAAGATACGCGCGAAAAACATAACCCTTCTTCCATTCCGGTAAAAAGAGACATGTTTATGTTACTGGGAACAGAATTCACATTATCATTAAATTGGACATAATAAATCCTAATCGGTAAGTTCGAAAAAAAAGTTTACTGGCAACAAAAGATGGAAATTTTATTTTCTACAATAATAAAATAGGCTTTATAACTTTTTCGGAATATCGGCCAAAAACGTTTTTTCGAGCTGGCGCTTGAAGCTTCATCTGGATTTGTTATTATTTTGTAATTTTATGCTCAGGAAATGATTATAAAAAATACGAATCGGAAATTTAGTACAGAGTTAAATTCTACGAATAATTTTACTGCCTAAAAGGCTTCTTAACAAATTTGGTCGAGTGTCTAAATTTCATTTTAAATGAGTTTTAAATGAACGAAGTTGGGGTTTTGGGGATTCGTAGACAAATTTTAAATATACGTTATGTCTGTCCATCTGTATGTGACAGCCATTTTTCTCCGAAACTATAAGAAGTATACTATTAAAACTTGTTAAGTAGGTACATGTATTCTATGAACAATATTAACATTTTTATACAACAAAAGAAAAAAACAATAAATTTTGGTGGTGTCACAAACTTGGAAGCGAAATAAATAAAAAAATCTATCAAAATCATACGTGTATCTATGGATAGATGTTCAAAAATTGTATTGAAGTTCCTAACATTTTTTTCTAAACTGAATAGTTTGCGCAAGAGTCTCTTCCAAAGTGGTAAAATACTAAGTACCTTACTACCAAAGAATTTACCTAAATGGGTATTAGGGGATTTACGCAGGGGATTTCTCCCCTCTCATTATTTCCTTATCCCGATTTCTGATTTGACGTACGAATATTTTACCGATACTTATCTATTTTCCATTGCATCCGCATTGAATTTTTTACTGATGTGTTAGCGACGTTAGTTTTTTGAGACTCCCCTATTGGTCTACAACATAAAGTAAACAGCGTACTAATTAGTATCAGCGTCTATTTGCAATTCAATGAAAACGGTATCAAAAATCAAGATCATAGCGTGCTTCACTAGTAATACCTACTGATATTGTTATACTGTGGCACTATGATCGTAATATTTAAAATTTATTGGTTGTCAAAATTGCAAAATCAAGCACAGGCCCGTCGTCCGTGAGCGCCGAAACGCGACTGATCAGGCCTGCCGAACGGCGCGCTATATATATGGTAGATATTAAAACATAGTGAATAACTGATACTTTTTATCAAGTCAAACTCTGCGAAGGCATCTATAACTTTTTAATGGCTTTCGTTGAGTATAAAAATTTAGTAAAAAAAATCATTAGTTTAGTCATAAACTTGAAAAAACTTTTTGAAAAGGGGTAACTTTGGGATTTTTTTCTATCAAGTAAAATTCATTAAATCGTGTTATTGACTGCGAATTGCACTAGATTAGATCCTTAACTAATACATATATTTTTTTCAGAGTTTAATACACTACTTTAAAGGTCTTAAAGTTGTTTTAAAAATTCAAAATTACGGCCCACACGCCCTTAAATGACGATTGGTCAGTTAACGACCGGGGATGAAAAATGATTAAATTACTAAAATGGCTATTAAAAAATAAGGGTTAATCGTAGAAGGGTGAAAATTAAGGATTGTATGTATTTTTGTATGTTCTATCATAAAAAAATAGAAATAAAAATTTTTGTCTAAAAAATAAAATAAAAAATTTAGGGGTGGACTACCCCTAACATTTAGGGGGATGAAAAATAGATGTTGGCCGATTCTCATAGATATCGGATAAGCACAAAAAATTTCATCAAAATCGGTCAAGCCGTTTCGGAGGAGTATGGCAACGAAAACTGTGACACGAGAATTTTATATATTAGATTATGGTACTATATATAATATTTATATTATGGTTGTGTAGCTTGACGACCGAAACTAATATTCAAAGTTATTGTTTTTCAGATAAAATTGTACTAAACTATGGTACCACCAAAACTTTAGAATGCGACATCAAATCAAATTTATCAATGAAGATACTATGGTTCCGAAAGGACGATGAAGCTGGAACAAATAAAACAGTTATTACTTCATCTGACAAATACACCGTATCTGGCGACGGAACTCAACTGAATATCAACTCTATGGACCTGGACACAAAAGGAATTTTTATTTGTGAAGCGTCATTGGTATCTGATCCCACTGAGAAAGTGGCATATAATGCTCAAATCGACGTTGGTGGTCTCGGTAAAAATTTTTTTTTATCGATTTTCAAAATTTTTTAATAACCTATTATGACGAAAAATGCACATTGACCTAGTGAAAGTTATTTAGCAACACGTTTGTTAATATCAGAACAGTGCTATGTGCTGGACTAAAAATTAACTGCATGACATTTTTGACACATAAAGCGGTATTAAATCTACTAAAAAGAAAGTTCTAGAGATACCTATACTATTTTGACCTGCCTTTCACCATTCTGTTACAAAGTAGAATTCATCTTATTTTTCAGTTAAACCTAAAATTCAACCAACGGACACGAGTATAGTTGTAATGAAAGAAGAGAAAATGGAATTAGTTTGTAGGTAAGCTGTTATACTGTTCTATATGTTATGTGTTTCAACTGGAGGGGCGTAAACATCGAAGTTTAATTTGGTTTTTGAGGCATGGTTCGCATTATTCTTTAGTCTTTGTTTGTAATGTGTTAAAATAATGTAGTATTCGCGGTTTGATATACATGTACATCATTATCCCAACATTTTTCATTAATAACTGTGCAACTTTGACAACAGTTTTTACTTTATCCATGTTTTTATCAATGTTACACTGAAGCTCGATTTCCGAAACAATACCTGTACGCAGCGAGCAACACGGAATGGGAGTAGGCATATATATATAGCGTTTCCCCTCTCTCAAAGTGGACCATGAAGTTTGATAATATACTGTGGCTGAGGGCGGGGCTAGATTTGTGAATGGGGCTTTATTTTTTATATTTTAGTGATTTGGCTGTGTGAGTATGATCGGCAATGGATCGGTACAGGTATGTTTTGTATGTAGGTAATAGTGCGGCCTTGCGCTAGTGTGCAACTTTCCCCTCCCGCTAGAAATGATAGAGAGATTTGAACAATATTTTTTAGCTAAGGCCTTCCGTGCTTGCGCGGAAGATCGAGTTGCTCGATGCCTGTACGGCATCAACAGTTTTAATTTGCCTGTACAATGGTTTTCGTGAGTTTGTATTAGTTCTTTTGTTTCTTCATTCTCACATTCACTCACTACTCATAAAACTTATTTTCTGATAGAATAATTTGGTCTCGGTCTTTATGATCATCATCACCGTTAAACCCACAGTCGTCCATAGCATAGGCCTCTTCTATAATACACCACTAAGCACGATCCTCGGCCTTCGTTTCCAATTGCTGCCTTTTCTTTCGTAAACAGCCCCGTTACTTACAGCAGCTAGTTTCACCAGGGATCCTGGCCTACCGTTACCAGGACTGGCAAAAATTTGATAACTGGGGGCTTACATATTTCAAACCTCTCATAAAAATACTTTGCTAGAATTTTAGTTACGTTGTAATTGTGATGGTCTAACGGCCTTCAGTTGGATACGTTGTTAGGCTTTTGTCATAGGAAGGAGAGGACTTTACCAAGTTTTAGGCCCGGGCACCATGGCAATGTTATGTAAACGTTAATTAATATGCTCTTGGTCGGAATGTATGCATTGATTCCAGATCCTCTCAATAGGTAATATTTCAATCACAACTAATACATTAATTGTGAAACTACATCTCCATGTCCCTATGTTGCGCTTTCTCGTATAAACTACAGAACCGATTTCAATGAAGTTTGTTACATTAACATTGACTAGCTTTTGAATAAAAACTATCCCATTTTTCAAGTTGGATCAAACTGCACACGGTATTTAAATTTGTGTGTAGTTTATATATATTAAGGTACCTGGTTAGGAACCAGGTGTCTATATCTATGTGGTTTCACAGTTATCCGCTTGCGTCACTTTCGGCGACTCACGTTTACAATTTTGGCGGGAAAACGGGTGTCAGATTACCTAAGTGCGTTTGTTTACGCTTCGGCATATGAAGTGCCGCGTTACTTGTATCTATCTAAGTCCATTATTCTCAAGAGCGTTTCAAGACACTTCGGGCAGTATCGTTTGTTTAAATTTATGTGCTTGAAATGTAAACTAAAAATTTTACACATGTGTCGGTTTTTTTTCGAATTTTCAAGTGTTCTAGATCTATAATATCTTAAATTATAAGGAAGACATAGTGATTTTATATCTTAAATTAATATTATACGATATAACAAATACGGAAAAATAAAAAACTTAACTTCATAGCATAAAATGTTTTTTTTGTAAGTTTTTCAATTCTTCCATTTCGCGCCAAAAAAATTTATTTTTGTATTTTTTTTAGTTTAACGATTTTTCTATTTGAACGAACGTTAACTTTAACGTGGTTTATCTCAAAATAAATACCGGTTCAAGCAGACTCCATTAAAACCAAATCAATGGGTATACACTCCGCGAGGTATAAGCTGAGCTTTGCATTAGTGTGAGTGATCACCAATCAGGCAGGAGCTTGAAATTTTGTCCGCGAGGTATAGGCTGAGCTTTGCATTAGTGTGAGTGATCACCAATCAGGCAGGAGCGCGGCGAGACAGAATGGCGCCGCGCCTAAGGCCGGTTGTCACACCTACACTATCCATGTACACTCACACAAATGCAAAGCTCAGCTTATGCCTCGCGGAGTGTACCTTGTCAAATTAAAATACCAATTTTTTTCCTGCCAAAAGCCCGACCGCAAAGTTAATTTTGTAAATTTTCGTCATTCGTAATATAGTTTCCAAAGTGTGTCAAACGGATATGATAGTTTTTATTTTAATTGTTATTAATTATTCTATAAATAGTCTTTATATGTCAATATCCGATCGAAGCTGGAACGGGAATAGTAGATTTTATTGTGAAAAAACGTATCATATTTTCTTTAAATGGATTTCAATCTCAGGTTATCTAGAGGCATCCCAAGACCAGACGTAACGTGGTTTAAGAAAAACGGCGAAGCCTTCACGCAACTTATAACTGAATATAGACACAGTGAGGTACTGACAATTAACAAAACTGTGTTTGCAAATGCGGGTCAATATAAATGTGAAGCGACTAACATGAAAGGAAATGATTCAGTAACATTTGGTAAGCTATTTTTTTTATAATATAGATTGACGAGACCAGCAGGACATGCGCCTGATGGTAAGCAACATGCCTGTCACACCGTGACACGCAGCTATTGGAACATAAGTAAATATGGGGTGGACATTTCACACACAACACCATCTGACCCCAAACCAAGCAAAACTTGTACTATGGAAGCCAAATAGCTGATATAATACTAATATATTTTTAAATACATACTTTTATAATTATGCGTGAAGAGTCCAAATCATTACCTAGCACTGCATTGCGCTCTTCGTCACCCAGAGATGTAAGATATTATATCTCTAAGCCCTGTGATTTCTTTGGAAACATTGTCCTTCAAACCGGAACACAGTAATGTTTGCACTTTACTGCTTGGCGTTAGGATAACTGACAAAAGTGTGGTACTTCCCCAGGCAGACTCTGCTAAGAGTCTTACCACTACTACTATTTATAGTACACTAGTACTGTATACTATAGTAATAATAATTGCTTACTCTTTTTATTGTAATTAGACAAACAAGTCTTACATTTAGTAAGTGAAATTAATTATGTATTTTTTATGCAAAATGAAATGTGTTAGAAACCACAGGAGAAATTTTCTTGAATAAATTGAGTTTTTTCATTATTTTGTATTTTCAGTTGTTAATATCGCCGGGAAACCAGAAATAACCGTGAACAGCAAAATAAAAGAAGTCCAGTACGACAGTGACGTTAATTTCAAATGTACTGTAGTAGCTTATCCCAAACCCAGAATTGTATGGAAAAATAAAAATGGAGATATTTTACAAAATCAGGTAAGAGCATATTTGCTTAAAAAATAAACGATTGAACTTTTTTTCTGTGATATCTCCGGGAAAAACTTGCGTCAATACGTCGTCTACATCTCTCTTATATTGCGGATTTTCATCAGATACGACTGCCACTTATCATCAAGTGGACTGTATTCTTATTGCTATTCCTTCTACAAAATTAAAATTATCTGAAAAATTGATAGATACTCGTAGATGGTGGATATTTCATACACATCACCATCTGATCCCAAACTAAGCAAAGCTTAATACTGGTACTATGGAAGCCAGATAGCTGATATAATAGTAATTTAGTTGTAAACGCATACTTATTTATTGTACTCGTTCGTACATTGAAATACTCAGACACAGTATCAAATATTTGTATTCATTACATATTTGCACTGGGTGGGAATCGAACCCTCGGCTTGGCAGTCAGACTAACTACCAATTAAGCCACGAGGCCAGTCAATAAAAAACGACATATAAATAATATTATAATCAAGTTATAAATGTGAACGTGAGTTATTTGTGTAGTTTAATTTTAAGTCGATTTAATTTTGCTATTAAAACATTTTATTTTACCCTTTTTAGTGCAAAACAAGTTTTCATTAATGCATATGTACAATTTCGTGTTGATAAGATCGATTTCATATTTTTGTGAAATGTGTGCGAATACATATTTTAAATAAATACACGGGATATAAAAAAAGCGAAAAATTAATTAATCTAATTATTATAAGCGCTACTCACTCACTATTTGAAGTCGGTGCTAGCCAAGTCTAACAGGTAGTAGATCAACTGCGTACAAGTATTTGCCTACTTACTACGTACATGTATCTAAAACGCTCCACACACGAGCCATGAAATCAGAGGAAATGACGTAAACGACGTAGGGAGGAGCCTACATCGCACCATATGATTGGTGATTTATGATGCGATGTAGGGTCCTCCCCACTAGTTTTACGGAATTTCCTCTGATTTTAGGGCTCGTGTTTAGAGGGTTTTACTACTAGCTATTTGACTTGCCTGGCACCGACTTTAAATATATGAGTAGGTAGCGCTTATAATAATTATATTAATATATTTTTCGCTTTTGAGTGCTTATTTGTAGTTTTGATGTCGGTTTAATATTTTGTACAAACATTTTATAGTCTTCATCTTTGTTATATTTTATTATTGTACCTACACTGTGAAATATTTACAGATGAATCAAACTTCAGATTATGAATTTTATGCTGAATTATACCAGAAAAATGTTAGAAAAAGTGCTGTCTATACGTGTGAAGCTAGTAATAACGTTGAATCAGTTAGTGAGGAGGTGAATCTAAAGGTGACCGCACCGTTTGTCGTGACGAACCATTTACGGGGTAAGCTTATTACATTGATATATATTTTTGATACTGATTTAGTATCGTTATTGTGGGTGCATCAAACAAAGTTGGAATACTAGTAGGTTTTACAATTGTCAACAGTTTATCCGAGAACATGACTTATGTACATAACTGCATCTAAATATCGAAGTCTCCACCCTTTTTTTTAAATTACCCTTGGTAAATTGCACGTAACATTTAAAATATAGAGCGATGGAATGGGCTAAATATACTAATAAGATAGTCTAAATGACAACCTATCATTACACTGCGCTTGTCATCTAGAGATTTAAATTAATTTATTTCTTTGACTCTTAATTATTATTTCTCTGGAAACAGTGCCTATCAAACCGGAACACAGTAATTGGCACGTTACTGCTTGGTGGTAGTATAACTTGGAAAAGCACTTGGTACTTCCCTGGGCGGACTCTACACAGAGCACAAGATGGATTAATAATAAGTACTAGAAGTGTAGTGAACACCCGTGGCAAGACAAAACGAAGCACCTATTTGGGTCATATTTCTAAACTAATAAGGTAACTTATGTTCGAGCAAAAATTAAGCATTATACTATCATTATTAACAACAACTTACAAAATGGGACCTTCCGTAAAGTCAAATAAATGCGCTACCTTCATACATTTTCTTGAGACTCACAGTTCAATTTACCAAAGAACAACTGGAGTTTGCTATTGTTTTCGTAGTTGATCTCATAATTGGTCGTATTGGTGAGTACAGCACTCCTATTTCAAATTAGTATACGTATTTTATGTAGCCATGTATGTTTCACATCATTGTATAACAGTTTAATGTTTATTGATTCTAATTTAGGTGTGATCGAAGTAAATTACGGAAACAACCAAACTCTTCAGTGTGATATAAGCTCTATCAAACCGATGGAAATCAAATGGTATAGACAGGACAAAAACGATACAAAGAAAAATATTATTACTTCGTCTGACAAATACCACATACATGACAAAGGAACAAAACTGATTATCACTTCTATGGATATTTTTATGGAAGGAGTATTCACTTGTGAAGCATCATTGCTGTCTGTTCCTACTGAAAAATTGACATACTCTGCTAAAGTGGAAGTTGTTGGTCTTGGTAAGTTGGAATAATAAATTAATCACACAATATTATAAATGTCAAAGCTCAGATATTTGTTGGTTGGTTGTAGAAACAAGATAGGTAAATATTTAAGTGAATGTTTGTATGTACAACATTTAAAAACTTTAGAAATATTCTAGTAGAGGTAGGTTATGAATGACCCGACGAGGCTATAAGTGACAAACATGTGAAATTTTGTACATTCGTAGTAAAGTGTTTATAAGTTACTAAGTATCATTTTTTGTATTATCAGAAATTTGCAGATAGATTTGAAGAACTGTCTTGTTAAATACGGTGAAGAAACGTCAGAAGCATCAGAACCCTCAGTCAGTCGAAATTAAATTGGAAAAATTACACTTGTTGTTTTTTTTGCAGAGGCGCCTTTAATATATAACCACAAAAATACTTATTATGGAATTGAAGGAGACTTGGTTATGAAGATACCTTGTAATGCTACTGGAGTCCCTGCACCGACTGTGACATGGAGTATACAAAACAATCCCGGTATGTTAAAGTTACTCGACTTTTAAACTGTGGTTATTGATAATTTTTTACATTCAAGTTACATATTTTTTGTTTTTATTTCAGATCGTAAACCTACGGTTGAAGGTGTTGCGCTAAAAATAAACAAACCTGTTAAATCGGATTCAGCTGTGTATGTGTGTCGAGCTACGAACGAGTTAGGAAATGTTTCAAAAAGTTTAATATCAAAATCGTTGGTAAGTAGTTGGAAATTGCACTTGAAATATCCTGTATCGAAAGTACAATGATATTTAAAATAAAACAAATTTCAGACTCTTTTGAAGATGACGATAAATTCAAAGGTGCCATCTACCAAATCTATGTAGAAGAAGGAAAATCAAAAACAATTAAATGCAATCTGCCAAACGTTACAACGGACTCAATAAGGTGGTATGAGGTAATAAAAAATTAACCTTACATACGAGGTTTACTTACATTGTTTTACTGCAAAATAGCACAAGTGTCCGACATGTTTGACGATAATACCTAATATTATTTGAAATCTTCAGAATGGATTATTATCGGAGCATAAAGGGATCGCGTATACAATCGAGAATGTTTCTATGGACGAAGAAAAATTATACTTGTCGTGTCAATACAGATGAAAAGTCAACATCCGAAACCTACATTCTAACGATAGGCGATTACCCAATGTTTGAAAATGACCGCTCAACATCTATTATAGAGGTAGACTGGAAACAAAATCCTATGAAGCTAGACTGCTTAACCAATTCTAATCCAGAGCCGAAGGTGAGTAGCTCAATGTATTGTTTAGCTTCATTAATCTCAGTTAAAATAAATATCTTAAATTTTTCAACTTGTTTGATTTTTACAGTTTACATGGGAACATAACGGAAATGTGCTAAAAACAGAAAATACTGTACAAGAAATGAACATCATGGATTGGGGAGAGTATACATGTCATGTCAGCAATGAAATCGGAAATATATCTAGAACTTTTAATGTTACTACTTCGGGTATGTAACTACACATGCAGTGTAAATAATTAATTACCATTCCTGTTATTAGAAACCATAGAATAAAATAAGAAAAAGTTGTTGGTTGCCCTCACTGACATACATTTTTTTATTACAGGTTGTTACATTACAAAATACGTAGGGTCACAAAATCAACCGTTAATAACTACCACAGATACCCCATCGCTGCCTTCTACAATAAAAAAACAATGGTGTATTCTTAGAAACGAACGCAGAATTAAAGTTTGCTTGCCCAAATACAAAACTTATATCAAACAATTTTGAAATATTGCCAAAAAAAAGAGAAATTATTGCAAAATGTATTTCAGAAGATCGGTTCAGTGTTAATGGAAATACTTACAAATACTCAGATCTGCAATGTAATACTAAAGTCGTTCCATCGGTGACAAAAACAGGGGAAAAATGTTTTGGTTCAAACTCCGAAATAATTCGAGTAGGGTTTGAAGTCAATGGGTTCTTAGAAGCATACAAAGTTTGTTACGATACAAAATTAAATGTACCATTGTATGATTTTACCGAAAACGAAGTAACACCAGATGATTTGAAGTATAATGTTGACTTGGCTGACTTTACTTGGAGTTCTGTCCCAGAGTTGAGTAAAACGATGCCTGGAAATTGGAAATCAGAGAAGAATTGTACATGTTGCTACAAACAAGGGCAGCTGATAAATGCCAATACATTGGCCTTTGGCCCTATTCAAGATTCAACATTCAAATATAATTTAAACGAAGTACCTATATGGAATACCTTGTGCGACAATAATAGAGTAAGTAGCAATCGTTTGTTTTTTCAGAATTTACTTAGTTTGATTTTACATTAAGTTACTAGACTAACACAAAATAAAGATGGGTTTTCTGGATTAACAAAACCTGCTAAGTGCAAATGTACATTATAGCTTGTGAGAAAATTTTCCTAAAATTTAACATATACTGTTACAGATTTCTTGGGAGAAGGTAGAAGAATCCGTGAAGATACTGTCAACTTTTGGGTTTAGTATATGGCGTTCTTGGACAGGAGCAAGTGAATATTATTCTAATGATGGTGGGCTCGTACCTCGATTTTTGTGGAAGGTAATATTATGTCACATAGCATATATAAGTAGATATACTGATTTGTTACAATACATGTTTTGACCATTTAATGGTTAGAGCTTTATGAAATGGAGAACTTTTGTGTTTTGAATAAAAAAGTTGATCATTTTCTAAAATTTTAACGCCCTTCAGACCTCGGAACTCCGAACTCCAAACTCCTTAGACGAAATCCGACTGACTAGTACTACACTTAGGTTCAAAATGTTCACAACACCTCCTGTTTTCCCTTCTTCTCCTAATCCAAGAAATATGTAAAAAAATGTAATTGTAATGACAAAGGTCACGGACACCGGAGTCTGTGGAGTGGCTAGAATAAATAAATAAAATAAAAGTACCACACCTTTGCCAGTTATTCTACCGCCAAACAGTAATGTGCATATATTACTGTGTTCCGGTTCAAAGGGCAATATTTCCAGTTAAATTGCAGGGCATAGAGATAAACTTCTTATATCTTTGGGGACGAGCTCAGTGCTGTGCTAGGTGGGTAATGATTAGGGCTTTACATATTCCAATAGCTGCGTGTCACAGTGCTGTTATAGGGCAGGCATGTTGTTTACCACCAGGCAGATGTTCTGCTCGTCGCGTCACTATACTATAAAAAAAGAAATAAAACTAGCGTTCCCAAGTCTTTTCAGTACCAACCGACCCTAGAACTGTACTCCTACACTCGCAAGCTGCAGAACAAGGGACGCGTATAAAAGTTTCCACCACGGCTAGGATTATCGATTACTATTTAAGAACCACCGACGTTACTAGCTGATCCTTAAGATACACCACTAGGAACTTTCCGAGTTATGCACCTGTGCACCTCAGACTTGTCTGTAATGTCTTGTTTAGTTCAAAGGTCAAACGGGCATACCCACCCATACAGTATAACAGATAATAACTAATTTTCTCAAAATTATTTTCTCTTTTTTTTACAGGTTGTAAATCGAAATAGAAAGTTCTCTGTGATTGTTTTCGTAAACGTTGATTCGCCAACGGACGCCGATATTCGCTGCTCCGAAACCTGTGACATAATAAAGAAGAATGAAGACAAGTTCTTGTACTGCTGTACTCTTGACCAATTCAGTGAACATTTTGGTGTACCGATGACCACATTCAAACTTGTTTGAGACCACAAGTGACCATTATTTTGTGTAAATACTTACTGCTGTATAATAAGTCCTTCAAATAAGTAAACTTACCTAATCATAACCATAATCTTTTATTTCATAAAACCAATTGATATTGTCATGTCAGAATTATAAGCATACACAAAATGTAACACAAAATTCGGTGTATATAATAGTATCTTTACACAATATAGTGCCAAAAGATTGGTAGATTTAATTAAAAAACATGTTTATTTCAATAACAAATCGGTCTTATAAATTTGTGACTGAAAAATATTTGCGCCTGAAATACTACGTACGAAATGCTTTAATATTTAATTTTAAAGTATAAAAAATCCACATTCTGATCAAAAGCATAAAAAAATCGCGTAGTTGTTGTTAAAGAAACAACACACCGTTGGTCACCGGTCTGCATATCGAGATCGGGGCGCGTATGCATAGCTCGCGCTTCATCCATTTGTATAAAGTTGGAATACTGTATAGATGCCATAACACGCGCGCACTGTCCTTGAAAAAGGCCGCCGTACGCGGCTGAAACTCGAATCGGATTGTACTGACCTTATTACACTCAGTTACCCTTTGACCGTTGAATTAAACATGTGTAACAACCTCGCTAATTTAAATACAGAAATAGACCATGAATTTACATAGAAAATTACATTTCCTATTTGTTTAAATAACATTACATTTACAAGAAAAAAAAAGTACCTTTTCGTAAATACTGAGATACCTATCTGAAATTTTGGCATATAATTCAACAGTTCGTTATTTTTCTATGTTACCGTCGTTGTTATATTTTGCCTGCAAATGTAATGGCTTGAAACAACGATTTTTCACCATTCCTCTTTATTTCCTTAAAAAGAATTTATCTGGGCCAATAAGTCACTACCAAGGAAGCCAGCATTTATCATACAGATTGATATGGTAATCTTGTGCGCTTCTTGTTAGTATGCTGTTTGGATGAAGCAATAACAATAATGTTATGAGTATTTACGTTGTAAATCAAATTCTCTGTATCTGTAAATACATATATATTAAGTGTCTGATATTCAATCAATATTTTTGTAGTAGTATGGGGCTGTTTTTATATCTGTAAAAGTAGTATTGTACATTGCTTAAACACGGATTTTCAATATTTATTGATGGGAACGTAACCAGGTGCGTAACCACGGGAGTTATGCGGTCATATTAACCGTATCGAGAAGACACTGCCACGCCCTCAAGGCATATCCCCCGATATCCGTGTGCGTAACCGAAAGCGGGGAGACATGACCCCAAAAATACCTACGTCAAATTGAAAAACTTCAAAATTTAGTAAATAAATAATGTCATTTTACTATGATTTCATGTTCCATTTGTTGGGTGTGTACAAAAAATTGTGTGCTGCCCAATAAAGTCTAATTTACTCGACATACTGTATTATGATCCGTGACACTACTCTCAAGCTGCGACCGCATCTGAACGTAAATACTTTATAAACTTTGAGCTGCCTTGTAATTTCCTCTAATATCACGTTAATTAATTAATTTGTATTGTATTATTTTTCCTGCTAACCAGCTAAATGGTTAGCGGGAAAAATAAACAAGAAATCATAAACTATTTATTGCACTTAAGTAAAACAAAAGTTTCTTAAACACGCACAAAATAAATAAAAAATGATTTAACCCCGACTACCTCGGATTTATAATCTGTACAACATTCTACTAGTCATACTAGTCAAGCCCATTCCTTTCATTTGATACCCATATTGAGGGAGTACCTACTGAAAAAAGAAACATATTTTGGCATTTGATACACATATTGAGGGAGTACCTACTGAAAAAAGAAATATATTTTGCCATTTTGAGCGGGCATTTTTTGATTTGAAATTTGTCATAGTGTATATATAGTATTCTACTAGTCGAGCTCTTCCATTTGATATCCATATTGAGGTTTGAGGTAGGCTGTGAAGAAATATTTTATTCACCATTTTGTGGACATCTTGAATTGATATTATTAACCAAACATAGATAAGAACATTTGCTAGGGTATTAATCTTGAAATATAAAAAAACCGCATCGAAATCGGCCCATCCGTTTGAGCTCTACTACGATGCCACAACAGACAGACACACAGACAGACATCGACGTCACTTATAACGCCCCTTATTTTGGTCGGGGGTTAAAAACAAGTTTTATTAAAGCATTTACACAATTTTGTATTGACAGGGTCGAGCTTCATAACTTTTGCGAAATCTACAACTACGTCATCCAGAAAATTGTACGCAAATTTTCAGTTTTTGGTTTATATTTCAAAAACCACTTGACCGTTTTCGATAAGATGTATATGGGACCATTCGGGAAGCATACCGATCTGAACACAAAAAGAAATTTTAAAATCGGTGTAGAGGTTCTCGAGAAATCAGGTAACATACATAAAAAAAAAACATAGGGGTCGAATTGATAACCTCCTCGTTTTTTTGGAAGTCGGTTAATGAGTCGTAAATCGTAAACGGTACGTTTCACAATTTTTTTTTAACAACAAAATGAGTAATTTTTTTTTTCGACAATAATGATGTCAGTAACTTTTGCCCTAAAGTACGTAGTTTCCAAGTTTCTAACTAAGTGATACATATTTTGTTTGATTAAGAGTTAAAATGTACGGCATTATTTTTTCCTAATTTATTTACCTGAATACTATTTAAAGCAACGATAACATGTTAAAAATTGCCATGAATCTATGATTATTGAAATGACTGAAAACTTGTATGTTTTGTATTCCGCTGTAATTTTTTTTAGAACACGTTCTTTTGTATGGCATCACTATACAACAATAGTTTTTAGCAATATCATTTAGAAATATAAAGTGCCGTAATATACCAAATGACCTACCTTTTCCTCTTGTCGCAAGATTTTTAAACGGCGTTGCGGAATAATGGGTTAGAAGAGCTATTGAAACTGTATGGAACCAATGCCGTACAGTATCAAATGACCAAATTTGCCCTGAAAATTGGCGGAAAATCAATACTGTTTCCGACTTTGTGGCCCACTATTTTTGTACGGCACTACGCGTTTTCTCATTATTTTCCATATATCTATTGATGCCGTACTATTGATGGTAACAATGCCGTACAAAAACATTTGACAAAAATTTACCACTCTACTTGCGCTTTTGAATTCTCACCTGCACTCAGTTGGACAGCTTACAAGTGACGGCATAATGCTGAATCTTATTATTTTATACCCATCTATCATCCTACAGAGGTCTACTGGTGGTTCATTTGACACATCAATTTTGTTCATGGGCCTGCTACCAGTTTATAAAAGTATGTTCTTTCTAACAAAAAAAATTAACGAAATTAAACAACGCATACATCATGAGCTACAACTAAATATATACATTCTGAACTTTCACTCCCTCCCGCAAGGAAACCGTCCAGAATTTAAAGACCAAACGTAGCCCATACTATGATACATACATAACATAGTCCTTAGTATGAACTCAAGTCATGTCAAGTTTTAGGTGAATTGAATCAATAGTTTCGGCGTGATGCGATTACCCTATACAGAAAGACAGACAGGCATGAAAGAAAAAAAGTGTAGTTTCGCCATCTGTAAGTACAGTGTAACGGCTCAGCTGAGCTAACCCGTCAACAATCTCCAAATATTTCAATGATACTATGTATTTATTAATAAAGTGTGATTTACTAATGGTTAATTGCATTGATTATTGATTATTGGTTAATCGGCTACATATATTTCATTGTAATAAAATCTTGATATTGAATACATCTACCAATAATTTAATCAATAGGGAACATACCTTAGAAGATTACATCTTACACCTTAAATTGAGAGTATTTAGGTAAATGTCAGCATCGGTGATAATTCCAATAGAGAGGTGAAAATTGTTCCATGTTGAAGTAAGTTGGGAATGCAGGAGCCATCACTCTGGTTCCTTCATAGAGCATCAGTTGTAGTCTGAGGAAAGATATAAAAACAACAAAGTTACATTTATCACTTTATAGAACATACAGACAAATGAAAGGGCAGGTTAGTTATAATTGAGACCATTAAATGTGCAACTGGACTTAAATAATAGTTAAAAGAGTTGTAATTGATGCCTTTTTATATTTATTTGATTGAGAACATTCAGTGCTAAGTACTATTTTAATTATATGAATTGTTCCCTCAGAACTAAAAATACATTTATGATATCTCACTGCTTGTGTAATAAGAATACATAGAGAGATTCTAGAAAAGTTGTTTCACATCTCAATTATCAGATTGAGCACATTTATTGTTACTTTTATATGAATTGTTCTCTCAGAACTAAAAATACACTTATGTTCTCTCACTGCTATATGTGTAATGGAATTGATTACATAGAGAGAAATATCTAGAAAGGTAGTATTGCATTTCAAACATTTTCACATAGTTTACTTGATTGGGAACATTTAGCGTTAAGTACTATATTAATATATGAATTATTCTTCCCACAGAACTAAAGACTCTAATCATTCATTGCTATGCCTTGTATATTACAGAATACATGGAGAACATACCTTGAAAAATCGCTTCATAATTGAGATATCTATATTGTGTGAGCGCGGGAAAGGGCTACTGTCTTGTGCGGAAGTTTTCACGTTTAGATTACCTAACCTTAAACACGGGGAAAATTATATTTTGCTTTGAGTAATTGAAGGGAAAGGATATATCCTTCCAAGAACGGTGTGCAAATAACTACGATATTAGAAGTTCACGAAAAGTTAGCGCTTTTATTTGGATTCATTTATGAACATAAACAAACGGAAAGGATAAACTCAAGGATCTGAAAGGAAAATTATTTGTTCACAATTCACACCTTGAAAGTTACATATTCTACATTATTGACGTTGACAGAGGAATTATCTTGAATTTACAAAATTAGTGAAGGAAAATAATAAAATTGTATGCTAATAAGTAAATAGTCAGATTTGGTTTAACTGTAAAGTTTATCAAATCAAGTTCAGAGCATTTTATCCTCCAAATTGATCATTTTAACCTCCAAAACTTCCAATGAGACGAAAATGGCGGGAAGTAACTCGAAACGCGAACCGTCTCCGAACCTCGTTTCGTCTTCGAAACACGTTTCGCCTTCGAAGCGCAAATCGTCCTCGAACCTCGTTTGGTCCTTGAAACGCGTTTGGTCGTCGAAACACGAACCGTCCGCGAACCTCGTTTGGTCCTCGAAACACGGAACGTCTTCGAAACCTAAAGGGGCGGAGCTTAATAGCTAGACCACTATATATTGCAGTAGAACGGGAGTACGGGAGCTCGCGGCATTAGTTCCTGAACTCTCCGAGAGTAAGGACTCATTTCGGTATCGTGAATTTTGGTGACGTAGTCCTTGTAAATTGTAATTTATTGTAAATTGTGGGTTGTTGTATTTTGCACTAACGTATACTTCGCAGTGAAGATATGGCTATGTTTTTAATGCAAAGGAACGTTAGCTCATTTTGAAGTCGGATTAAACCGGTGCTCCACATAATTTGGTTTTGAACGTAACCAATTGTGGGGAGTGAACCTTGGTATCTTACGATTTCAATCTATTTGAGTGTTAAATTTAAATTTGGGTTTAGTTTTGTTTTTGGGGGATATGGACTACTGAACAAACATATCATACATGGTTATGATAGGGTAGCGCGCTTCACGCCTACCTCACATAGGGACTAATACTTACTCAGGGTTTCTGAGGCGGCCTGAGGTCGATTTTGCCCTTTTTTATGGGATCGACAAATGCCTCCGTGTTCGACTTCTGGATTATTGAACCCTAGATGACCTCAATTTTCGCGGGTTAGTCAGGCTGTAAGCTTGCTAGACCAGTTCAATGATTCATTGGCCGGACATGTCTTACGATAGGATTGGTTGGCTTCTGTTCGATTCCAAAAAAAGGATTGGCTTTGTGTTAGAAGCTGGTTCTTACCCTTACCCCCGACATTTAGAATGGAAGCCTGCCCGTAGGGATTGTTAGGGATCATAGGATTTGTCAGTCTGATCAACTGTTAGGTAAAATTAGTGATTCAATGTTAGCAAGGGTTTTGCACTTTATGCCATGACACTTGGATAAAATAAACCCTTTTGATAGATTTAGATTCTAAATTGAGATCCGCGAATCTCTTGCAATTAGGTATGTATCTCTTAGCTGTTAGGCCATGTAGGCTAGGATGGATTTTCATTCTAGGTATAGTCGTTACGTTGAACCTAATACGGTTAGTATGTGACGTATCTGATCAACGGAACATAGGGAATTTATTAATCCTTTGTTTCAGGTTATTAACGAACAAATAGTTGGAGAATAACATAAACTGATTGTTGACTAGACTTTAATTGAGTTTTATAACAATTTCCACTTACACAATATATTTTCAATCTTTTAAAAAAAAAAACTGATTTCCTAAATCTGTGTAAGAGCCGTGAACTAGTTTTGGTAATCTGCACAAATAATAATAAAATAATAAAAAAACACTTTATTTGAGCGGAAATATACATCACGACGTACATAACGGGATCAGGAATTTAACAAAGTTTCCTGAATACCAATATTTACAAAGATCACATTTTAAATCTTGAAGACTATCTAATAATCACCTAGGTATTTATTTACAAACCTAGAAATTGTACATTAATTACATCACAATTATGTTATAAACCTTATTTACGGGTTAACAAATACATTTGCAAATTCAATCAAGCAGTTTAAAACATAATATTGTTCGATAAGCCTTTGTGTAAGAGCTTCAATGTAGCTTCAACTTAAATATTACTTAACCTTATGCAGAAGTCTGCTAATTTTTTGGACATTCCTTTAAAGTCATACACGTGTTATGCAGTCCAGAGATCTAGCTGAAATGGGATCGAAGACATAAGTTATGTCCTGAAATTATCTGATTGGGTCGGTTGCACCCTAGTTAGTCTTCCCACATATACAAAGGAAGATCTAACATATCTGCATCGAAATTAATAGCTCGGTAGAAGCTAAACTATCAAAGTTACATTGGAAACTTGACCTATAAGGCATGTCTAACAAATTGACTAATTATTGTAAAACTAGTAAACATTTTGTTATTCCCGAAGTAAAATTCCAATGCTGTCGATCGATACAGTAAAGTTCTATGTGACTCCAACGACTGACTACGTGACTCTGACGTCAACTAAAGACTTACAATAGGAAATGTAAACTCCTCACAACCCTGAATAAATTCTCCACATCCCTTAAATAGCTTAATTTGGCAGGGAGAGAAACACGGGAGGTGAAGGTGAGTGTTGAATATTCGGAAAGGGATCCCTTAAACCTACTCCCGTGTCACAAGTCTCGGGCGCTACTCGGGGTTTCTCTCTCTCCCACGCGATGGACCCGGCACTCGCACGGTGATTCCATAGAACGCTAGGAAGTTCTTTCTCTACAAGACTTGCTATTATAGATACGAACCATGACAAAAACACTATTACGTCGTAAACTATTAAAGCCAAACTGTTTTCATACCTACTATCTAGAGTATAATATCTAACATGACACCAAGTACAAATCATATACTATAACTTATTACATTGCGATTATACACTACGGTTACATAGTTTCATTGACAAGCTCTGTCTTGCTATTTTAGAAATTAAACATGACAAAAATTACTATTAGGTCTTACGCTAATAAAACTATAATTTAATAATGCAGGCGAGAATATTTACATGAATTTACTTAAGTCACCTCAAATAATCTTTACTGTGTCAAACAAAGTTAATTCTTATTCAAATATTGTCAAGTTAGAATTCTTAGAATCATTAGGTTAAATTCATATTTTTTAGAGGTAGGTAGATCAAGGGTTCATCACAAATCTGTCTGAGTTACAACAACGGTTCACATACGTAGAGTCCTACTACTAGATGATCACTGGCCAAACTAAACTAAGTAGTAGACGTTAAAACGTTTAAAGCGATTCATTACAATGGTTAGGTGCGGATAAAAAGAATTAAAATAGTTCAATTTAATTTAAATAATGGCAAGGAAAATTAAATATTTTTTTAAGGGGGGCGGGTCGTTACAATTATGTGCCGCAAACCAGGATTAAAAAGAACCTTAGATTTTAGCTTTTAACTACTAATTTTATATAGGTATATAAGTAACCATGTCCATGTATATGGACAATTTGTTGTCGTGTATGTATGCGAATATGTATAGATTTGGGATGAGCCTTTATCACCTAGCTTCTAAAATAAAGCCAAAAGTAAATAAGTAAAGTTGGGGGGTCGAGGATGTATAGATATGAGTATTGAGTATCATTACAAAAAAAAATATATAAGAGTTCAGTAATCATGATTAGTTAGAAGAAGTCTATTTAGCTTTAAAAAGTATTAATTTAGAAGTATCAATTCAAAATATCCATTGGAATTAAGCTCAGTATATACCATACTATCTTGACTAAAAGCCTTGTTGTCAAACTATCATGTAGGAATTATGCTAACTGACACGTAGGAAACTTAAATCTATGTTAAGTTATAGTAAATTCAGTCTGGGTCTTCATGTTTGAAATTCTGTCAGGAGTCTGCATGATGTCCAGTTCATTCAGGGGTCCACCATATCTGAAAAATGCGTGAAATGAAGGATTAGTTACTGTTTTAAGATAAGAATGGGAAATAGTGATATAGGTAGATTCAATGGTCATGCTATTTTAGAGTTATTTAGTTTGAGCATTAGGAAGTACCATGCTACTCTAAAAGTTATTTAAAATAAATTCATAGTCATGGTCCTATATGGGAATCAAACTCAAATTCTAAGATTCATGAGCAAACTTATTATCAGCTGTGCCATTAGGTTAATTAAACTGTCTTAGACCAAACAATTATTCAAATAAATAAATTCATAATAATTGTCATGCACAGGAATCAAACTCACAATCTAGGATTCATGAGCAAACTTATTATCAGCTGTGCCATTAGGTCAATTAAACTGTCTTAGATTCATAATAATTGTCATGCATGGGAACAGAACCCACAATCTTAAACTCACAGGCAAATCTTTTAACAACTCAGCCATTAGGGAAATCAAACTGCCAGCTACAGTAAGCATGGGCATAGTAAAAGTTTGGAATTAGTTCATAGCACATAGGTTATAACACACACTCCCAAACATTACATCATAAACCAAACACAGGACCATACAGAACAGTAGTACAATTACTTTTAATTTTAGGATACAATCCATAAGTAGTTTTATCTCCGGTGACGTAGTCCTTGAAAAAAAAAAAAAAAAAAAAAAATTCTACAGGAAGTTGATATGTCAGTGACAGAATCAATAGTTCTTTGTGTCAATTCAAAACTGAATAGGAAATAAAATAATTAAAATTGTAAATATATTCGAATTCTTTCAGTATTTGTAAGTTTAAAAAAAAAAAAACTCAGAATAATAATCATTCAATACAATTTCACTATAGGTATCAGCAGAAACTTAGGCAAAAATTAAAAAGAAGCATTCATGACCTTAAAGATACAATCGACTTTGGTTTCGTTAGAACGTAATTTTCCCGCTAAAATACAAATACATACTTAATTGATAGGTCAGAAAATCAAAATAATCTATGTTTCTACCATGTGCAAAATAATTAAAGTATGTGATTTCGAATGTATCACTGTTCATAAAGCTTTGGATATTAATTTGGAAAATAAAAGTTAGGAAACAGAAATCTAATTCAAAGTTGATTAATGGCGTTGGTTTTAATAGGTTGGCAGAAATGAAACCAGAAACGTAGACAAGAAATAAAAAGAAGTACTCATGACTTAAAGTATCAATGTTTATCTTTGGTTGCTTAGACGCAGCTCGTTTAAATAAAATTAAACACTTATACTAGATAGGTTGTGAAATTGAAATAATTTACGTATTTCTACTATATTCAAAATAATTAAAGTATGTAGATTTGATTTTATCACTGTTCATAATGCATAGATTTCAACGTAAAAAAAATAATAATATAGAGTTAAACAAAAAGAACGCAGTTAAAATTGAATGCGCTTCTAGTTATGATATTATAAACTAGATGGTGTTGTACGTCTCTAACACACGGTATAAAGGTTTAACTTAAAATAGTCATCTAAAATTATTTAGCAAATTTAAGGTTTCTGCGAAAATTAGCAAAATATCATGGAGTATCTTTATCAAACAAAAATAACCCTTATCATGTATATATTAATATATAAAATATACAGTACATATCAATCTATACTAATTAATAAGTTATAGAGGTTTAGTTAAAAGGTTATTTAGAGATCTGGATGAGAAGATTAGACGGATACTTTAATAAATTTAATTAGTTTATTCTTCATTTCATTAGAATCCTAAAATTTAATGTTAATGGCAAAATGCAAGACAGAGTTAGTTATGAATGAATTGGAATAACGCGGAATAAGATTTCTACGGTTTAAATTTCATAGAATTTGTACAAGGTGTCACAACAATAAAATATACTTATTATTAACTTTTTATTTTCTAATATTCGTTTGAAAATTTTAATATTTTAAAGAATTTGTGATTAACAGTTTTCTATTTTCAGGTTAGACTTGTTTAGAACCTTCCAGAAAACGAGAAAATAATTAGTCGTTAAAACAATGGAATGAATGGTGAACCATTGGAAATAAAACAGTATTAGCGATGGAGATATAACAACCTGATATGTTCATATATTACTTTGGGTTTTAATAATGGTAACAGTTATGTTATTTAGAAATCTAATTGATTCTCTTTTACTAAGTTTCCTAACAAAAAAATATCTTTTATTGACATTATATTATTGAATTTAATAACTTTTAAATTTCTGTAATGATTGGTTTTGGGATATATTAAAAAAAAAAAAAAAAAACAAGATTTTTTTTTTATCATGCACTTTAACGACGTTATAAAGAACTATAAAAAGAATTGTAGTTGTTTCATTTAACCAAACCAAGTAGTTTAAAAAAAAAATGTGGAGGTAACAGAGGTACAGGTCTGGTATGGTAAAGGTTATGAAAAGGTATTCGGTAAAAGGTATTGACAATAAAGGTTATTTTGGAAATGGTAAAGTAGTTTCATTTATTAGTTAGAATCTGGTAAAACAGGTTATACATTTCATTTTAATGGGAACGTATAGAAGCGGAGTTTTAGAGTTTTATATGTATTTATATTTATACGTATTCAATCTTAGGAATAATAATAAATGTGCAAACTTTCTTTTGTCTCATATCTGTGAGAGTGTTTCCGAATCAAGTCACGCGTGTTTCAATGTAAGGAGGGGTATGCGGAGGAAGAATGAAAAAAAAAAAACAATAAAGGGACTTGGAGCGTTAACACTACTTGGATATCAGACAGATCTGTCAGGGTTTAAGGGTCAACAAAACACTTATACAAAATAAATTCCCGAAGAAATCAGGTGTTAGGTTAGAATGCTGAACTCAGCGAGATTTCGATTTTGAATCGACTTTGGGAAGTTATTTACTCTACATGCAGCCAACTCTAGAATTTACACTCTACATTCTCCAAATCTAAGCAAACTTATTGGAGCATTTGATTTTTGTGGTGTTTATGAGACATACAGGCATAAGACTTTTCAGCTATATAGGTCTTTTCTTTTAATTTGCAAGGATTAGAAGAGTACCTCGGTAATTGTGTAAGGTTGACTCTTACTAGAGAACTCTATCTATTTGCCTTCTGCAGATTTGGCCTCACAAACCAAATTCCCTGCCGAATTTTAAGAAGGAACTGCTAATGAGTAAAATGTCTTTATGGTGATTAAACAACGAACTTAACGTCTGATGTTCCAGGATGTTTGTTTCTAGTTGGTATAAAACCACACTTTCTTATTGTAATAGGGAAACATTAACTCTAACACATTCCTTATTGTTGAACATTGGATTTTGACAGATTTATTGCACAATAGGATAGAAATATTTGGAACTTTATTTAAAATTTTAGGAAAAATTACTTCGCTAAAAAAAAATATATTCTGAAGCTATGTAATTTTTGGGGGTCGCTGTAACGGCTCAGCTGAGCTAACCCGTCAACAATCTCCAAATATTTCAATGATACTATGTATTTATTAATAAAGTGTGATTTACTAATGGTTAATTGCATTGATTATTGATTATTGGTTAATCGGCTACATATATTTCATTGTAATAAAATCTTGATATTGAATACATCTACCAATAATTTAATCAATAGGGAACATACCTTAGAAGATTACATCTTACACCTTAAATTGAGAGTATTTAGGTAAATGTCAGCATCGGTGATAATTCCAATAGAGAGGTGAAAATTGTTCCATGTTGAAGTA
This sequence comes from Ectropis grisescens, assembly GCA_017562165.1. NCBI lineage: Eukaryota > Metazoa > Arthropoda > Insecta > Lepidoptera > Geometridae > Ectropis > Ectropis grisescens. Next base: position 14,079,835 of record CM029781.1, on the reverse strand, counting down.
AGTTGGGAATGCAGGAGCCATCACTCTGGTTCCTTCATAGAGCATCAGTTGTAGTCTGAGGAAAAGATATAAAACAACAAAGTTACATTTATCACTTTATAGAACATACAGACAAATGAAAGGGCAGGTTAGTTATAATTGAGACCATTAAATGTGCAACTGGACTTAAATAATAGTTAAAAGAGTTGTAATTGATGCCTTTTTATATTTATTTGATTGAGAACATTCAGTGCTAAGTACTATTTTAATTATATGAATTGTTCCCTCAGAACTAAAAATACATTTATGATATCTCACTGCTTGTGTAATAAGAATACATAGAGAGATTCTAGAAAAGTTGTTTCACATCTCAATTATCAGATTGAGCACATTTATTGTTACTTTTATATGAATTGTTCTCTCAGAACTAAAAATACACTTATGTTCTCTCACTGCTATATGTGTAATGGAATTGATTACATAGAGAGAAATATCTAGAAAGGTAGTATTGCATTTCAAACATTTTCACATAGTTTACTTGATTGGGAACATTTAGCGTTAAGTACTATATTAATATATGAATTATTCTTCCCACAGAACTAAAGACTCTAATCATTCATTGCTATGCCTTGTATATTACAGAATACATGGAGAACATACCTTGAAAAATCGCTTCATAATTGAGATATCTATATTGTGTGAGCGCGGGAAAGGGCTACTGTCTTGTGCGGAAGTTTTCACGTTTAGATTACCTAACCTTAAACACGGGGAAAATTATATTTTTGCTTTGAGTAATTGAAGGGAAAGGATATATCCTTCCAAGAACGGTGTGCAAATAACTACGATATTAGAAGTTCACGAAAAGTTAGCGCTTTTATTTGGATTCATTTATGAACATAAACAAACGGAAAGGATAAACTCAAGGATCTGAAAGGAAAATTATTTGTTCACAATTCACACCTTGAAAGTTACATATTCTACATTATTGACGTTGACAGAGGAATTATCTTGAATTTACAAAATTAGTGAAGGGAAAATAATAAAATTGTATGCTAATAAGTAAATAGTCAGATTTGGTTTAACTGTAAAAGTTTATCAAATCAAGTTCAGAGCATTTTATCCTCCAAATTGATCATTTTAACCTCCAAAACTTCCAATGAGACGAAAATGGCGGGAAGTAACTCGAAACGCGAACCGTCTCCGAACCTCGTTTCGTCTTCGAAACACGTTTCGCCTTCGAAGCGCAAATCGTCCTCGAACCTCGTTTGGTCCTTGAAACGCGTTTGGTCGTCGAAACACGAACCGTCCGCGAACCTCGTTTGGTCCTCGAAACACGGAACGTCTTCGAAACCTAAAGGGGCGGAGCTTAATAGCTAGACCACTATATATTGCAGTAGAACGGGAGTACGGGAGCTCGCGGCATTAGTTCCTGAACTCTCCGAGAGTAAGGACTCATTTCGGTATCGTGAATTTTGGTGACGTAGTCCTTGTAAATTGTAATTTATTGTAAATTGTGGGTTGTTGTATTTTGCACTAACGTATACTTCGCAGTGAAGATATGGCTATGTTTTTAATGCAAAGGAACGTTAGCTCATTTTGAAGTCGGATTAAACCGGTGCTCCACATAATTTGGTTTTGAACGTAACCAATTGTGGGGAGTGAACCTTGGTATCTTACGATTTCAATCTATTTGAGTGTTAAATTTAAATTTGGGTTTAGTTTTGTTTTTGGGGGATATGGACTACTGAACAAACATATCATACATGGTTATGATAGGGGTAGCGCGCTTCACGCCTACCTCACATAGGGACTAATACTTACTCAGGGTTTCTGAGGCGGCCTGAGGTCGATTTTGCCCTTTTTTATGGGATCGACAAATGCCTCCGTGTTCGACTTCTGGATTATTGAACCCTAGATGACCTCAATTTTCGCGGGTTAGTCAGGCTGTAAGCTTGCTAGACCAGTTCAATGATTCATTGGCCGGACATGTCTTACGATAGGATTGGTTGGCTTCTGTTCGATTCCAAAAAAAGGATTGGCTTTGTGTTAGAAGCTGGTTCTGGTTCCCCCGACATTTAGAATGGAAGCCTGCCCGTAGGGATTGTTAGGGATCATAGGATTTGTCAGTCTGATCAACTGTTAGGTAAAATTAGTGATTCAATGTTAGCAAGGGTTTTGCACTTTATGCCATGACACTTGGATAAAATAAACCCTTTTGATAGATTTAGATTCTAAATTGAGATCCGCGAATCTCTTGCAATTAGGTATGTATCTCTTAGCTGTTAGGCCATGTAGGCTAGGATGGATTTTCATTCTAGGTATAGTCGTTACGTTGAACCTAATACGGTTAGTATGTGACGTATCTGATCAACGGAACATAGGGAATTTATTAATCCTTTGTTTCAGGTTATTAACGAACAAATAGTTGGAGAATAACATAAACTGATTGTTGACTAGACTTTAATTGAGTTTTATAACAATTTCCACTTACACAATATATTTTCAATCTTTAAAAAAACTGATTTCCTAAATCTGTGTAAGAGCCGTGAACTAGTTTTGGTAATCTGCACAAATAATAATAAAATAATAAAAAAACACTTTATTTGAGCGGAAATATACATCACGACGTACATAACGGGATCAGGAATTTAACAAAGTTTCCTGAATACCAATATTTACAAAGATCACATTTTAAATCTTGAAGACTATCTAATAATCACCTAGGTATTTATTTACAAACCTAGAAATTGTACATTAATTACATCACAATTATGTTATAAACCTTATTTACGGGTTAACAAATACATTTGCAAATTCAATCAAGCAGTTTAAAACATAATATTGTTCGATAAGCCTTTGTGTAAGAGCTTCAATGTAGCTTCAACTTAAATATTACTTAACCTTATGCAGAAGTCTGCTAATTTTTGGACATTCCTTTAAAGTCATACACGTGTTATGCAGTCCAGAGATCTAGCTGAAATGGGATCGAAGACATAAGTTATGTCCTGAAATTATCTGATTGGGTCGGTTGCACCCTAGTTAGTCTTCCCACATATACAAAGGAAGATCTAACATATCTGCATCGAAATTAATAGCTCGGTAGAAGCTAAACTATCAAAGTTACATTGGAAACTTGACCTATAAGGCATGTCTAACAAATTGACTAATTATTGTAAAACTAGTAAACATTTTGTTATTCCCGAAGTAACATTCCAATGCTGTCGATCGATACAGTAAAGTTCTATGTGACTCAACGACTGACTACGTGACTCTGACGTCAACTATAGACTTACAATAGGAAATGTAAACTCCTCACAACCCTGAATAAATTCTCCACATCCCTTAAATAGCTTAATTTGGCAGGAGAGAAACACGGGAGGTGAAGGTGAGTGTTGAATATTCGGAAAGGGATCCCTTAAACCTACTCCCGTGTCACAAGTCTCGGGCGCTACTGGGGTTTCTCTCTCCACGCGATGGACCCGGCACTCGCACGGTGATTCCATAGAACGCTAGGAAGTTCTTTCTCTACAAGACTTGCTATTATAGATACGAACCATGACAAAAACACTATTACGTCGTAAACTATTAAAGCCAAACTGTTTTCATACCTACTATCTAGAGTATAATATCTAACATGACACCAAGTACAAATCATATACTATAACTTATTACATTGCGATTATACACTACGGTTACATAGTTTCATTGACAAGCTCTGTCTTGCTATTTTAGAAATTAAACATGACAAAATTACTATTAGGTCTTACGCTAATAAAACTATAATTTAATAATGCAGGCGAGAATATTTACATGAATTTACTTAAGTCACCTCAAATAATCTTTACTGTGTCAAACAAAGTTAATTCTTATTCAAATATTGTCAAGTTAGAATTCTTAGAATCATTAGGTTAAATTCATATTTTTTAGAGGTAGGTAGATCAAGGGTTCATCACAAATCTGTCTGAGTTACAACAACGGTTCACATACGTAGAGTCCTACTACTAGATGATCACTGGCCAAACTAAACTAAGTAGTAGACGTTAAAACGTTTAAAGCGATTCATTACAATGGTTAGGTGCGGATAAAAAGAATTAAAATAGTTCAATTTAATTTAAATAATGGCAAGGAAAATTAAATATTTTTTTAAGGGGGGCGGGTCGTTACAACAGATAGCCCCAAAAATGTTTTTTCTAAATATCTTTAATGTACAGAATTCGACCCGTTACAGTTTTATTATAAGTCTAAATAGACTAGTTGTATGAATTTTTGTTGTATGAACCTTTACCGTTATTGTTTGTGTTACAATTGTATATTGGCAATGTCTCGTCGCTGCTTCGATATGGTATTATATTTTGGGGCAATAGCTCAGGAAGGAATATGGTTTTCAGATCACAACAGAAATGTGTCCGGGCTATCAGTAAACTGCGTCAAAGGCAATCTTGTAGACCTCATTTCCGCAAATTAAAAATGTTAACGTTGCCTTCGTTATATAAATTTGAATGTGTAATGTTTGTGCGGAACAATTTGTCATATTTGAAAATCTAAAAAGTGAGGGTCACAAACATAAAATTAGAATTCCTGTGCATAGCACAACACTATTAGGAAACAGTGCACTTTGCATGGTTCCTATGATTTACAACCACTTACCAGAACATTTTTTGAATATAAAAGAAACGTATTTGTTTAAAAATAAATTAAAATGCCTTCTGAGAGAGAAGGCATATTATACAGTTAATGAGTATCTGACTGTTAAATTGATTCAGATTTGTAAGCTTTTATTTATTTTGAGGATATTGGTATCTATCTATACTTATAATAAAACTGTAACGGGTCGAATTCTGTACATTGAAGATATTTAGAAAAAAATTTTTTTGGGGCACTCCATAGTCGATACTGATAGCGAAACTGCATTTTTTTTCTTTCATGTCTGTCTGTCTGTCTTTCTGTCTAGGGACCACGCATCACGCCGAAACTACTGATTCAATTCAGCTGAAACTTGGCATGATTTTAGTTTATACTAAAGACATTGCTGTAGGCTACTTTTGATCCCCAAATTCTATTTGGTTTTCTTGCGGAAGGGGGTGAAAGTCAGAATGTGTATTTGGTTGTAACTCATGTTTGCGTTGTTTAATTTCATTAATTCTTTTTTTGTTAGAAAGAACACATTTTTTATATACTCCCATCAAAATTTGAAAATTATCGGTTTGGTGGTTCGGAAATTACACAAACATTAAATAATAACGACTCGCACGACGCGTTCGGTACATACTAACTTCTAAGTATTCTGTGTATCACAGACGATCCACAGAATATCTAGATTCTAGAAAGTGCCCACGTGATCGCGTCGCGTCGTCTGGGATGACAAAATAATTGTCAAAAATATATTTTTGTGTGGAAAAACAAACATCATTCGGTTATAATCACGGGGGGTAAACCTCATACAAATCTAATGTCATTTTCTTTTTTTTTTTTTCGTTATGTCATTCGAGTTTGACGTCCAGCCTAACAAATCTGACACTTCTGCTCCCCTCGCTTTTTTCACAGACTAAGTAGACTTTACTTCAGTAGTCACAATTTGATTTCATGCCAACGTCACACCTTGTAAAATTCAAAAGAGTTCTAGGTGTACTTAGTCTGTGAATCTAAAAATTCCACGTTAGGAGGGATACCTAAAAAATAGACGGTTTATCGATTATCACTGGATCGAATTCATAGTAAGTAGGTGTTCGTTACATGGGGTTGAAATTGCATCATATCTATTAAAAATTTTGAACCCCTGCTTAATCATTCAATGCTATCCAACCAACCAACCGTCTTGAACACGCTAGGCGTGTTCAACCAAAGATCTCAATACACCTATTCGTTGTCAACAACCAAAATAAGTAGAACCACAGCATATCGCGCCGCTAGGGATTCTAGGGGTCAAGTAGATTAGTTATGTGTAAACTACTTACGACACACATAGAGACTCAGTTTATTACCAATTTCAAGTTACTCAGGGCACATCCATTGTTTTATATCGATGTGTTCAACTACAACATTATTCAACCTTTTGTGTTGGAAATATTCGTATGCTTTTAAATCTTATCAATCATAAAAACCTTATCTATATCACTATCCAGATACGTTTAGTACGATCATAGGTAACTAAGATTTTTGAAAAAAAAGAAACTCTGTTATAATGTTTGTTTTTGCACGATTCCCAGGAACATTAGGTTTCTTTTTCTCACGCCATTTGATGATGAGACGGGCAAACGGGTATAGGTGTAAATGGAAGCCACAAGAAACTGAAGAAGTTTAAACGTAACTTAAGGGCGTGTGGGCCGTAATTTTGAATTTTTAAAACAACTTTAAGACCTTTAAAATAGTGTATTAAACTCTGAAAAAAATATATGTATTAGTTGAGGATCTAATCTAGTGCAATTCGCAGTCAATAACACGATTTTATGAATTTTATTTGATAGAAAAAAATCCCAAAGTTACCCCTTTTCAAAAAGTTTTTTCAAGTTTATGACTAAACTAATGAATTTTTTTACTAAATTTTTATACTCAACGAAAGCCACTAAAAAGTTATAGATGCATTCGCAGAGTTTGACTTGATAAAAAGTATCAGTTATTCACTATGTTTTAATATCTACCATATATATAGCGCGCCGTTCGGCAGGCCTGATCAGTCGCGTTTCGGCGCTCACGGACGACGGGCCTGTGCTTGATTTTGCAATTTTGACAACCAATAAATTTTAAATATTACGATCATAGTGCCACAGTATAACAATATCAGTAGGTATTACTAGTGAAGCACGCTATGATCTTGATTTTTGATACCGTTTTCATTGGAATCGCAATATAGCAATACTAATTAGTACGTTGTTTACTTTATGTTGTAGACCAATAGGCGAGTCTCAAAAAACTGACGTCGATAATACATCAGTAAAAAATTCAATGCGGATGCAATGGAAAATAGATAAGTATCGGTAAAATATTCGTCCGTCAAATCAGAGATCGGGATAAGGAAATAATGAGAGGGGAGAAATCCCCTGCGTAAATTTCCTAATGTAAATGCAAGTTAGTTATCATAAATGATACCTAACTTGCATTTATATGCCATTAAGGTAAATTCTTTGGTAGTAAGGTACTTAGTACTTGGAAGAAAAGTCCTCACATACAGATTTTACCACTTTGGAAGAGACTCTTGCGCAAACTATTCGTATTAGTTTAGAAAAAAATGTTAGGAACTTCAATACAATTTTTGAACACCTATCCATAGATACATGTATGGTTTTGATAGAATTTTTCTTTTATTTCTTTTCCAAGTTTGTGACACCACCAAAATTTATTGTTTTTCCTTTTTTTGTATGAAAATGTTAATATTGTTCATAGAATACATGTACTTACCAAGTTTTAATAGTATACTTCTTATAGTTTCGGAGAAAAATGGCTGTCACATACGGATGGACAGACATAACGTATATTTTAAAATTTGTCTACGAACCCCTAAAAACCCAACTTCGTTCATTTGAAACTTATTTAAAATGAAATTTAGACACTCGACCAAATTTGATAAGAAGCCTTTTAGGCAGTAAAATTACTCGTAGAATTTAACTGTGTACTCAATTTCCGATTCGTATTTTTTTATAAGGTTTAGAATATTTCCTGATCATAAAATTACAAAATAATAACAAATCCAGGTGGAGCTTCAAGCGCCAGCTCGAAAAAACGTTTTTGGCCGATTTTCCGAAAAAGTTATAAAGCCTATTATTATTGTAGAAAATAAAATTTCCCATCTTTTGTTGCCAGTAAACTTTTTTGTCGAACTTACCGATTACGATTTATTATGTCTAATTTAATGATAACAATGTAAAAAAATAAGATGTGAATTCTGTTCCCAGTAGCATAAACATGTCTCTTTTTACCGGAATGGAAGAAGGGTTATGTTTTTCGCGCGTATCTTTATTTTTGTAAAACTTTTATTTCCCCATAACTTCCAAACGGCTGGATGGATTTTGGTAACTAAGATATTCTAAGACTAGTCTCATTCGCCAAAGTGTCCTTAGATAGTAGGTAATATTTTTTTTTTACGTGTAGTTTTTTTTTTTTTTTTGTAGTCGGGGTTTTAAATTAAAGTTATTCTATCATATTGCTCGTTGCTCGAATAAACAGCACCGTCCATCATCATGATTGAAGAGTTGAACGAAGAGTTTGGTCTCCACTTTTGTAATAAGAACAACTAAGCTGTAAAACGCATTGCCAGAGTGGGTTTTGTCGAAGGTTCGAACCTTGGGGTTACGAGGTACACTGTGTTTGTTTCTGTTAGAGAAGCAAGTTCCATCGTAGACCACATCATTTTCATCCACTATTATCGGCATCATCGCAACCGTATCATTAAATGGGTTATAAATCGTAAACGGTAAGTTTTACAAAAAAAGTTTACTAGCAACAAAAGATGCAAAATTTTATTTTCTACAATTATTGTCAAAATATATAGTTTCCAAAATATCGGCTAATACAGTTTTTTTTTCAATTGGCGTTTGAAGCTCTACCTGGATCTGTGAGCATCTTGTAATTTTATGCTCAGTAAGTGATCTTTGCCTCATAGAAAAAAATTGGTTTAGAAATTTAGTGCAAAGTTGACCAAAAAACCTTCTATTTTTACTGGCCTTTCATTACGTTTCAGCACATTTAAAAAAAAATTGACGAACTTGTGAATTATTAGGAAACATTTTAAAAAGATGCATGAATTAAATTGGAAAAGCCGTTCTCAACTTATAGTGTGGCCAAAAAAGAAAAGGTTGAGTTTTGTATACCTACGAGTATAGATAAATTTAATATTTCTTCGTTTATATAGCAACAAAACTCTTATCATAAACAAACAAACAAACATAAACAAATCTTGAACAAAAAATGAGTTTAAATTACATAGTCCAATATTTTAATGTTATTTCTGCACTGTGGCACCGATTCCGCGGTCGGTGACGGTCGCGAGAACAAGACAGAATTAAATGCCTACTTTGACAGAACTACCTGGCCTTAACAGAAACCTCCTCATTACAGTTCAATGAGATTCTGACACAAAAAATTGGAAAACAGTTTAATAGACACAGGGGCAGACTGATAACGTGATAACACCTAATAGTTATAGCTAAATCTGCGAATTCAGCTTACGTAGGACTTAACTTTGTAGGATGTAACTTTGTACATCCGCCTACCTGAGTGTATAAAAGATGTACCCTCAGACAATTATTTTACAATCAGATTAAAGCTCATGTTAGAAACAAAAGCGTTTTACTCTGTAAAATAACTTTTAAATGTGTAGTAGTGTGTGTAGGACTGTAGGTACATACAAGTTATCTATTCTGAAATAAAATAATCATTGACGTAGGGATTTACAATGTACGAGTACTAATATCATTAATGTAACGTGTATGTAAATTATTTTTTGGCGAACCAACGAGAGTAGCGACCACAAAAAAAGGAACATCTTCAACTTGTATTGACAATATTTTTGTTAATTGTAATTTTTTTCAGTCTGAAATCTTAAACTTTTTACGTTCAGATCATAAAGGGTTAAGTATCACTCTTCCTTCAGAAGTAAAAAAAACAGAGGTAAGGGTTATTGTCAGACCTATTACAAAAACTCGTTTAGAACAATTTAATAATGTACTATTTAATTATTTCAATGCATTTCACGCTGACATATCAATTCATAATAATTCTGACATACAAATAAGGAATCAGGCTAACATTGCAAACAATGATTCTTTTGACATTTTAATAAATTATAATAAACTCCGTGACATAACAAGTAATTTTTCTGACATGATAATTAATGATCCAAATCGTAGTTACAGTTTATTTTTTTACACGCTTAGTAATACATTTAATAACATTTTTGAAACGAAGGAAATAAATTTGAATGCAAAAACAAAGTTTGCAGAGTGGGCTACGCCGGGCTTGTTCATAAGTAGGAATAAACTATATAATTTATATAAACTGAAAACATATTGTACTGACGACGCAACAAAAACATATGTCAAAAAATATTCGATTACGTTTAAAAGAGCGTGTGAACAAGCCAAATCCATTTTTATACGCGATCAAATTAAAAATTCAGACAATATGAGTAAAACTGCTTGGAGAATCATAAACAAAGAGACTGGAAAATCAAAAATACGCGAAAAAATTTGTGCACTAAAATTTAACAATAAAACGGTAACGAACGCACGAGACATTGCAAATACCTTCGAAGAACATTTTTCAAGAATACCTATGGAAACAACAAAACACCTGGCATCTTCTACGTCACGAGCTGAAGCTCTGTTAAAAGAAAATATAAAGGCACCAACTTCTTCCTTTATATTTCATGAAGTAACTGCAGCTACAATTCTCAAGACATTCAAAGATATTAAGATGAAAACAACTGAGGATTTGTGGGGCATCTCAACAAAAGTTATTAAGAGTATATTAGAAAACATTGCACCATATCTAGCAGCTTTGTTTAATTCAAGCGTTAGCAGGGGGTGTATTCCCAGATTTTATGAAACATAGCAAAGTACTGCCGTTATTTAAATCAGGTGAAAGAGATGACCCCAATAATTATAGACCAATCTCTATTTTACCTTGTATAAGTAAAATTTTCGAGAAATTAATATTAAATCAACTTCTCCATTATTTCAACTCTAATAAATTATTAAATAAACAGCAATTCGGATTCACAAAGGGACGATCAACGACAGATGCAGGAGTGAGACTTACTAAGTATGTATTAAATGCATGGGAAAATTATCACGACGCAGTTGGTGTTTTCTGCGATCTTTCTAAAGCATTCGATTGCGTAAGCCACGAAACATTGTTAAAGAAATTGGCTTTTTACGGAATGTCAAAGACGGCTTTAGCACTGATTTCATCGTATTTAAAAGATCGTCTACAAATTGTAAATATTGATGGAGTGCAATCTCAAGGGTCTTTTCTTAAAATGGGGGTACCTCAGGGATCAATATTAGGACCCTTCTTGTTTCTAATTTATATTAATGATTTGCCTTTTATGACTGATAAATTTATTGATTGTGACATAATAATGTTTGCTGATGACACATCGCTTCTATTTAGAATAAAGAGAGGTAACTCAGACATCTCATTAATTAATCATATACTAAATAAAGTATGTGCGTGGTTTGATGCAAACAATTTAGTTCTTAACCCGGAAAAAACCAAATGCATCAGATTCGCCCTTCCAAATGTTAAAAAAAGTAAATTTTCAAATTAAACTGAAGGACCAGATTATTTAGCCCATTGACGAAACGTCATTTTTAGGGATCACACTGGACTCCAAGCTGCAGTGGGGTACTCATGTGAATAAATTGACGAACAGGCTTAGCTCGGCAGCACATGCAGTTCGCCAAATAAGAGGGATAGCCGATATTGATACGGCTAGGTTGGTGTATTATGGGTACTTTCACAGTGTGATGTCCTACGGCATATTGCTCTGGGGATCAGCGGCAGACGTAGATGCTGTTTTTATTGTACAAAAAAGGGCAATTCGAGGACTTTATAATGTGCCAACAGGGGGTTCACTTCGGGATATTTTTAAAAAAATAAGTATCTTTACCGTTCCATCACTTTACATTTATGAGTGCATAATGTATGCAAGAAAAAATAGAACCAGTCTAACGAAAATGTCAGATAACAAACTCAATACGCGGCATACCAACAAATTTGCGTTTCCACGCTGTAGACTGCAGAAAACAATGGGTTCCTTTGTCGGAAATTGTGTACGTTTCTATAATGTCATTCCTAAACTGTTAGAGGGTCTCAATGAAACAAAATTTAAAACTGCTATAAAACAATATTTACTTAAAAAAGCCTATTATTCAGTCAACGATTTTATTGATGATCGTAAAGAATGGGCAAAAACATATGTACTGAAATGCAATTTAAATAAGTGAACATTTTAAATGACATTAAATATTTTTGATCGTTATAATTTCTTTATTGACATGTTTCATTGATTATTTTTGGATTTCATGACATACTTATATATACATCTATTTGTAAATATTGATATAATTTTACTGACAAAGCTCTGTACAGCTGCATTTATTGACAAAGCCTCTTTACAGCTGCATGTATATTGTAAACGGAATCAGTATTCAATAATAATTGTTTTATGTGACGTTACCAAGTGATGTAATATCCTAAGGTTCGAAAAAAAAAAAAAAAAAAAAAAAAAAAATTAATAACATTCTAGTATCTAATATACACCGTTTTTCAGCACACTTATGAATAAATTACTAGTAAAAATATAATTTCCACTATTAACATCTTGTTGAGTTGGCAAATAAACAACGTTGTGTTGATGCAATTTGTTTAATTAAAAAAGTCAAATATCATTTTCAGCATAGATTAAGTAAATTTAGTCTAGTGACCATAGAAAACGAATTGTTATAAATGTTTCGTTATGGCGGCAAAAAATAATCAGTGCTCAAAAAATGCGCGCGCAACTAACAATGGTGACCAGCCACAGACTATTCACTACTCTGGCTAGACATACATTTCATAAAGTGGAACGTATCTCATAGCCTACATTTTGTAATAGGTATCGATATTCCGCTTAGTTTCGATTTTAAGATTTAATTATCATTTTATCGGGCGTCTCTAAACCAGTTTTGGTTTTGTTTTTTCATAAAACTATAGGACCTATTTCTTATTTCTCTACTTAGTCTGTGCTCTTTTTTAGTTGTTATGACGTTTGTGAGTTGATCATAATTGTTATTGTTTGATTTATTTTCGTGTATTTCTGTTATTTATTAGCTGCAAATGTACTTTTTGCACCTTACCTAAGATTTACCTAAAAAGTTTATTGCACCAGGTTGGAGTTACTTCGGAAAATACGTGTGTTATATTCGTATCCACATTGGAAAGAAAAATACTCCAATTATGACATATATCCTGTGAAGTGGTGATTCTTTTGCTGAGAAAACTCTGTTGTGGAACTTAAGAAGAAATAAATGCATCAATTCAATCTATGTGTATATTTTTCTCATAGACACTAGTTCCTTTTAGGCGCAAAAAATTAAATAATGTATGATTTGCGTACTGGCACGAAAGCACCAGTTGGCAAATGAAATCTATGTGTTGATGCAGTTTGTATAATTTAAAAAAAAGAAAGACAAAGTCAGATATCATTTTCAGCACAGATAAAGTAGATTTAGTCTAGAACCATAGACCAATTTTCCTTGTTCCCGACATGTCCGTCTGAGTGTACTACTTAGTCTGTGGTTATAATCGACTTCAAACAAGGAGGATGTTCTCAATCGGGTTGCATGTTTTTTTATTTGGTTTTATTTTACACGATAACTCCGCTAATTGTTAGTTGATTTTGATAATTCCTTTTTTGTTTGGTAGAAAATACTTCAGAGGTGATCTTAGATATCGAAAACAGGGAGGTAGTTTTTCAAATATCAACAAAAAACTAAAATTAGCTTAGATTTATTTGTACGACATAGTCATAAAATTTAGTCGAATGACAGAATTAAATTACCTGTCATTGAAGTAGATTTTTGTTATTTTGGAGAAAACATATCAGCATAATAAGTAGCAGCATAAACAACCCATTAAATGTTCTCATTGTATGACGCCGGGGCCTCTCTCGCAAGGAGAGAGTCAAGCCTATACTCCACCACACTGGCCCAGTGTCGGTTGGTGTCATCACATGACTTATAACTTAGATTCTAGGTACTATTCGATTCCCTCACGATGTTTTCCTTCACCATTTTAATTACCGGCATTACGAACATGATTCTGAAAAGATAGTGGTGCGTGTGGTTTTGAACCCTGGGTCTCCAGATCGACAGTCGCCGTTCTCCCGACTAGGTCAGCTGTAACTTACTAGACCAGCCGTAACTTATTAGAAAACGTTTTATTTCAATCCAAATACTGTTTAAAATTTAAAGGTAGTGTTGAACCAGCTTCGGTGACCGAAGCTGACCGTTGTTAGGGTTCCGTACACAAAGGGTAAAAACGGGACCCTATTACTGAGACTTCGCTATCCGTCCGTCCGTCCGTCCTTCTGTCACCAGGCTGATGCAGACGCAGATGATGTATTTCTATTGCCGCTTTAACAAAAAATATTAAATATAAAATAAATATTAAATTTAAGAGGTGCACCCATACAACAAACATGATTTTTTACCGTTTCTTGCTCGATACTAATAATGACGTACCTGGCACAGGTAGACGCTTTAACTATTCACATAATATTTAGTTTTATGTGCTCTTTAAAAGTAATTAATTAAAATAAATAAATTACTAAGGGGGCTCCCATACAAAAATAATCCGTTTATTTGCTAATGGTTCAGAACCCATCGTGCGCGAGTCCCACTTGCATTTCACCCGTTTTATTTTTTCAAAATTTTTGTAAAATCCTATCCTTTCCTAATATTATGTAAATATGTCAATGTTTAAATTTTTGCTGCTCAATTACGTTGAAATGGCTGAATGTATCGAGTTAAAATTAAAGACACATTCTTGGTTTAGCTTAAGTAATACATAGGGTACTTATACATAGGCAATGTTTAGCCTATGTGTTCTTCCTGACTATAATCTAATTATATTTCAAATTTCAACCCGATCACTTGATACGTTCCGCCATGATTAAGTAACAAACATCCAAACAGTGGCATTCATAATATTTACAGGACAACGTTGGAACGGCTGAACATATTTGGAAGGAATTCGAAACACACGTAGTTTGAACTGAGAAATAGCAAATCGGTTACTTATAGGTTACTGTGACGTCGGAAAGACTGAGCAAATTTGGTAGAAAATTGAAACAGAGATAACTTATAGTCTGAAATACCACATTTATGTATTACTTATCAACCTGAAAAGAAGCATGGGCCATAAGGAAACAAATATTAACTATCACGTCAAAACGGCACAACGAATTGGGTTGACATACGAAAGACATATAGTTTAGAGTCTAAAATTTCACATGGGCTAATAAGTCTATATTTTCATTTAACTCCATATTAATATAAGCATATATTTTCGTAAGAAACTTGATGTGATGGTAAGGTAAAAGCCAAAAATGATAAATATATGCACCCGTTTTGGCGTAGATAATATAGGTGATTTGCGTTCACCATCAAAATAACAAGCAACATAATATTCTCATTAGATGGCGCTAATGCCAGTTTAAATCTAAAAGCACTAAAGGCAATTTAAATCGATGTTTTGCTATTATGGTATGTATTTTTTTCTTTCATCACTAGGTGGCGTTACTGGTATTCTAAATTGTACTAATAAGTTTTTGCTGCTAAAAGGATTATGATGCAGAATTTGGATGTTTCGTTCTTGGATTTTTTCTGTGTTACCTACAATTAAATTCATACATTAACGTTTCACCAAGACTTGGCTTAGATTTACGGGTTCAACTTGCTTGAATATCTTTAAAACTCAAAATTTTAATCATTTTGATTCCACACAGGCTTCGTTCAAAATTTTACGCGGTCGAAGTCGCGGGTAACAGCTAGAAAACAGCTTGCGGATAAAAGAGATAAGTAGGTATCAGATCATGCATATTAGCTTCAGACTTTTCATAATGTATCCTATAAAAATCCTACAAACTTAACACTTGCGGCTATGTTCGATACTACGAAACCTTACTAAGTATGTTTGATTTTGTTTAAAAAAAGAAAAATAAAGATGATAAAATTAAATAATTTTTTGTATGGAAAAACAAATTCACTCAAACTCAAAGGGTTTTCAATGACTACTTATCCAAATATTTGACGTACGATTCTTCGAACTAATGTATAAGTCAATAAGTCAGTAACATCTGCTTACGCGAATGAAGTAGCGGGTTCAGCTAGTACTTACAATAAAACTGTAACGGGTCGAATTCTGTACATTGACGATATTTTGAAAAAAAAATTTTTGGAGCACTCCATAGTCGATACTGATGGCGAATCTGCATTTTTTTTCTTTCATGTCTGTCTGTCTGTCTGTCTTTCTGTATAGGAATCACGCATCATGCCGAAACTACTGCTTCAATTTTGCTGAAACTTGGCATGATTTTAGTTTAAACTAAGGTGATTGCTGTTGGCTACTTTTGATCCCCAAATTCTGATTGGTTTTCTTGCGGGAGGGGGTGAAAGACAGAATGTGTATTTGGTTGTAACTCATGTTTGCGTTGTTTAATTTCATTAATTCTTTTTTTGTTAGAAAGAACACATTTTTTATATTGTCCCATCAAAATTTGAAAATTATCGGTTTGGTGGTTCAGAAATTACACAAACATTAAATAATAACGACTCGCACGGCGCGTTCGGTACATACTAACTTCTAAGTATTCTGTGTATCACAGACGATCCACAGAATATCTAGATTCTAGATTCAAGAAGTGCCCACGTGATCGCGTCGCGTCATCTTGAATGACAAAATAATTGTCAAAAATATATTTTTGTGTGGAAAAAGGAGGAGGATCAATCGGGTTGCATGTTTTTTTTATTTGGTTTTATTTTACACGATAACTCCGCTAATTGTGAGTTGATTTTGATAATTCTTTTTTTGTTTGGTAGAAAATACTTCAGAGTCTTATATAGTAGTTTTTCAAATATCAACAAAAAACAAATATCAGCTTAGATTTATTTGTATTTAGTTAGTCGAACGACAGAATTAAATTACCTGTCATTGAAGTAAATTTTTGTCCTTTTGGAGAAAACATATCAGCATAATAAGTAGCAGCATAAACAACCCATTAAATGTTCCCACTGCTGGACGTCGGGGCCTTCTCTCGCAAGGATAGAGACAAGGCCACCACGCCGGCCCAGTGTCGGTTGGTGGATGACATATGACTTAGAACTTAGATTCTAGGTACATTTCGGTTTCCTCACGATATTTTCCTTCACCGTTTAATTACCGGCATTACGAACATGACTCAGAAAAGATAGTGGTGCGCGTGGTTTTGAACCCTGGGTCTCCGGATCGACAGTCGGCTTTCTCCCGACTAACTCAGCTGTAGCTTACTAGACCAGCCGTAACTTAACGTATTATTTCAATCCAAATGGCGACGGTAGAACCATAGCGATCCAAGTAACAATTTGAACTTACTGAGAAAACAAGGGAAATGCGTTTGCATTTGTTGCAATGAAAATAATAGCTTATTACTGGAAACTCTTTATTAAAATTATAGCTTACAAATTAGAATAAAAATTATGACTACGTTTATTTAGAATATTCTATCTTTATAAAACAAAATGTTGGTTTTTCCGAAAATTAAAGCACTTGGATCATTTTAGCACAAACAAAAAATCTTAATTCAAGTAATAGTATGTACGTAACGAAACAAAATTATAAAAATATGTATGGTTAACTTAAGCTAATCATCGCCTAACATGGCAGGTAGAATGTCTTGGTCATCCTGAGACTCCTCACTGGCACCTCTTCTGGAAATATATGGAATTGATTGGTAAAAACTATGATGAATTGGTGGAATGAACTTAAGGATTTTTCGAATATCTTGCATCTTTTTGAATGGGATTGGCTTTGCTCCTGTAGCTTGTTCGGGTAAATAGTGTCTGATGTTATTTAAAATGTCTCCAAATCCATGTTATTTGGTATGAGGTCTATCTCTTCATATTCTTCGGAGTAATCATTATTATATTTCATTATGCTTGATCCTTTACTGAAACAAATTTTTCGCATCTTTGATATTTTTGCGCCTTCTCGCAAAACAGTTTGGTAGTCTTTAAAGTGACCCGATAAATTTTGGAAATCAAGAAACTTGTCATTCATTTCGCGAACTACGAAGGGGTTATGTTTTCGACAATTACGCACGAGATCCATCCATGCTTGAGGCGTGAAGATATCAGTCCTTTTTCTTTGTGCTTTACTAATGAAGGAGAAGTCAGTGTCATTAGGAAGGTATGTGTGCCCACTCACGAGATAGTGCATGACAATATTGTCAAGGTGGAGTGATTTATTGACCAAAACATCATAAAATGTAAAATATTCCAGTTTCGGTTTTGTCCCGAACAACAGTCACTAAAAAACATAGCGTTTTGGTTGCATCTGGCACAGAATCTTCTAAGAAGTAATAGAGGAGGACATTATTTCCTGGGAACCTCTTGCACCGCAATGCTCTGGCCACATATTCATAATAATTTTTTCTCTTTCCATTGAATACGCATGAATTCCGAAGTTGAGCATCTGTAGTTGTCTTAAGTAAAAGACTTCTCCTGTATTCAAGTATGGTAGAGGTAGAGTACGCTCTAGGTCAAAAGTTACAGCTATTATAGTATCATCATTTTTAACTATAGTTTTGTAACTATTTAATATACCTCTAACTTTCGTTGCCAATTTAATATGTTCATCCTTTTCAGATCTTATAGCTAAACACTTCTCCAGGTCTTCTTCAGCCTTTATAGATATTTCAAGCGTATCACATGTCTTGCATGTATCTGCTTTAGGCACATAAAAGTGTAAATTAAACTCAGTTGTGAATATTCTTTTATAGATGTTTTTTTTCAGGATTATTTTTCCCTCAGTTTGACATTTTTCTTTAAATAAATCATACATTTTATTAATCGATAATCCTGGGTGTAAATATTGGCGCGTACTTTGTCTCTCTCCGTAATGACTTTTAAACTTTGGAAAGCTGTTAATGTGATCTCTTATCCATATAAGTTGTTCATCGGAGATTTTGTTTGAAGGTGTTCTTCGTCCTCTTTTGTCTTTTTCTGCCATTCCCGAAACAGAGACTTTATTTCGTAATGCATAATCAATTCTTTTATTACTTATTTGTAAAACTTTTAAAAAGAACTGTTTGCATACTCTTTTGTCATATATCATGAATTCTCTGGTATTATTTTTGTGGCTGGGATCTTGACCAGATTGCCTACGTTTGCGTCGTTTTGGCGCTATTGTTCTGATGTTGCTACACAACCAAGTTGTTTGAGCATCCCAAGATGGTAACCCGTAATACCTTTCATGTAACATTCTCTGGTTGTCAATAGGTATGTGCTCACTGCATTTAAAGCGACAATTACAGCTGACTTGTGTAAACTCTTTGCTGGAACCATGTTTCCTTTCGTGTTAGTGTACTCTTGCCCCGCAGTTCTTCTGCGTTTTCTTATATTCTTTTTCCACATATCTATATTTCTAACTCGTTTTCTGCCTCTAACCTGTTCATCATGCTCTGTGTTATCAACTTCTCCCAAATTACCAAGAGTATTTACTAAATAGGACCCGTCTTCGTTATCTGTAAACATATAATTTCATCATCATATTATACAGCAGCCATCTGTTACGTAGGCACAGGGTAAAAAATATCCATGTTATGTTTATTTAGATTCAAAAATAATTCCTTCTCTGGGTTATACACTGTTTCAATATTTATTGATAAACCAAAAACAAAAAGAATCCATTTTTAAATAAAAAAGCAACCTTAACTAGAAAATTTTGTACTAGGTACCAGTTTAGGACAGCATACCAGCTAGGCTATACAAAGTAATTTTATTTAAAAAAATATGTTAACGTACAAAAGGAACTTACTTAACAACAAACGTAAACAAAACATACCTGCATTGTCTCCAGATTCAGTAAGTATTTCGTTACTTTGGTCTGGATGATAGGATGAATGCTCACTCGAAAAATCCTCGTTACTCTCGGATTGGTTTAATGATATTTGAACCATTCGTGCCGCTCTACTTTTCTTGTCCATTTTCACAAAAAACTCAATAAAAAACGCAACGCACTTATGCAACAGCGAATGAAGAATGAATAAATTTTAAATTTGTATAGCCGCTTGATACACCGCCGTGTAATATAGTACCCAAAAACTTAAATTAATACAAACTTATATTTGCGTTTTGGGTTTTGGCGGGAAAAATTTTTTTTCGTGTTTTTATTTGGGAAGGTATACCGATAAATTTGTGTTTAATGGCGTCTACTTGAACCGGTCTTTATTTTGATGTAACCCACATTAAAATTAGAGATAATTTACATAGAAATATCGTAAAATTAAAAAAAAAAAAACATTTTTGGCGGAAAAATGGTCCCGATGTATGGAAAAATAAAAAAAAAATTTTTGTGCAATCGAATACAGTTTTTTGGTGTTTCGAGTTTGTTATTTCGTATACAACACATTTAACCCATAAAACCCACTATCTCCTTATAAATTATTAAAGTAATAGTTGTTAGACTACTTGAGAAATCGCGAAAATTTTACTCAAGTGTAAAAAATGTTAGTTTACAATTTAAGTACATTAATTATAAATAAATGATACCGCTAGAAGCGTCTTGAAACGCTCTTGAGAGTAAATGGCTCAAACGGGTAAAAGTAAGGCGCCACTTCATATGCCGAAGCATAAACACCGCACTTACATTCCTAACACCCGTATAACCTGACACCCGTTTTCCCGCCAAATTTGTAAAACGAAAACGGCCAGTGTATCCAGCGGATAGGCAACAGCTGATAGTTTATTGTTAGGTAATTCCCCTGATTATAATGTTGCGAGTCTTAAAAAATCTCTTTTATTTGTCTAATATCCGATTATATTCAAATAATGTTATGTTTATATTAATAATGTTTATATTTTTTGTTACTTTTTAACGTATAAATTTTAAAAATGTTAGTTAAATTTGTGTACTTTGTATTTGGCGCACTTTGTCTTATTACAAAATTAGAACCATAGTGATCCAAGTACACATCGTCACTTAGATCACTATGGCCTACTCTATTTTTTGTAATTCTATAACGTCCAAAGTGAGAGGTTGTATTTTCTCTTTAAAAATGTTTCTGAATGGCACTTGGATTAATATGGCATGAAAAAATATTGCTTGTTTTATGGTTTCGTGCTAAAATCTGTATTATACTAAAAATGTCACTTAGATCACTCTGGTTCTACCATCGCCAAATACTGTTTAAAATTTAAAGGTAGTGTTCAACAAGCTTCGGTAACCGAAGCAGACCGTTGTTAGGGTTCCGTACCTGACTTCGCTGTCCGTCCATCCTTCCGTCTGTCACCGGACTGTATCTCAAGAACGGTGATAGCTAGACAGTTGAAATTTTCACAGACGATGTATTTCTATTGCCGCTTTAACAAAAAATACTAAAACTAAAATAAATATTTAAGAGGGGCTTATTTCCATACAACAAACTTGACTTTTTTACCGTTTCTTGCTCGATACTAATAACGTACCTGTCACAGGTTGACGCTTTCACTATTCACATAATATTAAGTTTTATGTTCTCTTTAAATGTAAGTAATTAAAATAAAATAAATTTTAAGGGGCTCCATATACAATAAAATCATTTTATTTGCTAATGGTTCAAAACCCTTCGCGCGCGAGTCCCACTGGTATTTGACCGGTTTTATTTTTTCAAAAATTTTGTGATATCCTATCCTTTCCTAGTATTATATAAATATATCAATATATAAATTTTTGCTGCTCAATTACGTTGGAATGGCTGAATGTATCGAGTTAAAATTTAAAACATATTCTTGGCTTAGCTTAAGTAACACATAGGGACATATAGATAAGTAACTATACATAGGCAATGTTTGGCCTATGTGTTCTTCCAGACTATAATCTAATTGTATTTCAAATTTCAGCCCGATCACTTGATACGTTCCGCCATGATTAAGTAACAAACATTGAAACACTGACATTCATAATATTTACAGTTACAGGACAACGTTGTGTCACGTTAGTGTGAACATAAAAGTCTTAGGGAGGTTAGGGATCAGGGTGAAATAAAAAAGGTTAAGGAAACAAGTATATTTAAAAAAAATGAAATGAAATGAAAAAAATAAAATAGACGTAACTTAAAAATAAATTAAAAAAACAGGAACTGAGAGGGTTTCTTGACTAGTAGGATTTAATGGCTCCTGGGCTCGAGAGGTCAGCGGCCCGCAGCAAGATCAGTAGCCCACAGCAGGATCAGTAGCCCACGGTAGAGTTCAGTGGCAGCAGGAATCAACAGCGCACAGCAGGATCAGTATTTCACATCAGCAGCCCACAGCAGTCCACAACATCAACCTGGCTGCAGCAGCTCATTCAGTGGCTCGCAGCAGGGATCAACAGCGCACAGTAGGATCTGGGTTTAGGCTCGCAGCAGGGATCAGCAGCGGTAGTAGCCCACAGCAGTCCACAACATCAGTGGCTCGCAGCAGGGATCAGCAGCGGTAGTAGCCCACAGCAGTCCACAACATCAGTGGCTCGCAGCAGGGATCAACAGCGGTAGTAGCCCACAGCAGTCCTATTTTCACGTTGCACCTTTCAGGGTATCTTGTGATGCTTCTTCTTTGAAATCCAAATGTTGACTGCCCATCCCAGTTCCTAGCTTTTACAAGAAGACTTGGTATTCTAATAATGGTATTCAAATCTAGAATGAGAGACAGTTTATTTTATAAGTAGCGGCCAGAGAGAATGAGACCTAAAAACTATTCAACCTTATGAAAATGGTAGAGGTTGCTTAGCAATAATGAATGTTTGAAATGTGATGACATAAAGTAAATAAATAAAATTTTCAGAAAAACGTAGTTTTCTACAGTTTAAAATAGAAATAATACATGAAGAATACTAATATTATGATCAGAAAAATATGCTTTATCGTGAGGACACGATAGAACAGATATTAGTTGTATGAAAATTCACTATGTAAGTCACAGATTTCTAAAACAAAAAGCAGATGGAACGTTCGGAACACAGATCCTAAGGCCCAGAAAGCAAATATCAAACGCGAAAGCAAATACAAACTCCAGTCAGTACGAAACGGACTTCCGTCTCGTACGGGAGTCCCGTGTGATTTTAAGTTTTATTTGAGATTATGCCGTCTTGTGTCTTCAAAAATTGCAAACATTGTTCCCAAAAATAAGAAAAGGAAAGAGGAATATCATTTCATAGGAAAGCTTGAATATTTTTACTGCTATTTATATAATTTAGGCGATTTCATTGCGATTGATGAATAAAAACACAGCACCTCAACGAAAATTGGTTAGTGTTGCTATACTAAATTGAAATTATTTTCCCTAAAGTTAAGGTAAAATATAGATAATATTTTTTTAAGATACTCTTAGACTAAATTAGTTATGTAGATTGTATTATTCTATTTAAACACTATTTTTATAATCGTAATTTTTTTATTTAATGTGAATCGATGCCCAACACAAATACACGTCATTACTAGTGTTTATAAAAATACTAATAGTGTTGATGAAAACTATAGTTATGAAGCAAGTTTTTAATACTTGTAAGTAGGTATAGTAGAGCTTAAAAAAGTAGGCGAGTTCTTTTGAGAGATCTAATCGTTTTAATTTACCTCATGTTATCTGGTCGAGTAGTGACATTGTCGAAGTTTTATAAGGTGCTAATTTGTGCGTACATACTTACCCAAAAAAGATGTTGGGATCAGGCCAATCGCTGTTGGCACCACAAATACTGGCCTTGCTGCCAAGGTGGGTTGTAGGTATAAAACGTTGCTCTTTCGAGCTCCCTGTCCCAACAAACTTGATTTTGGTGCTCTAGGTGGACGTGAGACTGCTTTTCATTCTGTTCTGACTTTCTTTGTCCAAAATTGAGGAGAGGGCTGTTAAAGGTGGACGTCAAAAACGCCTTTAATTTGGTTGATCGTGGAGCCCCGTTGTCCGAAGTGAAGAATAAAATTCTTGACCTCTACAATTTTCTTTGGTAATGTTATGGCGGACCCACAAAATTATCAAAACAATCCTATGCTATCTTCCGTTGGCTATCAACTTGGTGAACCTTCGGCCATGCGAACTTCGCCCTGGCCATTCGCTCTATCATTTAACGTCTCCAGTCTAATTTAAACATTTGGTACTTGGACGACGGAACTTTGGTTGGCGATGTGAATTATGTTCAACTGATTTACAAAAACTCTTAGACGGGTTTCGTTGGTTTGTATCAACATTTTTGAAAAGGTGAACTGCTCGTTTGCGACACGCGTCCAGACAAAGATTGGATACTAAACAAATTGAATGATCTGGCCCTTAACATCAAATCAGTTGACAAAAATTCTCTGCACTTCCTGTGTTCACCGATATTAAATGAGTAGTTGCCACCTTTTGTCAAGCATAATATTCAAAATTTCACAAGAAACTACGATAAAATAATCAAAATAAACACACACATGACTTTTATTATTATTCGGCGTTGTCTTTTTATTGCGAATTTTCTGTACGAATATTCGATTTTTAGTTGCATGCAAAATCAAAATTCTTAACTTCATAGGATGGAAATAGGAATTACAAGAAGTCCTTGCATAATCGGTGTAATAATCAATTATTTTAATGTTATAATTATAATATATGTGTTTATTATACGCGAAGATTTCCGAAGCTAAGACAACAATAGTGGGATTTTTTTCTTAGGACTGGGAACATTACACGCACACCAACATGCGTAATTTGACAACGTCCATGAGAGTTGTCACGTATACATAACTTATTACTGGCCTCACAGTATCGTTCACGAGGGTTTCATCTGTTAAGGCGCTGAATATCGCCAACTGCCACTTTTTTAAACACACATTTAACAACATGTATATGGTTTGAGACTTTTAGTAAAATATATGTTATTCTTGAACATATTTATTAGGTAACCTATTGTATCAAAACATGATTTGGAAAAAAAAACTCGATAAGAAAAAATCCCAAACTTACCTCTAAAATGAGTTTTAGATGTAAATATCTATGTCATTAATAAACATACATTATTCAAATTTTCTAGGTAAACGTATCATTTTTTACTAAGGGGGATGGAAGATTTTGTATTTTGGATTATGAAGTTTAATTCGTATTAATTAATTGTCTTTTGAAAAGCTAACTCGACCGAGCCGGCCCGTGTCTTGCTTCTCGCTCACTACTATGAAGTCCAGCAGTCCAGCAGAAAGCGCTGATGCGCCTTGCTAAAAGGACCTGTGTCGCTTTGTCGTCCGACGCTCGCAATTCAAAAAAATAAAAATAAACAATTCTCACAAATTCATGCAGAAACATCTATAAAGTTCATGTGGTTTGAAAATTCGACACTTCAGACATCTGTAGATTTGGCGCAATGTTTAAAGCGGCAGATAAAGTCAGTTGCGATTGACGACCCTGAGTTCGTATCTCAGCACTAAGAAATCTTTTTGCATGTTTTTTTGATATTGTTTTTGTTAGATATTTTCTCCGTTGTTTTTCAAGGTTTTATTTCTTTAGTTCGGGGGAACAGAACAGGGGTGTTCTGAGACACAGATTAGAAAATTTCTATGTAACCAGAGGCTTCTCATCAAATCTTAAAAATTTAATCTACTTCCCAGTTCCTGATTGAAGTGATAAAAGTCTTACAAACGGTAATAGAGTTCATATGATCTGAAATTTTAGA
The DNA here is from genome assembly GCA_017562165.1 of Ectropis grisescens. Taxonomy (NCBI): domain Eukaryota; kingdom Metazoa; phylum Arthropoda; class Insecta; order Lepidoptera; family Geometridae; genus Ectropis; species Ectropis grisescens. The sequence goes on along the minus strand of CM029781.1, from coordinate 14,054,473 downwards.
CCCTACTGTAACTTGTCAGTTTAGCGCGGTGGTACAACCGTGTTCGAGTTCTCGAGTTCAAATCTCATCACTGTGGAATCTTTTTGCATGTTTTTTTGATATCGCTGTTGTTGGATATTTTGTCCGTTGTTTTTAACCCCCGACCAAAAAAAGGGGTGTTATAAGTTTGACGTCGATGTCTGTCTGTCTGTCTGTCTGTCTGTCTGTCGGTCTGTCTGTCTGTCTGTCTGTCTGTGTGTGTGTCTGTCTGTGGCACCGTAGAGCTCAAACGGATGAGCCGATTTCGATGCGGTTTTTTTTATTTGAAGGTTAATATCCGTGCGGATGTTCTTAGCTATGTTTGGTTAATATCGATTCAAGATGGCCGCCTCCACAAAATGGCGGACAAAATATTTCTTCACAACCTACCTCAATATGAGTATCAAATGAAAGGGCTTGACTAGTAAAATACTATACACTATAACAAATTTCAAATCCAAGATGGCCGCCACCACAAAATGGCGGATTACATTATTTTTTTTCACTACTACCTCAATATGGGTATCAAACGAAAGGTCTTAACTAGTAGAATACTTTGCACTATGACAAATTTCAAATCCAAGATGGCCGCCACCACAAAATGGCGGATTACATTATTTTTTTCACAACTACCTCGATATGGGTATCAAATGAAAGGGCTTGACAAGCAGAATGTTGTAAAGATAACAAATCTGAGGTAGTCGGGGGTTAGTCAAAATTTTTAATTTTGTTCTTGTTCAAGCTTGTATTTAGTTTTCGAGACACAGATTAGAAAATAGTTCCTATGTAACTCGAGGCTTATCATCAAATCTACTTCCCAGTTACCGATTGAAGTTATCACGGATATCCGTGGAAGTTATAGATCCCAGTTAAAATTGTGTTCCGGTTTGAAGGGCAATATATCCAGATAAATTACTGGCCTTAGAGATATAACATCTTAGACCTCTGGGTGACGAGCGCAGTGCAGTGCTAGGTAATGATTTGGACTTCTAATATTCCAATAGGTGTGTGTCATTGTACTGTTATGTGGCAGGCATGTTTCTTACCATCAGGCACACGTCCTGTTCGTCTCGTCACTTTTTATTTAAAAAAAATAATAATTGAATTGAATATTCATTACGATATTTTAACGTGGAGCAGTAATTGAAACGGCCGAGTGACACAACGACATTTATTGATTTACCCACAAGTATAGTATTAATGCAAGACAATGCTCAGTCACAGAATAAATATTAGTACAAGGCTCAGTAATTAAACAAACTAGCTTTGGATCACCGAGATGTTCGAACGTAGGTGTACAAAAGAGTCCTTGCATAAAATCTTAGCTATATTTGGTTAATATCGATTCAAGATGGCCGCCTACACAAAATGGCGGACAAAATATTTCTTCACAACCTACCTGAATATGGGTATCAAATGAAAGGGCTTTACTAGTAGAGTATTATTATACGTTGTAACAAATTATAAATCCAAGATGGCCGCCACCACAACATGGCGAATTACATTTTTTTTCACTACTACCCCAATATGTGTATCAAACAAAAGGGCTTGACTAGTGGAATACTATGGAATATGACAAATTTGAAATCCAAGATGGCCGCTACCGCAAAATAGCGAAATACATTTCTTTTTTCGAAACTCTATCAATATGGATTTCAAATGAGAGGACTTGACCAGTAGAATGTTTTACAGAAAACAAATCCGAGGTAGTCGGGGGTTAATTAAATTTAGATCGAGGTAGACGAACCAAAACTTTTAATTTTGTTTTTGTTCGATTGGGTGATGAATTATAATTACCTAAATCGGTGCTTTAAAACTAAAAAGCCACAACTCAAAATCATTTTATCGTTGTTTTTCAACTATTTTTTCTATTTCTGATGTTTTTCTATCATTCTCTGTGTATGTTAATTAGCTACAACTTAATTATTTTAGGTATATGATTATTTCAACATTGTGTTAAATATAACCAAAATAAATCAGCACAATTCTTTTTACTTTCAAAGGCATACACTTGACCGCCATCTCGCCTCATGTTAAACGACAATGTGGTACAAATACAAAAATCTTTATTGCTGTTTGCAGGCAAGATAAGGTGATACAAAACATTTTAATAATTGACCCATACAAACTGGCCTCTTCTTCTAGAGGCATGCAATATGTAATATGTTTGCCTACGATATGTTTTCTGGTCTACGATAGAGCGTGCTTACCTAGAAAAACCCGACTCACTTTGGATTTGAAGACACAAAGATTGTAACTATCGGGGAAAACTCACTCAGGCAACGTATTCCACAGCGTAGACGTTCTTATCACAAAAAAAGAGTCAAATCTCTTTGTTCGTGCCTTTGGAATATCCACCATGAAACGATGTCGCTTTTTCGAGATGCGAGCAGTAGCCCTGAGTAGATAGCCAAGCCGAGACCTTTTTCTTGTACTCATAATGTGACGTATCTATGATGTCCAACTCTATGTCAATAGGTTGGTAAAGGTATGGTCCAGTAAAGGAAAATGCACCCTGGCCAAAACCGGTGCTTGTTTTAGGTATTGCCCATGTGTTACGTCTCTGACCTTTCTTTTTTGAGTGTATCACAGTGAATAAAGATGTTTTATGGATCCTTAGAGCAACTGAGAGTATGAATAGCCTTCGTACTGATAGATAATTAGTCACCTCATAAAGTTTGTCTGTTGGGTACCTGAATTGCTTTTTGTAGGCTACTTTCAGTATTGCTCTTTGGGCTCGTTCTGCAATAATCAGGCATGTTTTCGCAGCAGAGCCCCAACAGACAATACAGTAATTGGCACAGACTGGCACAAGGTGATGTAGACCATACGCAGTGTTTTAGCATCGGCAACAGTTCGTAGGTGCTTAAAAATGTGCAACATTTTTTGCAGTCTACATCGCAGGGTGGTAATGTGATTATTAAATGTCAGTCTGTGATCAATCACCATATTGACGAGATTATTTTTAAACAAAACTACAACATTTTGTATCATCGGAGAGCCAGAATCGTTTTGGGAGGATGCCATTGATGTTCGAGGGCCAGCTAGGGTCCTAAAAATGCATTTTCATCAATCGAATACAAAAATCATATTATCATAATAATACGAAAAATACAAACACGTGACACAACAAAGCTTAAATAAACAGCTGACAGCTACGCAAGTCTCTCGTCAACAACGTGATAATGATCGAGAGTGTGTTGAATAGGATTGTATACCTTGTACTTAAAATTAGCGACCGGTATTCATTAAAGGTCATACAGGTATACGCACCGATTTCGATACGTCCCGACAAAGAGATTAAGAGCATGCATATCTCCAAAGCTTTACATGTCTCGCCAACACATTTCAAAGTTGTGATGGGAGACTTCAACGCGAAACTGGGCAAACGTAGCGGTGATGAGTGAGAGTGAGGATTTCGGATATGGCCACTGGAACCCAAGAGGGCAACGTCTAGCGGATTTCTTGGAAAGGGAGAGCATTTCAAGAAACAACCACAAAGAAAGTGGACCTGGATTAGCCCAGACGGTTCCACAAAAAATGAGATCGACTTAATTATGACGACTAAACGGCAAATATTCAGCGGGGTCTCTGTGATCAGCAACGTTAAGACCGGCAGTGATCACCGTATTGTAAGAGGCACGCTGAATCTAAACATTAAGTTCGAAACATCACGTCTAATGAAGTCCACGCTCCGAGCAAATTATGCTCAGATCGAAGATCGCTTCGAATCCTTATCCTTCGGCACATCTTTGAGTCCAGAATACCCCAATGCCTAAAGATGAAAGTGTTTAACCAGTGCGTGTTGTCAGTGATGGCTTATGGAACTGAGATGTGGTCCTTAACTGTGGGCCTCATAATGAAGCTCAAAGTCAGCGAGTCAAAGGAACAGAAGCGAGTCAGTCAAAGGAAGCTCAGCGAGCTATGGAGAGGGCTATGCTCGGAGTCTCTTTGCGTGACAGAATCCGTCATGAGGATATTCGCAAAAGAACGAAAGTGTCCGACATAGCTCAAAGAGTAAGCAAGCTGAAGTGGCAATGGGCAGGCCACATCGCTCGCAGAACTGACAACCGATGGGGAAGAAAGGTTTTTGAGTGGCGACCACGAACCGGAAGACGCAGTGTTGGACGGCCTCCCACTAGATGGACAGATGACCTCATAAAGGTCGCTGGAAACCGCTGGTTGCTGGTTGCGCAGGACCGTTCGTTGTGTAAAATCTAGGGGGGAGGCCTATGTTCAGCAGTGGACGTCTTGGGGCTGATGATTATGATGATGTGATATTGTTTAAAATAATAACTAAAATATTCACAAGTTTGTGGTCAAAAGTAGACGTTCATTTATATTGCTCTACGGCATTATTGTTTTTTTTTATTTAGTATTAGGAGATGAATTTGTTTTTCGTGGAGTTGTGAAGCGAAAGCAGGTGCGATGAAAACCATAACACAAAAAGTCTATCTCCATTGTTGCTGAAAATATAACTTAAAACCGATATTAGTTGTTTAATTCACGTATAAATGTAAAAATGTGACTTTTTGTATCAATTTAAAGCTTAAATTGAAAAAAATCGATATTATTTAAAGGTTATAAACTGGCAATATAATTAATTGGTTGAGGGGCGGAAATAATAATTCCTCATCATGATCATCATCCTAAACGAACGAGAAGAAACACAGCGCTGCTCTAGTGTCAAGGAAAAACATAGAAATATATTATTGTATGCTGTATATGGAACAGAACTGAAAAAATGAATATCTACAAAATCAAAATGCATTGATTTTTTACAAGATGTCCGCCCTGGCTTCGCCCGTGGTACATTAAATAGCACTCATCAGGATCCCGTACATATCCAACGGTGAAAGAAAAACTGAAAAGCGGTTCAGTCATTCTTGAGAATATCGCTTTCAAATAAAACACCTCTTCAGCTACCTGCTACGCCACCTGTCGGAAATTGGTGAGGTATGTAATCTGTGGCAAAGGTTTATATTCTATGACGCAATCTTGACATATGCTGTCATGTGTCATGACGAAGCACGAAACGTACGAAAACTCTCAAAAAGGAACATTTTTTCCCGATTTTGTTACATTTTTAATTCATGCTCCGCTTCTATTAATAGTAGCGTTATGTTCTATAGCCTTCCTCGATAAATGGACTACCCAATAGAAAAATAATCTTTCAATTCGGACCAGTACTTCCCGAGATCCTAGCGTTCAAACAAACAAACTCTTCAGCTTTATAATATTAGTATAGATTATTTTCACTTATGTCTAGACACTATATAGAACCACATAAGTATATATTTTTACTCGATTTAAAAAAATCTTGTATTGTATTTCAAGACATATTTACTTACGCAATAAAAAAGAATTAGGAAAATTTGGCTATCCATATTGAGGTAGAAGTGAAAAAATATAATTCGGCATTTTATCGTGGCGCCCATCTTAAATTTTATATTGGTCATAGTGTGTAATGTTTTACTTGTCAAGTTGCCAGCTATTCCACCGCCAAGCAGTAGTGTGACAAGAACAAAATTAAAAAAAATAATTAACCCCCGACTACTTCGGATTTGCTATCTGTAAAACATTCTACTAGTCAAGCCCTTTCATTTGAAACCCATATTGAGGGAGTTGCGAAAAAAGAAATGTATGTCGCCATTTTGCGGTAGCGGCCATCTTGGATTTTAAATTTGTCACATTGCATAGTACTACTAGTCAAGCCCTTTCGTTTAATACCCATATTGATGTAGTAGTGAAAAAAATGTAATTCGCCATTTTGTGGTGGCGGCCATCTTGGATTTGTTATACTGTATAATATTTTACTAGTCAAACCCATATTGTTCTTATTGTTCATTTGATACCCATAATAAGGTAGGTTGTGAAGAAGTATTTTGTCCGCCAGTTTGTGGAGGCGGCCATCTAGAATCGATATCAACCAAACATAGCTAAGAACAGCACAGATATTAACCTTCAAATAAAAAAACCGCATCGAAATCGGCCCATTCGTTTGAGCTCTATGGTGCCAGATGGACACACACACAGACTGACAGACAGATAGACAGACAGACAGACAGACAGACATCAATGTCAAACTTAGAACACCCTTTTTTGGTCGGGGGTTAAAAACATCACAGTTTTCCGGTTTAAAGGAAAAAAATACAGTAAGATTACAGGGCTTTGATATAAAATCCTATTAATATTTTAAATGTTCAATACATAGATAGAAATATATTGAAACATATGGATGTTTGGATACTTGGATGTTTATTGCTCAATCACGTCGTAACGTTGGGTCGGGCAGAAATTTAGAACACATGTAGATAATAGTCTGGAAGAACACAGGCATTTTATACTGAAAAAGTAACGGGAGCGACGGAAACAGAAATTACGCAAGTAAAACTCCGGGGCTTTGCTAGTATCTTATATTTCTGGGTGGCGAGCGTAGTATAATGCAATCTAATGATTAGGATTCTTTATTTTCCAATACCTGCGTGTCACTGCGCTATTATAGGCATGTTACCTACTATCAGGCACATATACTGCTCATCCCGTCACAACAAAAAATACTTTTATCACTTGTTAATAAAAAAATTAAATAAAAGGGATGTTGGTTTTGTTTTGTTTGTGGATCTTTTGTTACAAAGCAGCGAAATGGCGTCGCTGTATTATTTTCAAAAACTTGTTTTCCGTGTTGTAAGTAGTATGCAATAATGGTGGATTATTTACTCGTATTCTCGTCTAATGATAATGATGATTATATATTAGTATCGAATCCTACTAATATTGTAAATGTCAATGTTTGGATGTTTTTTGCTCAGTCACGTCAAACATCAAGTCACGTATAAACGGATCGGGCTGATATTTGGAAAACACGTAAGATTATAGTCTGGAAGAACACACAGGCTACTTTTATCATGAAAAAAATTACGGGAACGGGAACAGTGAAGGTAAACCCGCAGGGTGCTGCTAGTCAGCCCCGGACCTTCAATATTTTTTAGGCGGGGCAAATTTTGCCCTTGTATGTAATGTATTTAGATATTAATGTATTTAGATATTAGTGGCGACCTTTAATGTATTTAGATATTAGTGGCGACTAATATCTAAATATAATTCAGTGTTTAAACCGAGCAAAGCTCGGTCACCCAGGCACTTACACTAACTTGTACTTCACTAACAGTGAATGTTTTTCTTCAAAATTCGTACAATAATTTTAAAGAAATGGATTACTTAAAAAGTTGAGAGGTGTCAAGGGACACCCGGATGGAACGAAGTTCTTGTCTATTAAGGCGGGTGGGTAATCCTCCCTGATCTGAGGCCAACGTTATAAGTGGAGGCAGACACGATATCCGTCGGCGTTACGACATTAGTGAATTGTAATAAAAAAAGTCACGGAAGAACTGTCGTCGACTTCCTATAACATGATTAGTACTAACTAATTACTAATATCATTCGATTATGAAAACATATTAGTTACTAATTCGATAATCGATTATCAACATTAGTAATACAAAATAAATCGATTATGCCGATCATTCATAATCGCCCACCGCTAATTAATAGACAATAAATCATAACGTTTATTTTTTAATGTTTTCCTTTCATAGACAAAGTACAATATTGATAGCATACAACACTTGTCTAATCTAAAGGTCGACTGAATTTAGTCGCTACTGATTTTAGTGTAGTGTATTAGCATTAGTAAGAATCAGAGAAGCTATACCTAGTCAGTCTGAATTTAGTACTCTAGGTAGCTAGGTCTTTCGAACCAATCACACTATCAGTTCATTACACGCAACGTGACGTACTACGTCTGAACTACGACGTAAAGTGTAATCCGGGATGAATGGAACAGTTTCGTGACTGATGCCTGCAGCTGAATATAGTAGGATGAAACCCATTGTAAATGGAAGAGAATATGACAAAAGTGAAAGAAAATCGTCAAATAACTGTATTTCGGGTTTATTTTGCGGTTCTGAATGATTACTTTACATAAATTCTCAGGAAAAAAAAAAATTATCGTACCGGTAGTGACCTCTCCAGATTTTCTATGACACTAGAGTAGGATACAATCCACAGCTGATTAAATTTTGAGTTCTGCGCCACCTATTGGTAATTATAGGAACTTTGATGTGCAAGTCAATTCGGGCAGTAGTCGTAAATTAGTGGTCTAGCCTCTAACCAAATACTCATAGGGATTGTGCAACGCCATCTATTTTTAAGCGCAAGAGTCAGTTATAAATCGCCAAATATACAAGAACAAAATTAAAAATTTTGATTAACCCCCGACTACCTCAGATTTGTTATCTGTACAACATTAGGGTGAAGGACCCAGTAATGGACACTTTTAGGACAGCGTTCATAGTAAAAAGCAATAAAAAAAAAAGTACAAAACTCAGATCAACAATGATGACTGAAAATAACTATCAGTATTCTCAAGAATCAACACAACGATATACAATTGAAGTATCTGTAACGAATTATAAGAACTTTGATAAAATATAGAAAAATCTAAAATCACCAGTTATGGACACCTAGGATCCAGTTGTCCATACCCAGTGATCGACGTTACCCAGTTATGGACACCCAGTCATCGACAGTGAACAACACAAACATAATTATGGCAGATATAAATACTATTTAGGAGACAAATAAATTAAATACAGTTTAATTGAAATTAAATTTTTAATTGAAGGCAAAACAGGTACTTTCATATCATTATGGTCCTTCATTATACAGTCTGTAACTATAAAGCTCTCTCAAATTAAGTATCAAAAACAAATACAAAACTCTTACTCAAAACCAGTAGACCTCGTAGAAATAACTATTATCGATAATAATAATCATCATCATCATCAGCCGCAAGACGCTCACTGCTGAACATAGGCCTCCCCCCCTAGATTTCCACAACGTACGGTCCTGCGCATCCTACAATCAGCGGTTTCCAGCGACCTTTGCGAGGTCATCTGTCCATCTAGTGGGAAGTCGTCCAACACTGCGCCTTTCGATTCGTGGTCGCCACTCGAGAACCTTTCTGCGCCATCGGTTATCAGTTTTGCCAGTGATGTGGCCTGCCCATTGCCATTTTAGCTTGCTTATTCTTTGAGCTATGTCGGCCACTTTCGTTCTTTTGCGAATATTCTCATTACGGATTCTGTCGCGCAAAGAGACTTCAAGCATAGCTCTCTCCATAGCTCGCTGTGCGACTTTGAGTTTCGTTATGAGGCCCACAGTTAATTAAGGACCACGTCTTCGTTCCATAAGCCATTACTGGCAAGACGCACTGACTAAAGACTTTCGTCTTTAGGCATTGAGGTATTTTGGATTCGAGTTGGATCGTTCGCTGGACCTAGGTAGACGTATTCGTCAACAACTTCGAGTGTGGTATTCCCAACAATAATCGGCACAGGTGAAACATGAACATTTGACATGACCTTCGTCTTGTCCATATTCATTCTCAGACTTACCTGTTGGGATACTCTCTGAGCTACTGAGATACTCTGAGCATAGCAGCGAGGTCCTCCAGCGACTCCGCCACAATTACTATGTCGTCGGCAAACCGACGACATAGTAATTGTAGTATTCGCTGGTGATATTAATACAATATCCGTTCCAGTCCAGTAGCTTGAAAACATCTTCCAGCGTGGCAGTGAACAATTTCGGAGATATAACTTCTCCCTGTCTCACACCTTTCTGTAGCTGGATATGTTTTGTGTACTGGTCCTGTAATCGGACAGACATTGTTGTGGCTTTGCTATAAATACACTTCAACACTTATAGCGATAGTGGATGCGGCATCGCTGGAGAGACTAAAGCACTGCTCAGGTCTCGATGGAATCGAAGACTTTCTCATAATCCACATACGCTATACATAGTAGCCGATTATACTCCTCGGTTTTCTGTATAATCTGGCGAAGGGTATGGATGTGGTCTATGGTACTATAGCCTTTTCGGAAACCGGCTTGTTCGGGTGGCTGGAAGTCGTCAGACCTGCGTGCGAGGCGATTCGTGATTACCCTCGAAAACAACTTATAAACGTGGCTCAGAAGTGAGATGGGTCTGCTGTAGTTCTTCAACAAGGTGTTGTCACCTTTTTTTGAAGAAGAGCACCACCACACTACTTCTCCACGCTTCTGGCTTATTACCGTCAAGTATGACGAAGTCGAACAGCTTCTGGAGAACTTTATTTACAGGTTTTCCACCCGCTCTCAGAAGCTCAGTCATAATCCCGTCGTCGCCAGGTGCCTTGTTGTTTTTAAGTTGTTTGAGGGCCATCGTAATCTCATACTTTTTTTGAGATGTAATTGTATCGGTACGGTTGTTGCTTGTTCCCGGTATTGCGAAGTTTCCATTTGAAAATGCTTGAAAAAATCCAGAAACATCTGAAAAAATACATAAAAACCAGTAGTGGACACTCACTGGATCCAGTGATCGACACTCTGTTCTTTACTGGTACATGCACTCCAATTTGTTTAATATAAAATATACTTAAACTGCTTGGAAAAAGGAGTTAAATTGGTGTGCCAACTCCAGAAGTTCCTAAAAAAATAATTATGGACATGTGTCGATTACCGGGTAAAGTATGTATGCCAGAACCAGTAAATGACACCGGCATAAACACAAAAAAAAAGCGCGATTATAACCGGAAAGAATTACAAATTATATCTTTTATTTCAATATAAAACTTAAAATATAATTAGAATTCAGTTACAATAAATAACTAATAAATGATGGAGAACCAAATAGACTCACCTTGTTAACGATTACGTTAGTAAAATTTGATTTTACTGGACCAGCACTAACTTGGTCTAATGTTTACTTTGCCATCTAGAAATAAAATGAGAGATCGCACTGACGTATATTATGAGGCGAATATGAGGTCCGTTCTCTATGATTAACTGTTGTCACACCAAAATTTCAATATGAAGGGCTTGTTTTCTTTGAATAAAGGAAAAAAGTGTCCATAACTGGGGTCTTGTCCATTACTGGATCATCCACCCTAAACTAGTCAAGCCCTTTCATTTGATACCCATATTAAGGGAGTTGTGAAAAAAGAAATGTATTTCGCCATTTTGTGGAAGCGGCCATCTTGGATTTGAAATTTGTCATAGTGCAATGTATTTTACTAGTCAAGCCCTTTCGTTTGATACCCATATTGAGGTAGTAGTGAAAAAAATAATACAATTCGCCATTTTGTGGTGGCGGCCATCTTGGATTTGAATTTTTTCATAATGTGTAGTATTCTACTAGTCAAGCCCTTTCATTTGATACCCATATTGATGTAGGTTGTGAAGAAATATTTTGTCCGCCATTTTGTGGCGGCGGCCATCTTGAATCGATATTAACCAAACATAGCTAAGAACACCCGCACGGATATTAACTTTCAAATAAAAAAAACCGCATTGAAATCGGCTCATCCGTTTGAGCTCTACGGTGCCACAGACAGACACACACACACAGACAGACAGACAGACAGACAGACCGACAGACAGACAGACAGACAGACAGACAGACATCGACGTCAAACTTATAACACCCCTTTTTTTGGTCGGGGGTTAAAAATAGAAAAAAACGATAAAATAGAAACGCCAATAGAAAATACTTAGATTTAAATTAAATGCGTTGATAAGAGGGATCCCTTATAAAAACTATTATTCTCAGGAAAAAAAATTACAAAAAGAATGTTGAGAGAAAAAAGAACAAAAAGAGTATAGCGGTAACTACCGAGACTCGAACCGGGGGCACCTATCATCATAGGTGACCCCATACTTACCAATTGCGCCAACCGGTCAGTGCTAACATGGGTGAAATTTGTTATCGTATTCTAATTCTTCTAATTCTATGACGTCATAGGCACGAAACGTTACACTTTTTCGTGAGAATTTTTTCCGTCTAGCTCCCTTTCATAACGCGCGATAAGGAACTTCGTTCCAATAATATATGTAGTGATTCATCTTCATGGCTAATTTATGCAAATTGTTTTTTTTTTTTTGTAATGTACAAAAGTACTTTACTTAGTCCGTTAGACAAAAATAAGAGAATCAGACGAAAAAAATTTGTAAACTGCAAAAAGACGTGAATTTCTAATTACAAAAAATTTTGAAAAGCGCCATCTATGAGCATGAGCATGGAAGCCTTTTGTTTCCATCAATGCAAATAGTTTTACTGAGTGCACGCAACTTCGTGTGGCGCTATCTTATCGGAGTTATAAAGGGGCGGGGCTTAATTTTGCATTCGTGAATTTCACTCAGGTCTTCCCAGCGCCTTAAGAAATCTGTGATGTAAGTACCTACATTTCTACATAGTCTCCAATGAATGATGATTTTAGTAGGAAATGTACGCTTACATATTGTTTAAAGCCAATATGTAACGTTACAGTTGGTACGGCTGAACATATTTGGAAGGAATTCGAAACACACGTAGTTTGTACTCAGAAATAGCAAATCGGTTACTTATAGGTTACTGTGATGTCGGAAAGACTAAGCAAATTTGGTAGAAAATTGAAACAGATAACTCATAAGTCTGAAATACCACATATATGCCACACCTATCAACCTCAAAAGAAGCATGGGCCCTAAGGAAACAAATATTAACTATCACGTCAAAACGGCACAACGAATTGGGTTGGCATACGAAACACAGATAGTTTAGAGTCTAAAATTTCACATGGGGTCTAAGTCTATATTTTCGTTTAACTCCATATTAATCTATAATAAGTATATATTTTCGTAAGGAACTTGATGTGATGGTAAGGTAAAAGGCGCCAAAAATGAAAAATATATGCACCCGTTTTGGCGTAGATAATACAGGTGATTTGCGTTCACAATCAAAATAACAAGCAACATTATATTCTCATTATATGGCGCTAATGCCAGTTTAAATCTAAAAGCACTAAAGGCCATTTAAATCAATGTTTTGCTATTGTGGTATGTATTTTTTCTTTCATCACTAGGTGGCGTTACTGGTATTCTAAATTGTACTAATAAGTTTTTGCTGCTAAAAGGATTTTGATGCCGAATTTGGATTCTTTCGTTCTTGGATTTTTTTTTCTGTGTTACAATTAAATTCATACATTAACATTTCACTAAGACTTGGCTTAGATTTACGGGTTCAACTTGCTTGAGTACCTAACATTAAAACTCAAAATTTTAATCATTTTGATTCCACACAGGCTTCGTTCAAAATATTACGGGGGCGAAGTCGCGGGTAACAGCTAGAAAACAGCTTGCGGATAAAAAGATAAAAGTAGGTAATCAGATCATGCACAACAGCTTTAGAATTTTCGTAATGTATCCTATAAAAATCCTACAAACTTAACACTTGCGGCTATGTTCGATACTATGAAACCTTAATAAGTATGTTTGATTTTGTTTAAAAAAGAAAAATAAAGATGATGAAATTAAATATTTTTTTGTGTGGGAAAACAAATTCACTCGGTTTTTCAATGATTACATTATGCAAATATTTTGACGTACGACACTTCCAACTAATTTACCCTATAAGTCAGTAACATCTGCTTACGCGAACGAAGTAGCGGGTTCAGCTAGTCTTAACTAAATGTATTAATCTAATGCTTTCATTATCATTACTCTGTTAGAAATACATAAACAATTTATGACTATGTGAATGAACAATAAGAAAAAGTCCTTGAATTGACAACGAAACCTAGTAACACTTACAGATTTTTGAACTTTTACTTCGGGCATTAGTACTAGGTATAATAGGGATGTTAACAGTAATCACAAATTAATGTTTAATGTTAATTTTATGATAGTTTGTATTAGTAGAATATCGAAAATCACATTATTATGATTCAATATTACGTAGTTTTTTTATTTTAAATGCTATATTTTTAATCTGTTGTCACGTGGCTGGAAACACCAATATGACATATTACGTCACTAGTCACAAAGCAAGCTGTAGAAAACTGACTACTACCCGAAGTTGACCGATCATCTGAAGCAAGACTCCTACCTCTTCAATGAATAAAACTTCAGAAGACTTGTATTAATGACCAAACGCTAGACATTGGCGAAATTACGGTAACATTACCGAATGGAAGCCAGAAGAAAAAAAGTTGAAGTTGAAAACTGACTAAACTGTTTAGTTTTCTGCATTTTAATTATAGTTTGCGATCTTAGCGACGACGATTTTGATTGTTTGTATTCAAGTAATGACAAGAAAACACATAAACTGGACATACAGTCAGGAATCGCGACCAATGTTTTGCGACTAGTGACGTCATGTCAGTCGCTAGTGTTTTAGCGGCAAAATTCAAAATTACCCTAATATTGTGTATTTACTCATCGAAAATACTAATATTTTGAAATAAAATGTTATTTATTACGGTAAATATGCGTCAATCTTCAAAAAAAAAGCAGTTCCGAAAAATTGTTAACATCCCTATTGTTTTTCATTACTCAATTACTTTATTTGTTAGTTTCCATTATCATTGTGTTAGCAATATTAGTAATTCATATAAGTTGGTATTTAAAGAATAGTAAGAATACCGTAATGCACTCTATGGTAACCCTAAAATTCCGGGTGAATATGATTTGTTTGTAGTCTGTGGGCTGCGAGAGTTTTGGCGGGAAACTAGGACGCTCACGTTGGTCTCGTGGGAACAGGGATATAAAAAATCATATACGGCAGCAAGTTCAAGCGAAAGGTTTAAATTAAAAGTACTCGTAACCAGTAATAAGTAAATATCTAAGTAAAAAGTGATAATTGTACATCTGTTACTGATTTTAAGGTACTGTAAAGCGTTTTTGTTAATTATAGTACGAAATGTATTACTTGATCTGCACGAGGCAGCTATGAATAAGTTGGTATGAAGGACTGATTCCGAAATATAATACTGTAGACTGATCATAGCTGTTTTATTTATGAACTAATGGTGTTCTTAATTTAGAATAAACTATGTTCCTAATATCTCAGAAGTGGGATCGGCGGACAAGTAAACCATAATTGTCCGTTGGTCCCGCCCATGTGATATATTTTTTTTCTTTTCAATGTTTTTCTCTCCACGTTTAACATCTGCTTGTTAATGTCACTCAATACGAAAACTCTATGATCAGTATTTAATTTGTGGTAAAATGTACGGTTTAATGAGTTGCAGAGCGAACCATCGATATAAACCAATGGATATGCCCTGAGTAACTTGGAATTGGTAATAAACTGCGTCTCTATGTGTGTCGTAAGTAGTTTACACATAACTAATCTACTTGACCCCTAGAATCGCTAGCGGCGCGATTTGCTGTGGTTCTACTTATCTTGGTTGTTGACAACGAATATTGATATGATACGTCTGGCGTTCACCGCTTCCTGCAACCGACTGGAACGGAGTGAGTGAGCTCACTCTTCCCAAC
Source organism: Ectropis grisescens (assembly GCA_017562165.1). NCBI lineage: Eukaryota > Metazoa > Arthropoda > Insecta > Lepidoptera > Geometridae > Ectropis > Ectropis grisescens. The sequence goes on along the minus strand of CM029781.1, from coordinate 14,039,096 downwards.
TATGACATGATTCCGTGCGCCCTGAAGTTTGGGAGGGCACATTTGTGTAGTGAGATCTTTGGAGTGAACAATCTCACGTAAGTGTATTTTTCCGTGTAGGTACTTAGGTACCATTTTTGATTTGTTATTGCAAAGTGGTCCTCACTACATTAATTACTGGAATAAGTCTAGTAGACTGCATACTATACCGCATTTTCGAGGTGTTCATTATTTTTATCTACCCGTTTAATTGTGCACAAGATATTGCACATAATAATAAATGTGTAAATAGTGGCTATACACATTTTCTATGCAATTTAAAAAGGGTATGCCATTTTACAAAAAAATTATATCATATAGTTTTCGAAAACCATGCTTCGATAAAAAAAAATATGTAACACCCGATAACCGCAATGTCAGTCATTCTGGACAAACTATTAATGTTACTCTGAGACTTATTCAAATGTTCTTTTTAAAACTGTGGTCGCCCAGTTGTGAGAACGCTCGATTTACACGAGGTTATGGTTCGAATCCCGGCGGTACGTTTGAGTATTTTTTCATGTTCTGTTAGTGAAACTTTGTCATGACCACTGATGTCATATATGATGATAATGTAAGTCACAAGGAACGGGTGGACCTAAAACGATATCTTTCAGGGACACTCATTATCCGTCAAACCGGACCTTGATAGAGTGGTGGGTATTGGCGTTTATCTTCTTTTAAAAGAAGACCAGAGTCCCAGTTGTGGGCATAAAAATGGTGACACAATAGACATGCATGTCAGATCACGGGTCAGACGTCGAAGCTGTATGTACGAACCTCATAGCAGATCATAATTATAAAATGTTCTCAAATTACTGTGTAGAGTAACTATGACGAACCAAAGCGGTAATGCATTCAGTATAAATGACAGTACATGGTTTGACGTTAGCTCGCTTTTGGCATATTATCTGGGGGCACGGCAGTGCCCCCGCCAAGTCGTGTATATCTTACATGGAGATCCGGACAAAGTCAAGTTTGTCTTTAGTGTACAGAGTCGTTTTAGCAATTAATTCAATTAGAGAGATAATCTTATGCACGTAGAAAATTTTAAAGAAACTGTGTTTAACTACTGATTCAGATATCCATGGGCATGTGACGTATATTAAATTAAACTCTTCTTTTCTACCAATAGTTATGAACTAAACTGACATTGCCAGTGATATGATCTTAAGTCACAGCATGCGCCGTTCATTGAGAATGGAGGTGAGCTGTGAACTTCGACTGAGGTGGCTATTGTTCAGCCAAGATGTAACTTAATAAGGCAAATCTTTATAGATTGTACATTTAAACGAATTGAAACCAGAGTCACGCGTGACTAGTATCATCAAGGTAGAAAAGTAGGTACTAGAGCTTCTCATTGCAGTTTAGCAGTGTTCTAAACTAAAGTAATCTGAAGAAAGTACTTGCTCATATATGGAAAAGATAGAGTTAAAGGTAGGTTGAGCAATCATTAATGCCTTTGTTGGAAGTTCCAGATTATGGATAGACCGAATCAAGGACGCAGAGATAGCGTCGAAAGTTGCGGCATGAAGAGTGAACCTGAGACCTAGCGCTGCAAAGGGCACGCTCGGATAACGAGTATTCCACCGATTGAGAAGGACCGGAACGAGGGAGTGGAAGGAGTCTGAATAACAGGCAAGTCCACAAGCGTTCTAATTTTAATTTACTCAGTGATGATGTAAACTGATACTGAGAACCGTAGCCAGGAAGTGGAAGGAGTCTGGATAACAGGCAAGTCCACAAGCGCTTTAATATGAATTTGTTTAGTAATGTTGTAAATTGACACATTTGAGAACCAGAGAACCAGAAGATGTGGAAGGTAGTCTGGATTTTAACAGACAAGTCCACAACCGCTATTATTTAGATTCGATTTATGATGTAGTAAATTTGAGGTGGTTTAAAGAAGAGTTGTTGAGGCCACATAAGGCTCATAATATGGTGACAGTAATAAGATAAACGATAATGATAAACATAAAAGATCACGGGTTTTCACGAAGATTCACAGTAGCGAAAGATCGGCGGATACAGTATAGGCGAATCTGCTCAAGGTTTACGCAAAAAGACGCGAAAGAGACGCTGCAATTATAGCGACACATTAAATTATTTAAAAAAAATATATTTTGTTTTACACTTTGCAAAACGTCACTTCTGTTCATCGGATTTTGAACATGAACTTCATGATGTTCTTCATACATTTATTTAATGAGTTGAAAAGTGTACATGGACATTTGACTGCTGAGCTTTCTTTTACAAACGTAAAACCAGAGTTTGATCTAATGTTAAAAGTCAGACTACAATGATTTGAGTAACAAAGTAATGTGTCAAAATTAACGAGTGGAACGAAAATAAAATAATCCATTTTGCTGTACCCAATAACCAGGCATCGCAAAATCTCAGAAACGTTACTCTAATAGTTGGGCCGAGTGGATAAGAAAGCTTGGCGAGGCATTCTCCCGCTGCCACTGGGACAACCGTGCAGGTTTACTATTATTATTAGGCTTGAAAGCTTGCCAAACTTGCACGTCATGGTCTTATGGAGGCAGTATTGTTATCAAAAAGCATACACAAGAAGATTATCGCAGATGTAGAGATACGGAAGGTAGCATAATGTTAATTACACAGAATTGACGATCGATTAAGAGTATCAATTTGGGAACCGTTAGAAATTAGCTATTGCTCAAAGTCAACGTAAACATAAACAACGTACTCACGATGTATCAGAAACTATCGAGGATTAGTTTTGAACGGATCAGTTTATAAGTAACAGTTTTTACTGAAAATTAAAAAAACCAGAAGTCGCTATTCCTAACAATGTTAAAGTTACTTTGTATTTCATAATATTATAGAATGATGGTGTAACATTGATATGTACTTGTTATATTAAGAATTCAATATGAATATAACAAATACGCCAGATGACTTCTTGTCGGAAATAAGGTCCGAACCAAGAGATTATCTTAAGTTAAACAATGAGGTTGTTGTTGGTTCGGGGCGACTAGTAGCTGTTCCAAGAAAATCCCAAAGCGAAGTATTAAAGATAAAGAGTCAATCTATGCAGACTGTTCAATTCATGGTAATAGCTCTAAAATATACACAAATTACGTGTCGCGTTGTTTGTCCGCGACGGACTCCGCAATTGTAGTCTGGTTTGCGCACCGTGTACGATTTGATCCAACATGAAAGATGGGATAGTCTTTGTATGGAGGTTTCCGAGCGAGGTTAGAGCGGGCCGCTAATATCTATAATATGTATTACTGCCTTCCCAATTCACACTTGATGGTCAGGAAATGTTATTCGAAATCTCGCTGAAGCGAAGATTCGGTTTATAACAGTACTTTAGTAACTCAAATTATGCCTACAAGTTATAATGAGCGATATCTGTCCCGTTGCATATGATAATAACGAGCACTTCTTCAATGGTGACTAGTAGCCAATACTTTTGAAAAAAGGAACTACATAATTTGCTCGTTGAATATAGCGATTACTTCTCGTCCGAAAAATAAAAGAGATTTAGGAGTTTGCCACAACTCATGAGATGAAGGATACGAAGCCAGGAATATACAAGACGTATCGTATGTCACATGACAAAACAAACCGGGTAAAGCCTCGAACTATCGCGGTGGCATTTCATCACGCTACAATTTAACAGACTTCCTGGGGTTTGCAGTCAGTATTGACGGTTTAAAGCCTGGACTTGAAGGCGGTTTCTAAGTAGATACTTTAAGTACATCAAAAAACCCATACGAACTGGTCTTAAATAGTTTTCCGTGATTTGCGGACCGTTTGGCCGGTCCACACAGATTCAAGAGAGTACGGCGTGGCAGGTATTCTGGGGTCCTTAGGACAGTCCTTACAGTAATAAGAGAAAAGAGAAACCTGAGAGAAGTAAAGCTCCACTCATTCGAACTTGAAACCCTCTCAGCAGTATCCTCTCTTAGTAAATTTAGAGTTTACCTTCAGAGTATCCCACTTAAAATATTGTCAAACTGCATTGCGCCGAGAACCACACTCACTAACAGAGATCTAGTACCGTGTGTGGTCGTTGAGGGGTGTAGTTCCGAGAATTCAATGGCGACATCGCGTATCGAGCGAGCAACCCTCATTTGGATGCTTTAGAATAGGAGTCCCAAGGGAAGCTATAGATCCAAATCCCAGACTTTATAGAGTATCCTGAAGATTGGATACAATAACTATCCTCAGCTAATAAGATAACAATACAAAAAAAGACTTTATTAGGTATATCACAATACAATAGAAAAAAGTGACTAAACATGTAAGTAATTAAAATGTTGTACACAAAAGTCTAGCCTATCGCTAATAGCGATGTCTTCTAGATGACTTTTTGGTTGTTAGGACAAGATAACTAGTAAAGGTATGGGTCTGGTATCTTTGATAAACTTATGTACCTACATAAACAATTACACAAATAGGATACATATCATTTAGAAGTAAATCCGTTGTACAGATATGGTACATAGCTATTGTTATACCTACTTAATACTAATATTATAAAGATAAAGAAAATAAATATAAATCTTGTTTGTTTGAACGCACTAATCTCTGAAACTACCAGACTGATTTCAAAGTTATTACATTGGTTATGTGCGTGGTCGTTGCACGCTATAGGCTATAAATACACCTACCGCAGGCCAGGGTGGATGGCTAGTAAATAATATAATGCATGAACAAAATATATTAAAATAGACTTATATAAACATACTTCATAACATTGAATACCTACGCGTAAAGGACAATACGCACGTGTTTACGAAACGAAGCTGAAAAGATATCTACTGTTCAGCAACTAATCCGAAAGTAGTAATTATTGAAGATTCTATAAATAATAAATGATTATAATTTCTTATAATATAAATAATAAATATATTATAAGAAATATATATCGTCGGTATAAAGATAAGATTTATCGAGTAATCAACGATAATGATCAGATCCGAAACATACTTTTGCATACTTAGTCAATAAGGTTCAACGACGAGGATTTAGTAAGTACTGTATGTAAGGCGTGGAACGCCAAGTGATGATAAAATTAGCTATAAAATTTCAAGACCTGTATCGTATTAGAAATTTTGACAAATATTAGGCATCTGATCAATGATATATATGCCTTTACTCGCCGCGGTCGTTATGAAGACGTGGTAGCCGCAGATACGAGAACTCAAACCAGTGATGGTGTTTAATAGGTGTTTGAATACGTTTAATTCGATCAAGTTCCAATAGAGACTATCAGATTGTTGGTCACGAAACAATCAATGATTCCCTATAAGTATCAGTAAAAATTATTTTGTCGCTCATATGAAGTAGGTTATTATGCTAATTGATTAGACACGCTGAAATCATCATATTGCCTAGTAGAGAAACCATTGACGTGATTCATCATCATTAATTTATAAGTAAATGATTACTTTGGTTTGATTATGTTCAACGAATAAAACTTTCACTAAAGTTATAACAACTACGACCAAAAACTGTTGTAAACAATTGTTACGTAACTTAATTATTAGATATATAATAATATTATGAATAATTCGGTTTTACTTAGTTTTTTGTTTGTTTGTAATGAAATGCAGGTTATCTTTTGACTACCGCAAAGTATAGATAAGGTATATTATCGTATATGCCTGAAATTAGATATATGTATTTATGTAATTATAATTTTCATGTGATAATCATCAGAAATTAAAACATAATAATGTACCAAGGTTTAATTAATTATACGTACTTGTCATGATTCGCTGAATAGGTATTTTGGATTGAAGACTATTATTATATAAATCTAGCCCATATTTTTGTAGCAAAATTATTTCACAAAAAAAAAACAAAATAGACACATGGTAAACAGGTGTCTAGACTCCAGGTATCTGGATACAGGCTTAGGCCTAGTTTGAGATTAATTCAGAGAAGCTTAATTTACAATGCGACAATAATGCCTACTTACTATATTCTTATGTAAAATCCAAGTAAAATCGTACAATCTTATTATTGTGAATTGTAAATACAAATATAATAAATATTGTTTAATTGTGTGTATCAATAATGCTTGATTTTAATTTGAAAATGTATCTATGAAAATATTGCCCTGCTTAAGTATAGTGACTGACACATTTAAAGATATTTATAGTGAGTGATGATGCAATGTGCTCAATTTTATTTGTTTTCTTTTGAACATAACTAATTAATTATGCTCCTTTGATATCCAATTTGTAACTACATGTAACAAACATATTATTTAAAATAGAGTTATTAACTAAATGGTTATAGATAAATTTGTAATCCTTTGCTATAAGATGATTACTTTGTTAAACATATTAGATTAACTAGAAATAGAATAGAATTACTCGTATAATTTAGTCAAGATGTAAAATAAATTTAAAACCCGAGCGCGAGGACTCGCTTCTGCAGGATGGCCGAGCTGTTAGCAATATTAGTAATTCATATAAGTTGGTATTTAAAGAATAGTAAGAATACCGTAATGCACTCTATGGTAACCCTAAAATTCCGGGTGAATATGATTTGTTTGTAGTCTGTGGGCTGCGAGAGTTTTGGCGGGAAACTAGGACGCTCACGTTGGTCTCGTGGGAACAGGGATATAAAAAATCATATACGGCAGCAAGTTCAAGCGAAAGGTTTAAATTAAAAGTACTCGTAACCAGTAATAAGTAAATATCTAAGTAAAAAGTGATAATTGTACATCTGTTACTGATTTTAAGGTACTGTAAAGCGTTTTTGTTAATTATAGTACGAAATGTATTACTTGATCTGCACGAGGCAGCTATGAATAAGTTGGTATGAAGGACTGATTCCGAAATATAATACTGTAGACTGATCATAGCTGTTTTATTTATGAACTAATGGTGTTCTTAATTTAGAATAAACTATGTTCCTAATAATTGGATTGTTAAAAATGCCTAATTAGTTTTGTATAATTACGTAATGTAGATAATAATAGAGTAAAATTTGTAGTCCTTGAATAGGCAGCTCAGAGTGATACCTAAATTGTAAAGTTTTTTTGTCAAATTGTCGTAGACAACCTAATATTTGCATGCCGTACGGTTGATTATGGAGTTCTCAATGTAAACATTTAAGATCTTATTGTAATTACCCATTTTCGCAAATAAAGCAATTTATTTATATTTTTACGTACGCATTACATATTTTTCGTTGATTTCTCTTTGCTATTGCAAGTAAACTTTTGATATATAATAATATATCGTGTCGAACTTTACTTTCAATTTTACTTGGATTTGTTGTTATTTAAACTGGTGTTCCCTGTTGTCGTTTGTGTACGCTATACAATTCAATTGTCTAAATTACATATTTATCGTTTATTTGTCTGTTTGTTTTCATTAACAATTACATTTTCTTACAGTGATTTTTAACTTCTTGTGTACTTTTCTACGCTACGAAATGCAAAGTCCTTGTAAAACTTACCGTACCGTAGGAAAATAATATACCGAAAGACCACTCGATGAAACAAAATAAGTATTACGACCTTCTAAACGAATTAACAAAAAACGGCTATGTAGTTAATGTATGCGATGTAGAAGTGGGAGCGAGAGGTATAACACCAAAATCTCTCTATAACCTGCTGAAAGACCTTGACTTGTCCAGATGTGCAGTAAGTTCTATACTAGAACAAGTATCTAAAGCTGCACTAGTAAGCTCATATCAGATTTGGCTCGGCAGGGGGAGAGAAACACGAGTAGTGAAGGTGAGTATTGATGTACTTCAGAAAGGGGCATTCTAAGAAGATCGTCTCTTTTTTATTTATATTTTAAATATAATTATTAACTGAGGATTATTATTATAGTTTATGTATTATTATAAATATAGTGTTGTTGACATCCGGTCTCAGAATTTACAGAAGGAAAACCAATTGTTTGCTTTAACGCTTTATTTTCCTTACATGATTCAAGTGTGATTCACAAAAATAATACAAGTCGAATCATTCTTGGTTTCAGTATAAACATGGTCACAGTTGACCAAAGACTTCAAATACCACCACTCGAAAATGTTACTGCTTAATTTATTTTCCGGATTTTTTTGTTTTTACTTGCACATAAAATGTATATCCTGCGAAAACAGTTCTCTAGGATTTGTTATAGACGACACTTGGTCTATGCAAGATGACATTGATTTCGTGAAAAGAGGAGCAAAAAGCATTCTGGATTTGGTGGAGTCCAAAAAAGTCAAACATCAATAATATCGTATTAGTCACATTTAATGACCCAGGTATGTATATTTTATTATATTATTTGAAGCATTACAACTGCGATTTAAACGATTTTTAATTATCTTTCGGCGTTTGGTTACGAAGTAACTATTTTCTGATCTGTGGTTTGGCGTTTTTAACGAGTGTGGTCAGTGAAAAGCAGTTAAGTCCTGTGTTAAGCCTACGCATGTCCATATCCTGTTTTTCGCTATCACGTGCTGTAGAGAAAATATCGCGCGGATTGCGCTCGGGTAAATTGTAAGGTCACCCTCTTTAGAACCGTGTTTTTTTAAATAGTATACATACAATGATCAGACGAGCGAAACATGTGCCTGATGGTCAGCCATGCCTGCCACATAACAGCACAGTTACACGCAGCTATTGGTACATGATAGGTCCAAATCATTACTTAGAACTACAGTGCGCTCGCCACTCAGAGATATAAGATGTTTTATCTTTATGCCCTAAACTTCACTGGAAACATTGCCCCGTAGCATCGTGACTTGTTTTCATTCCCAAGAGTCAATAATCTGCTATAAAATTGTTTCGAATACTGGTTCAGACGCATGAAACATTACATAGAAGTCAGGGAAGTGGGCGGTATACCTAAACTCAAACATTACCATGTAACTAATAATAGTTTTCGAGAAAAAATAGATGGCGCTAGTGTCGAGTTAAAAGTCGCAAACGTTCGCGCAGCCGCATCCACCTAGACAATTACCGTGTGTCAAATAAATTGAGTTTTCAGTACGGGTTAATAAGTGTTTCATTTACTTTGTGAAGTGTCTCCTCGACCAACTATACATAATAAATGCCAAGACGATAAGCAATGATATACTTGACAAATATTGAACATTCAAATATGATTTTAATATTAATATTATAATTTATGAGATTAAGTATGTAAGGTATTAAGCGTTAGGTACGTGATGCTGGCAAAACATATTATAAATGAATAATATAAACAATATAACAATCTTAAAAATTAGATAGCCACCGGCGTCGGGGCAGGGCCCAAGCTACTGACAGATGCGACTACACAGTGAGACTCCTCCTTACTATGCGCTCTGTTTTGAGAATATTTTAATTATGAATGAACCAATAAATTAGTAACATTTTTACTATTAAGCAGGTCACACACAACTATTGGGACTACGATCAGCATCTAACCAAAACTAACTATAACTTGGTGGTAACCTCATGTGCCAAGTCGAAGTTGTTTAGCTTGTCCTTGTCAACTTTCACAAGGTTCTCATCTTTTGGCATGCTGAAATTGAAAATCACATCCCAGCGCTGAGACCGGTCTACCAGCACGACATCAGGCTCGTTGGAGTAATTATAGTTCTACCCCAGTATAGAAACGCACAACCATTTTTTTTAAACTGAAAACGGTGCGTACCTTCTTATAAAACGACATCTCGGCCACAACAAGATCGTATCGAAAACATTTTTTGCTGGTGGATGATCCTGGTTACTATGTTGTGTACTCGTATGTGCCAGTACTCCGCCAATCCTGTCATTGTCGACCTAACTAAGAGGCAGGCTAATTCTTAAACAAATTAATTGAATACACTTTATTTTCAGAGGTGAAACTGCTTTCAAAGAGCTCAAAAAAAACGTTTTTAAAAGATCTATATTCTATATACGCTCATGGTGGAGGTGATTGCCCAGAAATGGCTCTAAGTGGAATAATAGAAGGATTGAAGGCCAGCGGGCCCGAGTCATACATTTTTGTTTTTACTGATGCAAACGCGGGTGATTCTTGGAAATTGAGAGAAATTCAAAGTTTATGTCAAAAAAAACAAAGCCAGGTACACGAGATATTTCATAAAAATATTATTCTTGATAATAGAATAACATCCTTCCATCCAAGTAATGTCCTTGATAAATAATGAGCACGTATACTGGCGAAACGAGGCGCGAAGTCAGGGACGAGAACATTTTTTTATAACACACAGTGACGGTACGAGCTCGACATGTGCGTGATGGGAAGCAACACGCCTTACCATAACAGCATAGTGACACGTAGCTATGAGAACACGAAGAGTTCAAATCACAGCGCTGCACTGGGCTCGTCAACCAGATAAATAAGATAAATTATCTCTTTGTTTTGTAATTTTTCTTTTTGCTGTAATGTGAACTTCGGATTTCAGTACATAAATGTGCGCTCGTTGTTTCGAACCCCGTCTGTGTCTTTAAGTACAGACATGGACGTTTAAAAAAGTCGGACGTAGTCTCGCTAAAACAAAAACTGTGTCACTTGAGTCGGCCACATTTGCACGTGTGCATTGTCAGGTTGTCACTGATAGGCTGACACGCACACATATTCTGCACAAGTAGCGCGTGTAATCAGCCTGTATGTGACACCGCACACGTGCATGTTATGTGGCCGACTCGATGGACATATTTTTTGTTTTAGCGAGACTACGTCCGACTTTTTTTATGCGTCCATGAGTACAGAGATAAAAGTGTGTCCTTATCACTGGCTTAAAAGGTTACGGAAAGCATGTGGAAGAAAACAATTTTTTTCTGATTAATAAGTTAGAGAAAAACATTGTCATTCAGCGTAGTAATGTAACCGCCAGCATGCTGCGTACGCTTCCAACTGGCAGTGGGATTGAGCATCTTAATATTCTTTAGACCTTCATTGAGATGTGCTTAGTGTAAGTAGTAGTAGTAGTTAGGAATGTAGCGTAGTGTAATTCTCATTGTATTTGCCCCTATTAACATAGTAATGTAATGTTAATAGACGCTTTGCCTTTTTTATCTGATTCTTTGTAGTGATATCGCCTTGGCTGTAATTTTCAACTTATCGCACTTACATATATCATAATAATCACTAAACCTAATTATACTTTTGGTTTTGATAGAGTCAAACTACTACGAGTAGGAACATATTATGGGGTGTTTGTTATGATATCTTGTTCCTAGTTAAAAATATTGTGTAATATAAATCTTGTTAAAATAATTGACGTATTTTCAGGTCATCATCGTGTATAGTCATGATAGATATTGCTATCAGCCTTATGGTACAAATTTTACTGTTTACTATGATATAGCCAAAAGCTGTTCCGGTCAAGTCATTATTTTGGAAAAGAATGAAGTGGATATGGTAATATTAAATTCCACACTTATTTATTTTATTTTATTAAACCGTATAATCAAATTAGGTATTTAGCGTCAGATTCGCTTTTTTATTTGTTTTTTTTTTAGATGATCTTCAATTGATTTTGATTATAGGGCGCACCTACAAAACTTTTAGTTAAAGTGTACTTCTTTTTTTTCTTACAGGTTTTAAAGATAGTTACATCATTATTAGGAGGGAGACATTCCATTTTCAAATGGACCACGATATACAGTGCGCCAAATTATACTCCGGTTGAGGTAATTTTTTTTTCATCACCTGACAGTTCTCATAACTCCGTTAGTGAGATTGTGCCCTTCGTTTCTCCGTTTATCGAAAGTTCTATTCTCAGCCTGGAGAAATTGTTTTGTGATGAATACGAATGTTTGTTCAGTCTATTTTACATTTCGTTCTGGGGTTTCTATTTTTCACGAGTATGTATTGACAATTCCATTGGTATTATACCAGCTATTTGGTAACCACTTAAGTTTTGTTTAATTACAGACTAAATGGAATATTTTTAAATTTATTTCATATCCTTTGTTTTAATTTTCATGTATGTCGTACCAACTCAGACACCTTCTGTGGCTCATGCACAACAGCTTTGACAATGATCACCACATGCAAAATGTACGATACTTTATCGGACAAATAAACAAACATTCATTTTTATATACATAGAATATATTTACCTATCCCGCGTATTTCAAATAACCCTACCTACGTACATTCAGAACCGTAAACCAACACCGTGTTTATAAATAAATAATAATTATACCTCTAATATATTCGACTGCTGATCCGGAGACCCCAGGGCACAACTCCCGCACCACTGTCTTTTCGAAGTCATGTGCGTAACGCCGTTACCTTAAAAAGGTGAAGGAAAACATCGTGAGGAAATCCCAGTAGCTTTCTTGTTCATGTGTCATCCGCCAAACCATGCTGGGAATGGGTAGTGGATTATGGCCTTGACTCTCTCTTTGCGAGAGAAGGCCCCGAGCCCCAGCAATGGGTGCTTTTGTTTATAATATAATTTTATTTATCGCCGTGTTTATGTCGTTGTAAATATTGACAAAATCCAATTTCCAAGGTTGAGTCTGGAACGAATTGGCTCTTTCACCTTGGAGTATTTTATCAAGTGCAAAAAAAGTATTTTTCGCTTAGGTTCACGTTTGATGACCAACTACAGTGATAATGTTGTCATTGTCTTTAACAATAAAGAACCATGTTAAGACTTCGCGTGGAATCAACATGATACTTACATGATTCGAAAACATGAAATATATTTCAATCGGCACTTGGCCAACGTAGTAAAATCTCAATTCAATCTATTGTCAAACAAGACGCCTACCTTTCAGCAGTGGCAAGAAAAACACTCTTATTAATGCTTCATGTGGAACTCTTTGTAGAGTCCGCTAGGGGAAGTACCACATCTTTGTTAGTTCATCTACCACAAAGGCTTATAGATAAATCTTATACATATATCCGGGTGACGAGCGTAGTGCAGTGCTCGTTAATGATTTGGACTCTTCATCTGCGTGACATTGTACTGTTATGGGCAGGTGTTGTTTGCCATCAGGTACATGTCCTGGTTGTCTCTTCACTCTAAAATATTTAAAAATCATTGCTATTTTCAGTTCAAACTTGACGAAAAGGCTGAATATGCCATGGTGTCTGTCACATCTGGAAGCGACGTATATCTTAAAATTACCTATGAAAATTTGGTGCGAACCGAAGTTAACTATGAAAAGATAATGTGGAATAAGAACAGTAAGGTAATATTTTAAATCTATTATAACAAATAAATGAAATTGCATGTGTATAAGGGGCTTCTCTTTCACAGTTTAACTAACAAGGTAATAAAATAGGCCGATGATTGCGTTATCGCTTTTTATTATGCTTGACAATAAAACATAAGCCTGACAGTATGCTTTATTATGCTTGACAATAAAACATAAGCCTGACAGTGTGCTTTATTATGCTTGACAATAAAACATACGCCTGACAGTGTGCTTTATTTTTGCTGCCAGACTAATAGAATAAAAACACACCAGGAGCCTCCAAAATCATGAACACCAATGTCTTAATAATTTATAACGTTAGTTAAAACAAGAACAAAATTAAAAATTTTGGGTAACCCCCGACTACCTCAAATTTGTAATCTGTACAATATTCTACTAGTCAAGCCCTTTCATTTGATATTAAGGGAGTTGTGAAAAAAGATATGTATTTCGCCATTTTGTGGAAGCGGCCATCTTGGATTTGAAATTTGTCATAGTGACATGTATTCTACTAGTCAAGCCCTTTCGTTTGATACCCATATTGAGGTAGTAGTGAAAAAAGTAATATAATTCGCCATTTTGTGGTGGCGGCCATCTTGGATTTGAATTTTTTATAGTGTATAGTATTCTACTAGTCAAACCATTTCATTTGATACCCATATTGAGGTAGGTTGTGAAGAAATATTTTGTCCGCCATTTTGTGGAGGCGGCCATCTTGAATTGATATTAACCAAACATAGCTAAAAACATCCGTAAGGATATTAACGTTAAAATTAAAAAAAAAAAAACATTGAAATCGGCCCACCCGTTTGAGCTCTACGGTGCCACAGACAGACACACACACAGACAGACAGAGAGACATCAACGTCAAACTTATAACACCTCTTTTTTTGGTCGGGTGTTAAAAATTTGTGTTGTTTTGTCGCTACTTCACACAACTAAGAATGGAGAGAATGTAGATGTAGAAAAAAATTACTAAAAGAGTTTCATGTCCATAGAAAGCAAGATTATGTAATTCATGTTTCATTTGCAGGTAGCCAAACTGATCAAACCAAAGCCCGGCACTTATAAGGCCTGGGTACAAGGATACAGTCATATTACAATTGTGGTATATGGACGTACTGATTTTACGTTTAATCACGGGTTTTCTACACTGGAACCTAAATCTATGATAGACACAATCCCCCAACCCATAGCAGGTATGATATAAGATCACCATATTAATTTTACTAATAGCTGAAATAATGATAAAGTTAAAATTTTACTTAACGTTTTTGGAAGTCTAATAGATTTCGCTTGTTGTAAGTTTTTGAAATATTAAAATTTGTTTCACGCAAAACGTTTGTGTTAAAAATTTTCTGGTTTTTGTCATTAAACCAATCACTTGAAACTATGCTTATTAAATCGTTCCATAGTCATGACCACCTTTTACAAAGAGACAAAAAAGAAACCGTAGAATCGTTGACCGTCTTCCAAACATTGGATCATAACATTCGTCAGACCAAAAACCTTCGAAAATTGATGAAAGAAAAATCGGTAAATTTGCGTGAAGTCAAACAAACCTAAAGACTTAAAAATTGCGTAAAGTAAGTTTTTACAATACTGAGGTGAGGCCTCTGGAAGACTCAACAAAAATAGCAAATATTTTCAAAATAGTTCCTCATCCCGACACTATTTTGCTATGTTACGAGCTACAGTAACATAGTTACAGACTTGTATAAACACTCGTATATACGAGAGAACACTTCTCCGACATATTTTATTTATATATGTCGGAGAAGTGTTCTCTACAACATCCTCACTAGTGGATCACTTCAGGGAAGCTTCCTGAGGTATATACTTATATTATGTGCAATGTACATCGTCGCACATAGTTTTCGAGACCGCCAAAACATTCGCCAGCTTTCTTCTCCTCGGCTTTCTTCGATTGTAATCGGCTAGAAAAACTTAGTTCCCACCGTGGGCCTTCATTATTTTTTTGGTGATTTCGAGGAACTAAAATACTAAAATAGAACGATAGCGAATCCATAAGAGATGTTGTTTTATTTTGTTTTGTTTGCCATATGAGTTGTTCATTAGCGTAACAAGAGTAGGTAAATTATGTACATGATTTGAGTTACCTGAAAAAAAAAAATTTTGATTTTTGATTTGCTAGGCCATAGATCAACGGAGCTATAGACAGTAGGTCAACAAATTAATGTATTATTTGGCCAGACTATTTCGGTCACTCTAGTTTCTACTTAATTAACTTGACATTTGTTTAACAGGAATAGAACAACATGTTTCCATAAATGTAACTGACCCAGCCAATACAATCTTAATTAAAACATTACAAATTTTGGGAACTAACAACGTCGTATTTGCAACGTTACCTTTGAAAAATATTGGCAATAACTTGTACGTCACCGATGTTTTTAGATCACCCAATAGTACATTTAAAATTGGGGTAAGTATTCAAGTAATTGCTTTTTTTTTAGAAGAATTAGGTATGTTTTAGAATAAAATTGAGTAGCCCTCTACATTTATTATTTGCCCTGCAAATCCGTGGAAAACTCAACCTTAGTGTCTATTTCCCAATGGGTACGACCTGGGTGTCATGAATCTTGATTAAGTAAGCATCGTCAAGGTAAACGTACCCCATTCTACACAGCACTAATTGCTAAACACTTAGTAGGTAATTCATGGTAGGAATCTTCCCCTAATTGTATTGAAAAAAAACCTTTTTAATTTTTTTTTCAGATTACAGGTATAATAAAAGCTACAGGAAATGAAATAACGAGATATTCAAATAATATCATTCCCCGAATTCAAGGTGAGGTATACATACATTATTTTTGATTTTGATTTGATTTGATTAATACATTACACATACAATTTTACATTACTACGTAAAAAAACTTTTTTTTTTTTCAAAATATTTAAATCTTTGCATACATTTGTAAATATGTAAATATATATTTTTTAACAAAAAACATATTACATTTAAAACAATGACATATTTAACAATCATTGCTCTGCAGATATGAACTTTTAAATTATCACATATATAACTCTAAATTAATTCGCTTCGCGGGACTATCCACTATGATTAATATGTCGTCGTGTTGTTATTGCCACTAGAATGCTAACTATAAAATATTTGTTTTGAAGATCCAATACCACAATCTGCACCGAAGGTTGAAATCGCTGAAGGAACAAAACTTGATGTTAATTATGGCTCAGATGTAAAATTGACATGCAGGGTTACGGCCCACCCGAAGCCGACGATAGAGTGGTACTCAGCGTCTGGTAATTTATTGTCATCAGTGGTAAGTTATTTCACTTTGTCTTTTAAATTTGATTAAAGTTTACAAGGACTGTCAGTATCATAAAGCCGTGGTGATCTGTGGTAAAAACATCCGATTTCACAATCATGAGGCTTCAAATCTCTCATGCTTTTCTGAATATTTTTTACAAATGCAGATCTGCAAGTTAGCATGGACACTAGCTTTAACAGTAAAGGAAAACATAGGAATGAAAGCGGTATGAATCAAGAAAGACATCTTTCAAAGACGTACATCATCCGCCGAACCGTACTTGGATAACTGTACTAGTCTTAGCTGTGGGTATATAGCGGTTTTCTTATACTCCAAAATCTATAACTCGTCTAACGTAGTACCAAAACTAATTTAGCTTATATCAGTTGTTGCAAAACTTATTGAAAAAACTAAATCAATATTGTCCATCCATTTTAAAACTAATAAGTTTGTCCTATTTTTCAAATAAATATAACGATGAGCAAAAGAGCGAAATGTGTGCCTATTTTGGTAAGTAACGTATTTGCTCAAAATAAGCGAGCAATATTTGAACTCATTTCAAATTCAAGTCTCTCCCTAGCACTGGACTGCGTTTGTAATCCAGAGATAGGATATGATTTATCTCTTTAACCTGCGTAGTTAAATAAGTATCTGAAAACATTGACCTTAAAAAAGGTAACACTGTAATGCTGGGCAGTGAATTCCCCCAAGACAGGATGGTATATGGCGTTATTATTTATCATATACGATTTAGCTATATTAAACTTTATCTACAAATGTTGAAAAGAAGAGTAAAATAATTGTAAATCTTTTAATTTATTTTTTCAGAGTTCGGAAATTGACGATCCCAAGTTTCTTAGTTATTTGAATGTCAAAAACTTTAAAAAGGATGAGACATTTACATGCAAGGCTTCAAATAGATTGGATACCCGCGGAAAAGTTAGCACAATTAAAGTCGGCGTGAAACCCATTTTTAACATAGTTGGTGAAGGTAAACGTTATATTAGTATACATGTAATAAGCCGTTATCATAAGAAGAAATAAAATGTTTCAAATTACGTACTAGTTAGTGGGCCATAGTAGGTTTGTAGTACTTCACCAAAATGACTACTTGATTTCTTATCTTATCTCTGATTGTTCCATTACTTTAATATATTTAAGATTGATAATGCGTAAAAGCGCTCGTCCGAAAACAGCTCATTGATGATACATTGTCAAACTTCATATTAAGTAACATTTTTATTTTTATTTTTAGTGGAGCATAAGGTGAATTACCAGCAAGATGCCACAGTCCCCTGCAACATCAAATCATATTTACCAATAAATATTAAGTGGTTCAGGTCTGGAAAACTACTAAGTGGAAATTCAAAAGAATATTCAGTTTCTCCAGATGGATCCCAACTTACGCTGAGATCAATGAATTTAGAAATGCAAGGGAAATACGTTTGCGAAGCCACGTTAAGCTCGGATCCTACTATTAACAAATCTCATGACAGAATTGTTAAGATAGATGGACTAGGTTGGTATTTATAATAACAATATTACAATATCATTTCATTTATTTCAGATATTCAAATCCAATATGGATTGGAATATCTGAAATAGTAATAGTTGATGATTTACACAGTCAAAAACTCAAATAATAACATAGTTAACAATTGAACACATTTAGGCGCAAAATACACAAGAAATTCCAATAAAAATTCAAATTATTAGTAAAGTAATTTTAAATGTGCATCAAAAACTGTACTAGTCACACATCTCAAAAACGAAAGAATGCCCAACATGCAAACTAGTCCAGTGCTGCATTATTGGGCAGTCCAAATCCATCCGTGAGGCGAACAACTACAGGTAACTGTTGTGGCTGCTGCGGACACGCCGTATTAGGGATGCAACCTGCTTTCGCATAATGGATGTAAAACCGTCTAAGTGTGCATCAGCAAACATCCCTGACGCACTGCAAAAGCGCGGCAGCTTCATCAGTTCCTGAAAGCATTGTTGTAGAGGCGTCCTCTACAACAAGTTCCTTTGGGACTTTTTGTTGTAGTTAACCCACAAGCCGCACGTATAAAAGGACTGACAAAATGATCTAAATAGATCTAAATATGTACGAATACGATAATTAGAATATTTCGTCACTTTATTCTTCCGATACGGTTGGTTTAATATCCGTGGTTTAGATGAATATCACGATTATTTGGCAAGCCGAAATTCAATCTCATTCCCAAAACAATTGTAAAAGTATTTTTCTTGCTCCAGTAAGCCCACAAAAAGTAAAAATATCGTAAGACATTAAAACAAAATGCAATCACGACTTGTAATTGTCTCATACAAATATAAGCCGTGATTACACGCCGACTGGCCTCGTAGCTTAGTCGGTAATGAGTCTGCTTGCGAAACCGAGGGTCGTGGGTTCGATTCCCACCAAGTGCAAGTATTTGTGTGATGAATACAAATATTTGTACTATGCATGGATGTTTCTATGTATAGTAAGTATGTATTTACAATTATTTAAGTAATGTATCTGCTGTATCTGGCTTCCATAGTACAAGCTTTGCTTAGTTTGGGGTCAGATGGTGTTGTGTGTGAAACGTTCACTAATAATAATAAATAATAATATACTCTGCTGAAATACTCCTTTGGCATACTGAGATGGACTCAGACTGAGCTCGACATCCTGGATAGAAAGGTCCGTCAACTGTTCACAACACATCGCATGCTGCGCAACAGCGAGTCCGGGATGCATCGTGATGTTGTGGCAGTTGACAGGAGCTTCACGCCTCTTTCATTGGCAAACGAGAACTGGGGCAAACCATTGGTGCTCAGCACTGATGATCGCAAGGAAGTGTGGAAGAGCAAGGAGCTGCACGGGCGATTTTATCGGGCCCTGACGGGACACGATGTGAATCTGCTCGCATCGGTGTACTGGCTGCGCTTCGGGGACCTCTTCGGAAAAACCGAGGGTTTTGCCTGTGCAATTGCAGACGAAGTCATCAAGACGAACAATCACCGGAAATACATAATGAAGGACTGTACGGTCGACATTTGTCGGGCATGCTGCCGTCCAGGCAAATCTCTTCGTCATGTTATTTCCGGTTGTTCGCATCTTGCCAACGGCGAGTACTTGCACAGACATAACCTAGTAGCTAGGATCATCCACCAGCAACTTGCTCTTCGACACGGCCTTGTCAAGTCCGAGGTGTCGTACTATAAGTACGTACCTCTGCCAGTTCTCGAGAATGGTCGTGCGTTGCTCTACTGGGACCGCTCTATCATCACGGACAGGATTATTGTTGCCAATAAGCCTGATATTGTGCTGGTAGCGAAAAGTCTCGACCAACATCTCAAGAGACTTTCGCTAGAAAGTTGGGTTAAGGGCCAGATGCAGAAGGCGGTCATCCTTGACACAGCGCGCATCGCCAGGAGGTTCCTCTCTCTGCAGCTCTAACCACCGGTAGCTTGGGCCCTGCCCCGCTGCTGGCGGCACCCTAGTCTTTAAGTTTTTTATGTTTGTATTTTTTATATTTATTGTAAAAAACTTAAAAATTAAGAAAAGGATTAAATGAGTGAATAAATAATAATAAATAAATAATAAATGTTGGTGGACAATTCACACACATACTTTTTTGTTTCTTTAACATGGGTAACATGGGTAGATAGATATAAGATATAAGAAGATATATCTATTTTAAGTCCTATGAATTTCAGCAAAACTAAACTTAAAAAAAAATTGAGCAAAAACAATATGGAAAGTATGATAGTAATATTGTGTAAGGAACCCTGGATCTCACACTAGGTGAAGTCCGGTATCGTGAAAATCCAGTGCCTTCTTTGGTGGTAATTATAAACATATTCATTGATTAACTCAAAAAAAAAAAGTTAGATAGAAAAGGAAAAACGTAACTATATGCAAAAAATAAATAAATACGATAGGACCATTTATACTTATGATGACCAATACAACAGAACCATATCTAATAAATTTATTAATCGACACCGGCTGTTTCCAAACCGATTTAAAAAAGCTATCATAAGACATTTGAGTAAAAAAACCGAAAACTATAGGCTTATTGAGATAGCTAGATTGAAAGAGAATAAATCGAAAACTATAGGTTTTTTGCAATACTTCCTTGTATTTCATAAGTTTTCAAAAAAACAATGCACAATGTTAATTATAATTTTCTACAGTACAATATTTTATTAAACTTTAACCAATTTGGAGTTCAAAAATTTAAAAAAGAACAAACTTCAGATACTTTTAAATTTCTGAAACAGGTTTATGGAGTCGTAAACAATTTTAGATTCGTCATCAGTACGCAAGTACTTTTAGAACACTTTTACCATTATACATCCGTAGAATCAGATATTAAATATAATTTACTTGATGTACCTAAAGGCAGTATTTTAGGTCTATTGGTCTTACTTATACTTGCCACCAAGAATGCCATCAAGAAATGCGTCAAGCATTTCTCATTAGCCATCTAGAAATGAGTCACCATTTGGCCATCTAATGGTGGTTTTCACTTCTTAATGACGTGGGCTGCTTTTGCGATGCTGAAGTTTTACTCTTGTTCCGTATCATATCCAATGTTGAACATCACTGTGGCTCTGATCGTGTTCAACAATAACCTGCGTTATAAAAAATATCTCATTATCGCGACACAGAAACGGATCTGAAGCGACATTTGTGCATCTAATGTCAGTTTTTTAATTTGGTCAACATGGAATAAATTATTTAAAACATATTTTTCAGAGGCTCCTGTAATACATAACATTAAATACACCTATTATGGTGTCGAAGGAGACTTAGTACTCAAGATCCCTTGCAACGTTACTGGATCCCCTGTCCCGAATGTTTACTGGAGTGTGCAAAACAATCCCAGTAAGTTTGGATCAGTCCGTTTTTAAACTGTTTGTTTTTTGTTACTAGTGCATATGTTAATATTACTTACTGCCCTCTTTCATTTAATGGTTACTTGATACATTACTGCCCCACTGGATTATTGGTGGCCTGAATCCAGCACGGTGCAACATCAAGGCCTTCGCAGCGCAAGAGATTATTGTAGCTCTTGATAACCAAGTTGAATTAGGACGCTGATATTCGGGGTTTTTATAGTAACCAAGCTTAAGACCATTACGTTGAACCTTGAAAGACAGTCATTGCAAGCAACGGCTTTTACGCTTTGCTGGCGCATTCTGAGTAATTGAAATTAGCTTAACACAGAAAGTTATTATTTTCCATTTATTTTTGAATTTTGCAGATAAGAAACCAGCGGTGAAAGGTTCTACACTTCAATTAAGTAAACCGGTTAAATTGGATTCCGCTGTGTATGTGTGTCACGCTACAAATGCATTAGGATATGTTAACAAACAGTTTAAAGTCATTATTGTTGGTAAGTAAGTGGCAAGTTGCATGGCACAAAAATATTATCGTAAGTACATTGGAAATATAATAATGGATTAATTAAATCGATTTCAGACTCTTTTGAAGACGATGATAAATTCAGGGGTGGTATACACAAAGTCTACGTAGAAGAAGGAAAATCAAAGACACTTAAGTGCAATGTACCAAATGTTGGAACGGGCTCCGTAAGGTGGTACAAGGTAACATAATATTTGAAGCTTATCACTTATATTATAATTGGAAACCACCCAATAAAATAGATTAAAAAACTGGGTACTGTTAATCGCGATATTAGATACTTTAAATAACGAACACGGATATGATGGTAAAATCGAGAGGCGGCACTAGTTATCGTATGAGTACTAGTTATCTATGTTTGATGTTCGTTGAAACAAAATGAACCCTGATTAAATTTTACTGAAAAAAATATGACAATGTGATTTTCTGTTATTGCTAAATATTACTTAATTGCCGATAGCAAACCAAGTTACGTTACGTTGGTCTAGTAAGTTAGGCTGGTCTAGTCGGGATCACGGCGACTGCCGATCGGTGACCCCGGGTTCAAATTCCACCACGCGCAGCACTGTATTTTAGAAGTCATGTGCGTAACGCTGCTCACTTGAAACGTTGAAAACTTGAAAACACAGTGAGAAAACCGACATGTCTTTAAAGTCATGTGTCATCCGCCAACCTGCGCTGGGCCAGCTTGGTGGATTATGGCCGTGACTATCTCCTTGCGAGAGAAGGCCCCGAGTCGTAGCAGTGGGAACATTTAGTAGGCTGTTTATGCTGCTCGACTAGCGGTCTAGTTTTACCAGTAGCGCTCTAGCGCACCCCTCGGTTTTATCCGTGTAGTTTACGTACTCTTTATTTTTCCACGATAAAAAGTATCTTACAAGAATATACTTACTATTCCAAACCATATTCTAACCGTGTTCTTAATTTCAACTCGATTCGTTCAGTCGTTCCGATCTGATTAAGTTACAAACATCCAACCATGTTTTTTATGTTCTCGTTCTATTTTAAATGTGATAATAAGTTGTTTTTGTGATAATAATTGTGTGTTGGTTTCATGTATTTTAACAAAACGGACATTGACGAGATATGGCAAAAGCGCCCTTACTATGTAGGTGATAGTGATAGGTGTATTTGACATGCAAGTAAATAATTCTATTCCATTCCATTCCATTTTATTCTATTATATTTATACTCTATAACTCTATGCGAGAAAAGGCCCGAGTCCCAGCAGTGGGAACATTTAGTGGGCTGTTGATGATGATGATATTTATACTTTCGCATTTCAAGTATTAATAAGACATATTATGCGGTTTCAGGATGGATTATTATCGGAGCATAAAGGGACCACTTATACGATTGAGAACGCTTCTCTTGATGATGAAAAAAATTATACTTGCCGTGTTAATACAGATGAAGGGTCAATATCAGAAACCTATGTTCTGAATATTGGTGATATCCCAACGTTTGACAATGATCGCACAACAACTATTGACTGGAAACACAATCCTACGGAACTAGACTGCAAAGCTTATGGTAATCCGGAGCCACAGGTGAAGAGTTCATTAAAGTTTTAACATAATATTTAAAAAAAATAATTATCAAGTCTTTATTTTAATCCTTTCAAATTGTTTTATTTTACAGTTTAAATGGGAACATAATGGAAATGTGCTGAAAACGGAAAATAATGCACAAGAAATTGATATCATTGATTGGGGAGAATACAAATGTCAAGTCAGTAACGAAATTGGGAACATCTCTAGAACTTTTAAAGTTAAAACTTCAGGTACCACCTATGTAATTTCTCCAATTTCCATTTTTTTTATTAGAAGTTAGGGAAAAAACAATAACAATAACTCTTAATGCTTATAGAATAGAGCTAAAGCTCTGTTGTCAACGAGCGTATGGGAACTAGAACCCGTATTTTCGCTTGGCCAATACCCAGCGTAAATATAGTAGTAATTTCTCGGTAATGATAAAATAATAGATCCGTTAAATAATTATTACAATAGTGTATATGAAAACTGACGTGGTTATTACACATTTTTATTAAATAGGTAACTCGGGTAACTCACATATGATATAGTGCCCAACGAAAAGGGGTCACGCGCATACATCTCTTGAAAAAGGCTGGTTAAGTTTCAAAGTCCGACTTAAGTTTCAGGACGCACCTGAAACTTAAGTCGGACTGAACTCACTATATCGTACGTTACCATTTCATAATGAGGCCATTTGAAATAGTATATGTATATAATAAGGAAGTTGTGTGGTAATCTAGTGGCGAGATCGTTTGATATCACTATTGAGAGGTTGTGGGATCAAATCTCGTCTACGCCTCTGATTATTTTCCAGGTGCAGCTGTACTAATTTATCATCACCGCTCTCTTTAACGGTGAAGGAAAATATCGTGAGAAAACTGGCATGTTCTTAGAAATATATATCTACTGAGGACGTATGTCTGTCATTCGCCAACCAGCAATGGGACTTGGTGAATTATGGTCTTGACTGACTACTTTTGAGAACAAGTCTCAAGTCCTAGCAGTAGGAATTTAAAAGCTTACGCTTTTGCACTAACTATTAAATTAACATATTCTTAAATTACAGGTTGCTTTATCACAAAGTACATAGGTTCACAAAATCAACCGCTATTAAGTACTACAGATGCACCAACTCAGCCTACTTCGATAACAAACAGTGGTTTATATATAGAAACTAATGCAGGACTCAAATTTTCGTGTCCGAATCCAAAACAAGCATCAAATAAATTTAAAGTACTGCCTGGAAAAAGAGAAATTGTTGCCAAATGTATTGCAGAAGACAAATTTAACGTCGACGGCAAGACCTACAGATACTCAGATCTGCAATGTAATACTAAAGTTGTTCCATCTGTGTCAAGAACAGGACAAACATGTTCTAGTCCAAACTCAGAAATAATTCGTGTAGGGTTTGAAGTCAAAGGATTCTTAGAAGCATACAAAATTTGTTACGATACAAAATTAAATGTACCATTATACGGTATTGCCGTAAATGAAATCGTACCAGATGATTTGAAGTTTACTGTTGACTTGGCCGACTTTACTTGGAGTTCTGTACCAGAGTTGGGTAACGCGAAAACTGGAAATTGGAAATCTGAGAGAAATTGTACATGCTGCTACAAGCAGGGGCAGCTGATAAATGTCAATACGTTAGCACTTGGCCCTATTCAGGACGCAACGTTCAAAGATAATTTAAACGCAATACCTATTTGGAACACATTATGCGACAAAAGTAGAGTAAGTGCTAATTTTTGTTTGAAGTCTGTTATTGCTCTTGTGAAAAACAATTGAACGTAAAATTTACATATTTTCCTTTGTTGAATCTCTGAGTTCAAAATGTATTATTGAATATTTCCTTATTCGATAAGTTTCCGTTACCTAATTTTAGTATATTCAAATTTATTTTCATTGTATTTCATACATATTTATAAGTGTTAGCACTACACCACCGCTTTAGCAATTTTTTTAGCAGATTATACCATAGATATGTTTTTTAATACATTTATGCATATTAGCCATTGATAAAAATAAGGAAAGGAAGATGAGGTACGTTTTAATATGAAAACAACATAATGTGGCGAACATTTCACACAAATACACAACATGCACACAACTACACTTCCATCGTGAGATACGTTTTAATGAATGACAAAGACATCATAACAAATTAGCAGTAGATGGAAATGAGACTGTCAGCCTTCCGGGATCTAACTATGCAATCTAACTTTATCTATCTTCTTGATCTAACTTTATGTAATGTGCAAGTGATCATTTTCAGTTTTTCTTAACGGGCTGACTCTATTAAAATAATCTAATTTTCTCCCAAAAGATAAAAGCCGACTACAATTTAAAGTTAAATTCAGACACTCGAGTAAATTTTATAGGCTATGGCTACGTCATCGTCATCCAGACAAATGAAAGCAAGTTTAAGCATATTAGATTCCGAATTATTTTTTCGACATCTATAAGTAATTAAGTTAAATAAGTTATTGTTTATATTTCAAAAACCGTCTCATCCATTTCAATAGAATTGATATAAGAATACCTCTCAAACATTTCCTACAAAACAAAACACAATCATCAAAATGGATTGACAATTAGCGGAGCGGAGGTTTATAACTTTGTGGCCTCAGATTGAAAACCTTAATAATCTTAATAATAATAATCTTTATTGGTCTGTGAAATTAGGTAGTATGTACATATTAGTTATACATAGATGGTACAAGTCTACATAAATTCGCTAATTTCTACCACAAATGGTATACAGACAATTGAGGATGAGATTGAATAAATGTCAAAATATTAAATTTAAGAAGCTAAAAGATTAAAAAAATAACAAATAAAAACATATTAAGAATAAGAATAAGAATATATTTATTGCTCGCACTGAGTAAAAATAGGTCTTAAAATATAAAAATGTACAACAGTGTACCCTTGACGGGCATGCAACATTAACAAGTAGGTTTTCGATAACAAACATTATTTTGAACAGTTACATACTAAAATAGTTAAACATCTTTTCCATCGTTAAAATACTCTTTTAAATTGTAAAATGCCTTTGTTAGGAGCCATTTTTTTAATTCTCTTTTGAATGTAGACCCATTCAGAAGTTTTATTTTAGAGGGAAGATTATTATAAACTTTGATGGCTGTGAAAAATGAGTTTTTGTGATAGAGTGCGTTATTTGCCTGTGGAACAAAAATATTATTTTATATTTAGTTCGCAACAGGTCGGATCTGCTTGATGTAGTAAAAAAATGGCTTCTATACTGGGTTACAAATATACAAATATGGTATATAAATAAACATGTGAGAGTTAAGAAGTTATGTTCTTTAAATACATTTCGCACAGTATCGAGACTACTCATATTGAAAATTGCTCTAAGACATCTTTTTGCAATAAAATGTAGACTTGGCTTCGACTGAATTTCCCAAAAATGACGCCATAACATAAAAGAGGATAAACATGACCATAATATGCATTTATTGCTATTTTCCTCGATGACACATTTGCTAAAATATACAATGAATCTATATATTTGTTTATTTTGTTGTTCGTTTTAGTAATGTGCGCTTTCCAGTTTAAATTTGTATCAATAGTGACTCCTAAAAAATTAGCTTCTTTTACCATCTCTAATTTAATACCTTTATTTACTACGTTGAGGTCTAGTGGGTGCCGTTTACAGTTTTTGAATTCCATTAATTTTGTTTTTTTTATGTTTTATTAATTAATTAATTCTATTAATTAGACTAAAATAAGAAGATTAGTACACAATGTCTTTGTTAATACATAGGTACATTATGTCATATGAATTCAATTTGTAATTTAGAATGTCAGTTTCGTACGATACATCATTAATTTATTTTATTTTTTTATCAGATAGGAACATGTCAATGCTATAGTAGGCTTTTTGAATTAGAAATTCATTCAACATGATCTTAAAAATCTTGATGTTTTGCTTGCTACGAATGAATTCTGGAATCTTATTATAGATTTCTTAGAACCTCTTTGTGGCGAATCGACAATAACCCTATTAGATTACAAAAAAATATAAGTACACCGGAATTGAGAACCTCCTCCTTTCTTGAAATCGGTTAAAAACTAAATAACAAAAAAAATACTCACACTATGTTACATACCTAACTACTTACACAAGGCACAAATTTTCAATTGTACTTGCACATCACGTTACAAGACGAATACAAATGTTTTCTTACGAAAATAAAGATAATGTTGTAAAAGAAACAATTATGTGGAATTGTAAAATCATAGTAATGCTATAAAATAGACAATAAGTAATGCTTAATTTCCTAATATGTAACAAATAATATGTACTTTTACAGGTTTCTTGGGAACAAGTTGAGAAATCCGTTATGTTTCTGTCGGCATTCGGTTTTAATGAATGGCATTCTTGGACAGGAGCGAGTGAATATCTCTTTAAAGACGGTGGACTCGTTCCTCGATATTTGTGGAAGGTAGGAAATATGTATCTACTTTTGTTTGCAATATAGATAAGGCAAGATGGTAGACTAGATTTTTTATACCTTTGAAATTGGTAATGATGCGACTTGGTGTCTACTGCGCAGTGTAAGTGGTTTATACTTTTAGCGATGTGGTACGCTGTGGTTCTACTTATTTTGGTTGTTGACTACGAATAATGATAGGCAGAAACGTCCGGCGTTCATCACTTCTTGCAACCGACTGGAACGCAAAGAGAGATCACTCTTCCCAACGATGACATAATTCCGTGCGCCTGAAATTTGGGAGCACATCTCATGGCTTATATCGATGGTACTAGTTAAATAATCTTTAAACAATGCTTCATCTTAAGTGAGACAAAGCGCAGATTGATGTTGGCCTAAGCATTATGTGCTGAAGCTCGCCAAACAAAACTTTAACGTCGTTGAGCATAAATATACAGTACAGGACCACACAGACCATCATAATGTTTTTAATTGTCGGATACATATGCTAGCGCTTGACCTTGACATCAAATCGAGAGTAAATCAGTTTCTTTTAGATAAGCACTCGCCATTGTAGACCGCATCTTCACATAACATTAGGCGAGATCACGCTCAAGTGTAAATAAATAATAGTAAAAGAAGTGGGCATATAAAGATATATGAATATGCTTCTGAAATGATTTTATTTGTTTTACAGGTAGTAAAAAGAAACGATAAATTCTCCGTAGTCGTTTTTGTCAACGATGGATCGCCGGTGGACACAGATATTCGCTGCTCGGATACCTGTGATATAATACAGGAGAATCGTGACAAGTTCTTGTACTGCTGTACTCTTGACGAGTTCAGTAAACGTTTTGGTGTGCCTCTGAACACATTCAAAACTGTTTAATATAATAGTTACTTATATTATCTACGCTCAGAAGTACTACTATACATACATTTATAATTTTGAAATTAATTTCTATAACAGGCTAAAATTGTTTTGGTTTCAGTAAATAATATACCATTGTATATTTGTGAGTAGTAAAATACATTTATTTCAATTTTATACAATTAAATTCCAGATGAACTTAATCAAGTAGTTTTATTGAGCAGGAGCCTGTATTAAATAGGGAGGTATATGAAAATACATATTTATTATGAATTACGTATTTTTGAAACGACGGACAAGATGGAATAAATGTTAAATAAATTAGTGGCCCACACATTTACAACCAAAACATGGCACTAAACATACATGTAATGTAATTTTATATAGTTGCTAAAAAAATTATTTGATAGGGTAAAACTAGGTAATACGCCCCACTTTTTTTTAAAATCCAATAAAACGAATTACACTTGAAATATAATCAGACTTTTTATTTAAGGACTTTATTTGGTATTATAAGGAACACTTTATAA
The DNA here is from genome assembly GCA_017562165.1 of Ectropis grisescens. Classification (NCBI taxonomy): domain Eukaryota; kingdom Metazoa; phylum Arthropoda; class Insecta; order Lepidoptera; family Geometridae; genus Ectropis; species Ectropis grisescens. Next base: position 14,009,826 of record CM029781.1, on the reverse strand, counting down.
TCAACTTACTGCCTTATGCAACGAATAATTATCATTTATCGTAACTTAAAAAAAAAAGTATGTGGGGCGTTTTGAAATAGGAGTGTCGGCTAATACGCCTCACTAGAGTTTCAAAATGCCCCACACCAATAACAAAACATTGTAGCGAAAACAATTAAATAATTAAGACACAAACTAGAGTTAATGGCACAAAATCAGTTTCTCATTGAATAACATGTAACTATGTAGAAATAATAATGAGTAATCTATAATATTTATCGACAGATTTACTGCCTATTTAAAATTTAATTGTTTTTGTTCTTGACTTTCTCTCTGGCCTCTTCAAGGTTTTCTGCAGTCCAAGAAGCTTGTTCGTTGTCGGGACATTGTCTGCAATAATAATATTATAAAATTCTTCATGACATGAGTTAATGGGATTTTGTAGGTAACCGTGCCCATTTTAAACCAATTTGATTATGACTATAACAAGAAAAAAATTAAAAATGTTGATTTACCCCCAACTACCTCAGGTTTGTAATTTGTCAAACACTCTAACCCTTTCATTTGATACCCATATTGAGAGATGTTGAGAAGAAATATTTTGTCCGCCATTTTGTAGAGGCGGCCATCTTGAATCGATATTAACCAAACATAGCTAAAACTTCCGCACGGAAACCATTCAATAAAAAACCGCATTGAAATCCGTCCATCCATTTGGGCTCTACGGTTCCACAGACTGCCACATACAGAGACAGACAGACACATAGACAGACAGACATCGAAGTCAAACTTATAACTCCCCTTTTTTAGTCGGGGGTTAAAAATACTTTATGTCTAATACTTACATTTAATAAAAATTATGTTCAATGCTGGGGCGTTTTGTAAAACGACATGTAAGGCATATTGTAAATTTGGGTATACAAAACGCCTCACCAAGGACAAGACGACGCTTTTAAGGTTATAACTCTCCAAACAGTCGAAAAAGAAGGGTTGTTTATTGTATTTTACGGTAGTATCAAAACATTTTAAAAAAAGAAGCAAAGAAAAAATAGTATTTAAAAAAAGCTGACACTTACCAGAAATTGATCTGAGGCAAAAAATCTTCGAATATTTTTTTTTCTTATTGACCGCAGAGAAACACTTGCGAGTATCGGCCATGACACGCGGTCACTGTCGCCTGTGCTTGTGCGCTGCGAGAGCTTCGTACGTTGTGTTAGTGTGCGTGTGTTGAGGTGGGGCGTTTTGTCAAGTGGGGCGTATTACCTAGTTTTACCCTATGGGAAAAGGAATTATAACATTATTATTATATTTTCAATTTCAATATGGTCTAAAGGTAATTCTAGGAACCACTGACAATAAAGGTTGTCTTACAACCCAAATTCTATCCAAACAGAGCTCGTAATTATTATAATGTTTTTGTTCGCTTATCTTTCACAACAGCTGAGCCGATTTGTTTATTATTTATTCTGACCCGCTAACTTCTTACGTATCTGGATAGCTGTTTAAGACGCTTTTAACCGCAAATATGAAATGTGCTGCATGCCTTGGTAAAATAGCTGTAGATAGCGAGGAGTACTTGTGTTGCACTGTGCGCGGTTGTGGCAAGTATTATCATATCTTATGCACTAATGAAACAAAACTTAATGATATAAACGCCAATACGTTTATTTGCACCGAATGTGTCTGCATTGGTAAGAAAGGCGGCGATAACAGCTCAACACCGGTTGGTACGTCTAAGAGATTCCGAGACTGTAACGTTACACTACGGCAGAAGACGGTGCAGGTTCGACAGTCTGACGAGATGAGTAGCGTTGTTGGAGAAAGCCAAGACCTTGCGGGTCTTTTTCGCGAATTACGTGATGAAACAGCGCTGATGAGAGAAAAGCTTTCTAAATCCAATGAGCTAATCGCAGATTACGAGACAAAGCTCCGCGACTCAATCTCCACTATCGCTGACTACAACAACAAACTTTCTCAGTCAGTATCTATCATATCATCATATGAGGCACGAATACAGACATATGCATGCCAAATGGATAGATTATTAAATCAAGTAAAAGAAGCTTCGCATGGCGGCTGTTCCAAAATGACAGAAATAGCGACGACCCAGACGACACCGTCTCACGCATCCGCTGCGGCGACACTGATCCAGCCTGTGCTGGCGGCTGGGGCGTCGGATCGTACGCCATCACTGGCGCCCCGGCCACGTCGTCAGGTCCCAGTTCCATTGTCTGCTGGATCTTCACATAAGAAGTCTGAAATGCAGCTGCCTGCACCTGTTGAAGTATGTCGCCCTAGAACGGATGCAGAGATGAGTTCAATTTCGTTGTTATCTGACGGGGACGGTGCTCAACACTGGTTTGAAGTGAAGAAACAAAAAACTCGCCACCTTACTTCAATGTGTGGTGCGGCTGGGCCATCAGTTACATCCTTAAAAGCCGCGGAAACCAAGCGATACATTCATTTGTGGAATATGGCGTCGGATATTGAAGAGGTGCGCCAATACCTAAGCCAAATGTGCCCAAATGGAACATGTACTGTTGTAGAACTGACCGCAATATGCCATATCCAATATCTAATTAATTATTTGTGTTTTTGGGGGAAATCCCTAGGATTTTAGCAAAAACGCGGTTTATCAAATCTTCCTACGACATAAAGGTACATTTCCTTAACTGTAACGTTAATATTCAATAAATTAATTTGTAATTTAAATACTATTATGTGTTAAAGATAAAGATATATTTATTTGCATACAACATTAGTGAGTTTTGTACAAAATATGTGCACATAGGTGTAATAATAATTTGTATTGCCATATCATGCTGTGCCGGCTAGGCGTACAAATGTCAGGTAGGTAGCAGTCTGCTCATACAAACTAAGGACTAATTTACATTCAATGTTAACTGGTAAAATTAAAAGAAGCATGTCACAGTTACACTAAAACATTACCTAAAAATACTCGCAAAAATAGATGTTTCAAACAAATAATCAAAGTTAATCAAATGTCATCATTAAATAAGAAGAAAAGTGTTCCCGTTCCCATTATTTTCCCGTAACAAAAAGGAGGTTTTAAACTATATTCTGTGTTCCAGAATTCAATCTGACCCGTTCAGACGTACCGACGTAATTAGCAACAAACATCCAAACTTCCACATTCAGAATATTAGTGATATTTAAAACAGAATTTATATCATTTCTGTAAGCTCACTTGACCGCATTGCAACAGGGAAATCACTCGCGGCGTCAAAAAAATTACGGATTCTTTTCATGGAAAGGCATTTCCTCCGAGGCTACTCTACCGTATTATCTTTTGCGGTAGGGATAAAGCTGGGAACCCGGACTTAAGTTAATAATATCACGGGATAGAACCGAGATTATCTCAGTAATAAATAACTGTATCTTTTTTCGGGCGTGGAATAAGCAGAACAAATTCCCATTAAACAATGAATGATGAGACCAATCCTTACTACGTTAAGTGCTATTGAATTTTATTATGACACAAAAACAAATGAGTGATTAGTAAAACTTAAGTTACGTACGTACTTAACATTAGTTTCTCATTGTATACACAACGAATCCGAAACTTGAAATTGGAAAACTCCTGTGAGATTTGAATAGTTGTTTATCGATTGCGTTATTCAAACGTTTTCACAAACTTCTTTTGATAATTATAGAGCAGGAATGTGGGATTTTCGAAAACTACTGGGTTAAGAATAAGCCTACATGTAGATAAAACCAGAACTGAGACTCGTTGTTATTTTTGCCGTTGTTATTTTTGTAGGTTACCCGCTACCGATCGCAGTCCGACGGCGTTGAAACGTTTTTACTAAAAGTGAAAATGGTCCGTAAATACAACGCTTGAGATGTGTTCGAGGGATTGTATTAGCAGTGGCATAATTTGTCAGAGAACTAACGTCGCCAAAGTACAGTACATTACCAAACTGCATTGGTAGTGAGTCGGTCATATCTGTCGCGGACCCGATAATCGTTGGGGTAGAAGGAGGGTCGAGACCACGAAAGACACTGCTGGTAGTTGATAACGTTAGGCTGGGGATTGGACTGAGTGGCCTAGAGAGCCTATTATGAGAGATACCTAGGGAGAGTACAAGCCGAAGACTACGAAGACGATCTTAAACGAATAGTTATGTTTTTGTAGTAAACTCGTAATATTAGATAATCTTATCGAAAATAACAATGTACACTATCTTATTGTAAGCCTTATCATTAGTCGTGATATACAATACATATGATCAATCAATCTCGCTACCGAAACCCCAATACAAACATTTTCTATCACATTTCTTTTAATCTCGAAAAATCTTTCGGCAAAGGGAAGGCCCGAGAGGTCTATTAATCAGATGTCAAGGCACATTCGTATTGAAAGAGGCGTTTCCCTAAACTAACGCAAACCATGAGAAAAGATGGGGAAAATGTGTCGCACTGACCTCGATATAAGAATCTTTTCGACCTACGCTATTATGCTGTGAAAGATACACAAAAACACGGAAATCGGGGAATCTTTTAGGTTTTTTTATAAATTTTTTTGGGTACATTTTGTCAGATTACGATGTGGGCAGAGATCCATTTTTGAAATTTTCCTGTTTGTTGGTAAATAGCTTAATAAAATGTAAATGTATCTAATGCAAAGACTTGTGTCTTTGAATTTTTTGACGAGTCAGCCATTGAAAATTTCTTAAAGGTTTTTGACTGGCATAAGTCTTGAGGTAATAATTTAAGCACGGTGATTAATGACATCCTTAACCCGTACGCTGCAGACGAACAATTCCAAATTACAAAGTTATAAAAATGAAAAACACGCTTATATTATACACGCTGTGTTATTTCAGATTACAATCTCTTTGTGTTCCAAATTTCAACTCCGATCCGTTCAAGTGCTCCGATGTGATTGATCAACAAACATCTAAACTTCCGCTTTTGTAATATAAGTATAATGATATTTGTGTAATAGAGTTTTCTTGACGATACAAATGCTGAATATTTCTACAATATCTGAATCAACTTACTCAAAAAATGTAGAAGTTGTTGTCTAGTAAAAGCCTTCAGTAAATGTTTGAAATACGGCGTTTAATGACATCCTCAACCGGTGCGCTGCAGATGGACAATTGTTCTGTAACAATTTTCACGCTTTAATCGCTTTCCTGAACAATTTTCCGGTTGGGTGTCGAGCGCACGCTACTTGTTGTTTTGTGCGGGAAATAAGCTTTTTGTTCTCTTTGCCGTTATGAACATTTAAAAGCGAAATAATAATGGTATCATTGCCTCTCTTTTTTTACTATATCGGACTACTTGAAGCTAGAAAAAAGCAACACTCTTTAGTGATTAATTTTCAAAAGATTACGAGTTTTGAATCCGCTTGATGAATAATAACAACTAAGCTGGTATGGACTGAGTAGATGAATCTCTGGTAAAGCGACATCGTTTTATGATTGACGTTTAAAACTCTTCATTATCATCGTTCAACAAGAACATAATTAAAAATTTTGACTAACCCCCGACTACCTCAGATTTGTTATCTTAACAACATTCTACTAGTCAAGCCATTTGATACCCATATCGAGGTAGTTGTGAAGAAAGAAATGTATTTCGCCATTTTGTAGTAGCGGCCATCTTGGATTTGAAATTTGTCATAGTGCAAAGTATTCTACTAATTAAGACCTTTCGTTTGATACGCATATTGAGGTAGTAGTGAAAAAAATAATGTAATCCGCCATTTTGTGGTGGCGGCCATCTTGGATTTGATTTTTTTATAGTGTATAGTATTCTACTAGTCAAGCCCTTTTATTTGATACCCATATTGAGGTAGGTTGTGTAGAAATATTTTGTCCGCCATTTTGTGGAGGCGGCCATCTTGAATCGATATTAACCAAACATAGCTAAAAACATCCGCACGGATATTAACCTTCAAATAAAAAAAACCGCATTGAAATCGGCTCATCCGTTTGAGCTCTACGGTGCCACAGACAGACACACAGACAGACATCGACGTCAAACTTATAACACCCGATTTCCGATTTCGATGCGGTTTTTTTTTATTTGAAAGTTAATATCTGTGCGGGTGTTCTTAGCTATGTTTGGTTAATAACGATTCAAAATGGCCGCCTCCACAAAATGGCGGACAAAATATTTCTTCACAACGTACCTCAATATGGGTATCAAATGAAAGGGCTTGACTAGCAGAGTACTATACGCTATAAAAAATTTCAAATCCAAGATGGCTGCCACTACAAAATGGCGAATTATATATTTTTTTTCATTACTACCGCAATATGGGTATCAAACGAAAGGACTTGACTAGTAGAATACTTTGCACTATGACAAAATTCAAATCCAAGATGGCCGCGATTACAAAATGGCGAATTACATTTCTTTTTTCACAACTTCCTTAATATGGGTATCAAATGAAAGGGCTTGACTAGTAGAATGTTGTACAGATAACAAATCTAAGGTAGTCGGGGGTTAATCAAAAATTTTAATTTTGTTCTTGTATTGTAGTAGTATATTAGGCGTCGTCGGTCGTCTTAGTATAGTATGCTGAGTGCGAGTTTTGTCGATAACAAAACGAGTTGTACCGTGAGCGCGTAAACTTAACATTTGTGTGAAGATCTCTGGCACCGCTAGACGCGCTATAAATTTCTTCATACAAATACCATTTTTACGTAATCGCGGTAGAACGCGTTTTGTTGTTGATGAAACTCGCACTCAGCATACAGAAACGATCGCATTGTTTGACTAGGTCGTAGTGGGCGTGTGCTAGTCGTACGAAAGATAGTAAGTACTTGTCGAGTACTACGTAAATTTCGCTCAAATGCGACAGCAAGACCTCGATGCCAAGATCTAAAAATACTTAAAAAAGTTATATCGTTAAACAGTTTTAAAATATACACACATTGTATAGAAATATTCCGTGGAAGCCTCTGTATAGTACATAATTCACCTACAAATATTTTTTCCTGTACTTCTACCGGGAAACCGCTACAGGGCAAGCAATCGTTACAAAGTCAACAGCGTACCTTTTCCCCGGTATAAAGTCCACAACACAACGGCTATTTAGTATTCGTAAGTAAAATAATTGCCTTTCCTTGCATAAAGAGTTTGTAGTCCCCAGAAGGCGCTGGCGGCATTTGCTCAAAGTATCCTTTGATGGGAAATGTACTGCTCGTATGCGGTCCGTTCCGGGTTGTTAGCTGCTTAGACACTACTTACGCTGTTTTCAACTGAGTTTTTCGGATAAGGAGTTTTTATATTCAATTAATTTTGTTTTAAAAGGTAAATAATTATCTTGGGCGATACTTTTTACACAATATGTAGCCTCATACTTTTTTTCAATTAGGAGTGACGAGACAAGCTAGCAATATTCCTGCCCATAACAGCCAGTGTCACGCAGCTATTGAAACATAAAGAGTCCAAATCATTACCATACATAATCATAAAAATATTACTATAGGAGGATACACAACATAATTATACCTAAATAAGAACTTACGTCTAAGATTTTATGCGAGATAAAAAATCATTTTGGAGAGCCAAAATTGTGTAAGTAGAGTAAGTACCTACATAAACTTCATGCCTAATATCAAACAAAAATTCAATCAAACAATATGAAAGAAATAAATATACATAAAGTTTCCATAATAAAAAACAATTTCGCGGAATGAAGTAAGAATTTCTTTTAAGCCTTGTTTATTTTCGAAGCTTTGATTTCGTATCGGTAATCGAAACAGAATGTTTATTTGTACAAATTAAACGTTTGGAAACATTTCGTTTTTGCAGTAGCTTTCCGAGAATATTATATTTAGAAATGCCATAAGTATGAATCACAATGGTTTCACAAGTTAATTGTATCTTATAAATATACCTATTTATTTGCTTCAAAACTACACAAAACAGTTTGTACCAATGTCAATGTAATGTCTATTCCATGTAGAAGTATATTGGTAACTTAGAAAAACCCTGTGTGATGGCGTCCAAAACCTTATATGAAATGAAAACCAAATTTTATATGATATATGCTAATTTTATGAAAACTAACGTGGGTTAACGTGGTTAACACATTTTAAATTAATACACGGATAAGTCACGTATGATGTAGTCAGTCTTCTTTAAAACTTAAGACTGACTGGACTGACTATATCAAACGTGAGCTACGTGCGTGTGTACTCATTAAAAAAAGATGGTTAATTTATAATAATAATCAAGTTAGTATACTTTTCACAAGTTAATTGTATCTAATAAATATACCTATTTATTTGCTTCAAAACTACACAAAACAGTTTGTACCAATGCCAATGCAATGTTTAATGTCTAGTCCATGTAGATATTGGTACCAAAACTTGGAAAAACCCTATGTGAAAACCCTGCGCCAAAAGTTGATGGTAATTTTTTTATGATATTTTTTTTATGATTATGATAATTTTATGAAAACTAACGTAGTTTAACGTAGTTAACACATTTTAAATTAATACACGGATAAGTCACGTATGATGTAGTCAGTCTTCTATAAAACTTAAGACACTTAAGTCGGACTGGACTGACTATATCAAACGTGAGCTACCTGCGTGTGTACTCATTAAAAAAAGATGGTTAATTTACAATAATAATCAAATTATTACACTTAATGAAGAAAGAATAGCATAAACAGCCCACTAAATGTTCCCAATGCTGGGACTCGGGCCATCTCTGACAAAGAGAGAAAGAGTTAGGCATAACTCACCAAGCTGCCAAGTGTGAGTTGGTGCATGACGAAAGATTCGAGGGGCATGTCGGTTTCCTCATAATGTTTCCTTTCACCATTTTAAGTTAGCGGTATTGCGCATTATGACTTTGAAAGGGTAGTTGTGGGTTTGGGATTTGAACTAGGGACTCCGATCAACAATCCCCGCTCTCCCGACAAGATCAGCCTTAACTTCATTAATTAATAGGATAACTATTATTTTATTCGAACTTTTTGTCGCAGATTTACTTATTTATACATTTTATATGTAAATAATAATATAATAGGTATCTAATTTTTTAATAGAAGTACATATACATTTCAAGACGAAACTGTCTTGTCAACCTATTTGATATTGCTTTCCGGTTTTCGTGTGTGGTTACTGTTTTTCGCCATGTCAATAATATAAGTCCACTGAGTCTATAAATGAATAAAAACTAATTACTTACGGGATATTCACGATTCTCTAATGAACGCTCATTCCACCATACAACCACGGTAAACTCTCCGTTATGTTTGCACATTACGGCTTGGTAGTTACGGTACCTATTAATTGTTTAAAATGAAGTTTAATTATTATTGAAGTGAGCTTGCTTATGTTTCTGTATATCAATTTGTATCTACAAACGTAAACGTAAATCAGAATTCCTTGAGACATTATTAATATATACATACTTCATTAACGTAGGTATACCGTGAAGACAATCGTATTCAATTAGGCTGAACAAAGATATAATTGTGCGTACAGCGCGTAACTACAGTTTGCTACGTTGCGAATTTAATACGTATTTGTAGAAATTAGTTAAACTTACTCAGCTTAGTGTTTACATTCCTCGTCTCCGTATTCACAAATAGGTATCTTATTCCATCTTACGGTTACTTGATAGATATCGTTTTTAGCCCCCGACCAAAAAGAGGGGTATTATAAGTTTGACGTCGATGTCTATCTGTATGTCTGTGGCACCGTAGAACCCAAACCGATCGACCGATTTTAATGCACTTTTTTCGAAAAGTTAGTTTCTATGCGGTGGCTCTTAGTTATGTTTGGTTAATGTTGATTCAAGATGGCGGCCTCCACAAAATATCGGATAAAATCGTGAGCTTTTGGGCGTTACTTTGACATCCACGCTCAACTTTGGCTCGTATATCGAGTCCAAGGCTAAATTAGCTGCCAAAAAACTAGGTGTCCTCTCAAAGGTGCGAAGGTACTTCAACTCTGAACAGTTGCTCACATTGTATCAAGCACAGATTCGCTCTTGTATGGAGTACTGTTCGCACCTTTGGGATGGATCGGCTAAGTATCAGCTGGAGGCCCTGGAATCGATCGAGAGACGTGCCAAAAGGCTCATAGGCAATGACTCTCTTCTGCGAAAAGACTACAAAGTCTTGATCATCGCCGAAAAATGCCAGCCTACCGGTTTTTATCGGATACACTTTGGAGAGTGTGCGACTGATTTGCATGATCTGATACCACCTTGCCCTTTTTTCTATCGGAATGCTCGTAGCTCGAAAAAGCGACATCGTTTCATGGTTGAAGTTCCAAAGACACGAACGAAGAGATTTGACTCTACTTTTGTGATAAGAACGTCTAGGCTGTGGAATACGTTGCCTGAGTGGGTTTTCCCCGATGGTTACAATCTTTGTGTCTTCAAATCGAGAGTGAATCGGTTTCTTCTAGGTAAACACGCTCCATCGTAGACCGCATCGTCGCTTAACATCAGGCGAGATGGCGGTCAAGTGTAAACCTATAAAAGTTAAAAAAAAAAAAAAAAGTCGAAAAAAAACATTTTTTTGAGAAATTCTGTTCTTCGTCTTAATTTTGTGTGCTCGTTGTTGTTCTCTTTAATTTATCATTCGATAAACTGGCTGCGCCTCCGTGGTGTATCCGCGATTTAACAATAATTAACTTTAATCAGATTAAGAGTAGCTTATATGTTATGCACGTTGTTATTTTAAAACTTTTCGGTATATTGTTTCTTTTTAGGGTTCCGTAGGCAAATGGCAAAATACGGGGTCCTTATAGATTCGTCCTTTCTGTCTGTCTGTCCGTCCCTATGTCAGAACCACTTTTCTCCGAAACTATAAAACTATACTATTGAAACATGGTAAGTAGATGTATTCTGTGAACCGCATTAAGATTTTTATACAAAAATACAAGAATACCATACATTTTGGGGGTGTTAGAATTGAAACTTAAAAAAAAAAAACATTAAAACCTGGGTTATCTATGATAAGGTTTTCAAAAATTATATTGAGGTTTCTAACATGTTTTTTTCTAAACTGAATAGTTTGCGCGATAGACTCTTCCAAAGTGGTAAAATGTGTGTCCTTCCCCCCCTGTAACTTCTAAAATAAGAGAATGACATTACCATGTAAACTTTCAACGAAAATTGGTTTGAATGAGATCTAGTAAGTAGTTTTATTTGAATACGTTTACATTCACTATTGTTAAAATCTGGTCAAAGTAACATCGAACTACAAGAACTATTATATCATGTTACTTGCTGCTACGGAAGCCTTCATGGGTGAGTCCGACTCGCACTTGACCACTTTTATTAAACTTTAAGTGCAATAAAGAGTTTATCTCTCTATCTAATGTAACATACTTACCAAGTATATAATTTTGTTCAAATATGTTCAGCTGTTACAGAGATGAGAATAAACATACACACGAACAAAGTTCCAAAATTTAGTATTTATAATTGTGGTGCGATGACAATATTTCCTATTAGCTTTTAAGGATGATTAGTGCTTTAATAAGTCTGTATGTATTATACGGAATATTTTGATGTAAGTTACAAGTAGTTACTAATAATAGTACAATCAGGAGTCGCATTACCTATTGAACCACTTCCGATACTGAAATCTGTGCTTTCAGTGTTTACGGGATTCTGCGTATTTACATGATAAACTAACGGCCGAAAAAAAGTTTACAACTAAAGTCCCAGTCAGGGTTAACATGTTCAAAATCAAAGTCAAACAATAATTATGTCACACAATACAATAGAAAAATATTTTATTGTGTCACCAAATACAACACTGAAAATAAAATGTATCATTACAAATCAATTATTTTGGGCACAAAAGGCCAACTTATCGCTAATAACGTTATCTTGCAGACATAACATTTATGTTATTATTTATTAACTAGCTGAACCCGCTACTTCGTTCGCGTAAGCAGATGTTACGGACTTATACATTAGTTGAAAGTACGTCAAACTTAACTAAATTTGGATAAGTAGCCATTGAAAACCGGAGAGATTTTGTTTTTTCACAAAAAAATGTAATCATATCATCTTTATTATTCTTCTTTAAACAAAATCAAACATACTTAATAAGTAGGTTTCGTACTAACGAACATAGCCGCAATTGTTAAGTTTGTAGGATTTTATAGGATTTATTATGAAAAGTCTGAGGCTGTTGTGCATGATCTTATACCTAATTATCTCTTTTTCTCTAGCTGTTACCTGCGACTTCGCCCGCGTAAAATTTTGAATGAAGCCTTCAAAATGATTAATTTTTTTTGAATTTTAATGTTACGCAAGCAAGTTGAACCTATAAATCAAAGCAAAATATAAGTGAAATGTTAATGTATAAATTTAATTGTAACACAGAAAAAGAATCAAAGAACGAAAGGATCCAAATTCGGCATAAAAATCATTTTAGCCGCAAAAAACTCATTAGTACAATTTAGAATACCAGTAACGCCACCTAGTGATGAAAGAAAAAATACATACCACAATAGCAAAACATTGATTTAAATGGGGCTTAGTATTTAAGATTTAAACTGACATTAGCGCCATCTAATGAGAATATAACGTTGCGTGTTATTTTGATTGTGCATCCAAAACACCTTTATTATCTACGCCAAAACGGGTGCATATAATTAATATAATAATGAAAATATAGACTTATTACCCCATGTCAAATCTGCGTTTCGTATGTCAAACCAGTTCGTTGTGTCGTTTTGACGTTAATATTTGTTTCCTTAGGGCCACAGATTACATATCTCCTTAGGGTTACATACCTCCTCCATGGTTCTATTCGGGATGATAGGTAGTGTATGTGGTATTTCAGACTATAAGCTATCTCTGTTTCATTTTTCTACCAAATTTGCTTAGTATTTCTGACGTCACAGTAACCTATAAGTAACCGATTTGCTATTTTTTAGTACAAACTAAGTACGTGTGTTTCGAATTCCTTCCGAATGTGTTCAGCCGTTCCCACGTTGTCCTGTAAATATTATGAATGTCAATGTTTGGATGTTTGTTACTTAATCATGGCGGAACGTATTTAGTGATCGGGTTGAAATTTGCAATACAATTAGATTATAGTTTGGAAGAACACATTGGCTAAGCATTGCTACTTAGGCTACTGCTACTGCCTAAACTAAGCCAAGATATAATGTGTTTCAAATTGTAACTCAATACATTCCGCCGTTCCAACGTAATTGAGCAGCAAAAATTTAAACATTGGCATATTTGTATAATATTGGTAGGATAGGATTTTACAAAATTTTAGAAAAAATAAAACCGGTCAAGTGCAAGTGGGACTCGCGCGCGAAGAGTTCCGAACCTTTAGCAAATAAACGGCTTTAATTGTATGGGGGCCCGCTTCATAATTTATTTTAATTAATTTCTTTTAAAGAGAACATAAAACTAAATATTATGTGAATAGTTAAAGCGTCTGTGACGGGTACGTTATTAGTATCGAGCAAGAAACGGTAAAAAATATGACTTTGTACGGGAGCCCTCTTAAATAAATATTTATTTTATTTTAGTATTCTTTGTTAAGCTGGCAATAGAAATACATCATCTGTGAAAATTTCAACTGTCTAGCTAACACCGTTCTTGAGATACATCCTGGTAACAGACGGACGGACGGACGGACAGCGAAGTTCCAATAATAGGGTCCCGTTTTTACCCTTTGGGTACGGAACCCTAACAACAGTCTGCTTCGGTCACCGAAGCTTGTTAAACACTACCTTTAAATTTCAAACAGTATTTGGATTGAAATAATACGTTTTCTAATAAGTTACAGCTGACCTAGTCAGGAGATCGGCGACTGTCGATACGGAGACCCAGGGTTCAAAACCACGCCCACGACTATCTTTTCAGAGTCATGTTCGTAATGCCGGTAATTAAAACGGTGAAGGAAAACATCGTGAGACAACCGACACTGGGCCAGCGTGGTGGATTATAGCCTTGACTCTCTCCTTGCGGGAGAAGGCCCCGACGCCCAGCAGTGGGAACATTTAATGGGTATTTATTATGCTAATATGTTTTCTCCTAAAGAACAAAGATCTACTTCAATGACAGGTAATTTAATTCTGTCATTTGACTAAATTTTATAAGATGCTATGGCTATGTCGTACAGATAAATTTAAGCTGATTTTAGTTTTATGTTGATATTTGAAAAACTACGTCCCTGTTTTCGATATATGAGATCACCTCTGAAGTATTTTCTACCAAACAAAAAAGGAATTATCAAAATCAACTAACAATTAGCGGAGTTATCGCGTAAAATCAAACCAAATAAAAAAACGTGCAACCCGATTGAGAACATCCTCCTTGTTTGAAGTCGGTTATAACCGAATGATGTTTGTTTTTCCACACAAAAATATATTTTTGATAATTATTCTTTCATTCAAGACGACGCGACGCGATCACGTGGTCACGTTCTAGAATCTAGAATCTAGATATTCTGTGGATCGTCTGTGAGACACAGAATACTTAGAAGTTAGTATGTACAGAACGCGCCGCGCGTGTCGTTATTATTAATGTTTGTGTAATTTCCGAACCACCATACCGATAATGTTCAAATTTTGACGGGCAGTATTAAAAATGTGGTCTTTCTAACAAAAAAAGAATTAATGAAATCAAACAACGCAAACATGAGTTATAACCAAATACACATTCTGACTTTCACCCCCTCCCACAAGAAAACCGATCAGAGTTTGGGGATCAAAAGTAGCCTACAGCAATCTCCTTAGTATAAACTAAAGTCACGCCAAGTTTCAGCTGAATTGAATCAGTAGTTTCGGCGTGATGCGTGATCCCTATACAAAAGACAGACAGACAGACAGACAGACAGACATGAAAGAAAAAAAATGCAGATTTGCCATCAGTATCGAAAATAGAGTCCTCCAAAAAAAAAATTTTCAAAATATCTTCAATGTACAGAATTCAACCCGTTACAGTTTTATTATAAGTATAGATATAGATTAAATAGTAAAAGTAAGGTTCAGTATATTATAGTTTACTAAAATATAATATAATATATATTACTAATTACTACCATAACTAACACTTACTAACATAAGTAATACTAAAACATAAATTATAATATGTAGTTTAATAAGATATAATATATTATAGTTATATTTGTTAACATATTATGTTATATGTATACAAATGTAACACAATTAATATCCAACATATTTCAAGCAGATATCACAAATAATAAATTTTTGTTATAAACAATCAAATACATATAAAGATGAAAATACACAAACAAAAATTAGCAAAAAGTGATAATAGTATATTCTTACTCAATTAATAGAATTTTACTTTTCACTATCCATAAATTTATTTCGAGAATTTAACTAGCAGTAACTATGTATATAAAAGAATAGTCAACTGTGGTGTCAAACAAGTTTGAATGTAGTCAGCGGTACGCCAAAACGTTCATTGAACTGTTCAAGAGAACAGCAGTACAAGAACTTGTCATCATTCTTTTCAATAAAGTCACAGGTTGTGGAGCAGCGAATATCTGCGTTCACGGGCGATCCATCATTTACGAAGACGACTACGGAGAATTTATCATTTCTATTTACAACCTGCAAAAAAATAAGTAAGCACATTTAGAAAAACCATAATACTCGATTTGAATGAGTACTCAAAGATGCTAATATCAATAATACCATTTTGATGGCAAAAAAGGTTTACTTTCAGATGAAATTTACTTCTGATTTAGAAATGTTAATGAGGCGATTTTAGAAAAAAAACAACTCTAAATAACGTATTAGATTTCTGTAGTGCGTTTAGGGGATTACCAGTCTCCACCAGTCTGTGATCTCCATGAAATCGCATTCAAAAATTTTATCCACGCTTCCGCATAATTCTGGGCTACACACTCTTCGGCGGTTTCATAAATTCCAGTTATAAGATTTTAATTTCCTCATTTCCTAAGGTTGTTATAATCTTTTAGTATAACAGGCTAGCGATTTCATTTTTGTTTTTTTTCTAAGTAGGTACAGATGTACAAGTTAATCATTACCACTGGCGTTAACGGTCAAAGTAAACAACATCATGCAAAAACCAGAGTAACCCAAGAAAAAACATTTTTCGAGGACATGTGGCATTCATCAGCATTGGCTAATAATTATTTTAGGCATTCACCAGCATTAGGCTAATAATTATTTTTATTATTTATGTCGAAAATTTGTATTATTGATTTTATTACAGCTAGAGGTGTACAACGTTATTGGTCATTAGCCTGCATGATTTCAAGGACATTGTAAGTACATTAAACATGTAAAATTTTGTTTACAGGTTTAAAAAAATCGTATTGTATTCGATACAATATATAAAGGTTTATATTTTCCCTGTTTTTAAACCCCGACCAAAAAAAGGGATGTTATAAGTTTAACGTCGATGTCTGTCTGTCTGTCTGTGTGTGTGTCTGTCTGTGGCACCGTAGAGCTCAAACGGATGGGCCGATTTCAATGCGGTTTTTTTTATTCAAAGGTTGATATCCGTGCGGGTGTTTTTAGCTATGTTTGGTTAATATCAATTCAAGATGGCCGCCTCCACAAAATGGCGGACAAAATATTTCTTCACAACCTACTTCAATATGGATATCAAATGAAAGTGCTTGGCCAGTAGAATACAATACATAATAACAAACTTCAAGTCCAAGATGGCTGCCACCACAAAATGGCGAATTATATTATTTTTTCACTACTACCACAATATGGGTATCAAATGAGAGGGCTTGACTAGTAGAATACTTTGCAGTATGACAAATTTCAAAGCCAAGATGGCCGCTACCATAAAATGGCGAAATACATTTATTTTTTTCACAACTCCCGTAATATGGGTATCAAATGAAAGGGCTTGACTAGTAGAATGTTGTACACATAACAAATCCGAGGTAGTCGGGGGTTAATCAAAATGTTTAATTTTGTTCTTGTTGGACAGAGAAAATACACTTTTTAACTAAAACCATCGAACTCTTTGCAACAAGAGTGCACTCTCTCTTCTACACTCGATAAAAGAAGTGCCGATGCGAATAGAGCTAAACAGTGCTAGAGGACAAAAAATACTAAAAAATAAACTATTTTTAACAAAAAATTAAACCGACTTCAACACCACAAATAGGCACTCAAAAGCGAAAAATAATTTAATATAGGTAATTAATATAACCGCTACTCACTCATCCATATAAAGTCGGTGCCAGTCTAGTTAAAAAGCTAGTAGATAGATACTATGTACGAGGTAGTAAGTAGGCATAGGTATATCTATCTATACTTATTACAGTTGGCTGGCACCGACTTCATATAGATGAGTGAGTAGCGGTTATATTAATTACCTATATTAAATTATTTTTCGCTTTGAGTGCCTATTTGTGGTGTTGAAGTCGGTTTAATTTTTGTTAAAATAGTTTATTTTACCCTTTTAGTGCTAAACAAGTTTTCATTAATGCATTTACACGATTTCGTATTGACAGGGTCGAATTTCATAACTTTGTGAAATCTACAAATATGTCACCCAGACGAATTAATCTTAAAATGAAAAAACCGCATCGCAACCGGCCCATCCGTTTGAGCTCTACGGTCACTACGGTGCCACAGACAGAGGACAGACAGATATATTTTTGGTCGGGGGTTAAAAAGTATAGCCTTGCTTTCGATTATATTGTCCAAACGAGGTAGAGGAGATGTTCAATATGCAGCTCGAGATATAGATGATTCTAACTCGAAGGTCGATAGCGCGTGTTATTTTACTAGTGGCGCCATCTAGTTTGCTAGGGCTGTACTAATGGTTGGTAATCAACAAAGATGTAATCAAGTTTGTTGTATGCCAGCCCTCCTTAAATATTTATTTTGTTTTATTCTTAGTATTTGTTGTTACAGCGGCAATAGAAATATATAATCTGTGAAAATTTCCACTGTCTACCTATTACCGTAACAGACCTACAGACCTACAGACGGATGACGCAATCACTATGTCGTCGAGGTAAATTTTAGTTGTTTTTGTTCATATTTCGAAAACTACTACACCGATTTCGATAAGATTTATATGGGACCACCTCTGAACTATGATCTACCAAACAAAACAAGAACCATCGAAATTGATTGACAATTGGCGGCGCTATCGAGTAACATACATACAAAAAAAAAAAAAAAAAAAAAAATGATACAACCGAATAGAGAACCTCCTCCTTTTTGGAAGTCGGTTAAAAAAGGATATGTATAGAGTTTTAACAAACGTTGTAGAACAAGTATTGTTTATAACAAATATACAGAAAATGCTCTTATATGGATGCAGACTGATTACCAGTTACCCTGTAAATTTTGATCCTAGTTTAATAAAGAGATTTTACCTAGTATATAGTAAAAATTCATTTTAATATATTTACCAAAGAGAAAAATTAATGTGAAAAGTCCGGTGGAATGATTTTTAATTTAAAAAAAAAGTTATAATTAGCTAATGCTTTTATGTTTTTACGATTTTTTTTACGAACTACAAAGGGGTATTATGTATAGGCATTTATATCTACCGCGTGTCTCGATTGCCTCACATGTATGCCTTGACAAGTTCAAGCTAAGTGAATCAAAGTACTAGCAGCATCCAATATAATATTACAGAAACCCTTTGAATCCACTTTTGACTCAAAAACTATTTCATAATATGTAAAGTAATTTTACCTTCCACAAATATCGAGGTACGAGCCCACCATCCTTATTGTTATATTCACTTGCTCCTGTCCAAGAATGCCATGTCTCAAAACCCATAGCTGACAGTATTTTCACAGATTCTTCTATCTTTTCCCAAGACACCTGTAAAAGTATTAATAACATTTTAGGAAAAATCGATCAGCTATGTTTTGCCAAATGTAGAATAGTAGTAAGTAGTTGTGATCACTATCATTTTCTGGGAAAATATAATTTCTGTTTGTCGAATAACTAGGAGTAAATGCAAGACAAAATATTAAGTAAATTAAGAATAATAAGTGCTACATACTCTACTGTTATCGCACAATGTAGTCCATATAGGTACGGCGTTCAAATTATAAGTGAACGTTGCATCTTGAACAGGGCCAAATGCTAAAATATTGGCATTTATCAGCTGCCCTTGCTTGTAGCAACACGTGCAATTTCTCTCTGTTTTCAAATTGCCAGTCTTCGCATTACCCAACTCTGGGGTAAAATTCCAAGTATGATCGGCCAAGTCAACAGTATACTTCAAATCTTCTGGTACGAGCTCATTTGCGGAAATGCCATACAATGGTACATTTAATTTTGTATCGTAACAAACTTTGTACGCTTCTAAGAACCCATTAACTTCAAACCCAACTCGAATTATTTTTGAGTTAGCATCATAGCATTTTTCTTCTGTCCTTATCACCGATGGAACCACTTTAGTTTTACATTTCAGATCTGAGTATTTGTAAGTGTTTCCATTAACATTGAATCGGTCTTCTGAGATACATTTTGCAATAATTTCTCTTTTTTCTGGCAACATTTTAAAGTTGTTTGATGAATGCTTTGTATTTGGGCAAGAAAACTTAACTTCTGCGTTCGTTTCTATGAATACACCATTGTTTTTTATCGAAGTAGGCTGCGTTGGGGCATCTATGCTACTTATTAGTGGTTGATTTTGTGAACCTACATATTTTGTAACGTAACAACCTGTAATTCAAAAACAAGTAAATCAATAAAGTTATTAAGATTAATTTTGTATTGTTGTTGATAGAAACACCAAAAAATAGACGTTTTTTTTTATTTTGCTTAACAACAGGAAAGGAATTGTTTGCTCTGTATGTGCAATTACGTACCCGATGTTATAACTTTAAAAGTTCTAGAGATTTTTCCGATTTCGTTACTAACGTGACATTTATACTCTCCCCAATCCATTACATTCATTTCTTGTACAGTATATTCCGTTTTAAGCACATTTCCGTTATGTTCCCATGTAAACTGAAAAAAGAATATAAAAATATTAGAAAGAATCGTAAAATTATAAAACAGATATTAAGCTAAAAAAACAAATTCTTTCCTCACCTGTGGGTCCGGATGACCATAAGCTTTGCAGTCTAATTCCATAGGATTGTGTCTCCAGTCAATAGTTGTTGAGCGATCATGGTCAAACATTGGGATATCACCAATTGTCAAAACATACGTTTCTGATATTGACCCTTCTTCTGTATTAACACGGCAAGTGTAATTTTTCTGATCGTCAAGAGAAGCGTTCTCAATAGTATAAGTAGTTCCTACATGCTCCGATAATAATCCATCCTGAAGATTTCAAATTATATTAGGTACCTATTATCGTCAAACATGGGGTACATTGTCCTATTTTCAGTGAAAATAAATCCAATTCCTTTTTATTTTAAAATAAAATAAAATAATAAAATATCTCCCTTGTACAGAATTAGAAATGATTTAATTTATTTCATTACCTCGTACCACCTTATTGAGTCTTTTGTAACGTGTGGCAGGCTGCAATTAATCGTCTTTGATTTTCCTTCTTCTACATAGATTTGATGAATGGCACCCTTGAAATTATCGTCATCTTCAAAAGAGTCTGAAAATTATTTTATTTATATACATTTAAACCAATATAAATAGGTATTGGTGGACAATTCACACACCATTTGACCCCAAACCAAGCAAATATTTGCACTGTGTGGGAATCGAACCCTTGGCTTCGCAGGCAGATTTACTACCCACTAAGTCACGAGGCCAGTCAACATTATTATAACAATAATTAATGTTTTTTAGAATAATTTATGTTCTGTTCTAACTTACTTACCAACAATCATGACTTGAAACTTTTTTGAAACATTTGCTAACTTATTTCTAGCTTGGCATACATAAACTGCTGTATCAGATTTAACCGGTTTGTTTATTATTAGCGTAGAACCTTCAACCGTAGGTTTACGATCTGAAATAAAAATAAATAGTAAGTATAAAACTTTAATGTATGAACAAACGTATCAAATATATAACTTACCGGGATTGTTTTGTATACTCCATGTAACAGTTGGTGCCGGAATTCCGGTAGCATTACAGGGAATCTTCATAACTAAGTCTCCTTCGATTCCATAATAAATATTTTTAGTGTTATGTATTTTAAGAGCCTCTGCAAAAAAAAACAAGTGTAATTTTAACCGGCTCCAAAAAAGGATGAGGTTCTCAATACGGTTGTTATTTTTTAGGGTTCCGTAGCCAAATGGTAAAATACGGGACCTTTATAGATTCATCATGTCTGTCTGTCCGTCCGTATGTCACAGCCACTTTTCCCCGAAATTATAAGAGCTATATTATTGCATCGAGGTAAGTAGATGTTTTCTGTAAACCGCAAACCGCATTAAGATTTTCATACAAAAAATATAAAAAAGCAATACATTTTGGAGGTGTCCCATACTTAGAACTGAAAACTCATTTTTTTCCATCAATATGGGTTATCTATGGATAGGTCTTCAAAAATGATATTGAGGTTTCTAACATATTTTTTTTCCTAAACTGAATAGTTTGCGCGAGAGACTCTTCCAAAGTGGTAAAATGTGCCCCCCCTCCCTGTAACTTCTAAAATAAGAGAATGAAAAAAATAAAAAAAGTGTATGATACCATGTGAACTATCAACGAAAATTGGCTTGAATGAGATCTAGTACGTAGTTTTATTTTAATACGTCTTAATACGTTCTCTCTAAACACTGATTAAAGTAACAACGAACTACAAAAACTTTAATATTATGTTACTTGCTGCTACGGAAGCCTTCATGGGCGAGTCCGACTCGCACTTGACCACTTTGTTTTGGGTATATATCATGCGATAGCTCCGCCAATTATGAATCGATCTTGATAATAATAATTTTGTGTTTGGTAGATACAATGAGACATTTTAATATTTATGTTGTGACATTTTATGATTGACATTTTATCTATATATATAAAAGAAAGTCGTGTTAGTTACTTCACTTATAACTCAAGAACGGCTGAACAGATTTGGCTGAAAATTGGCAGGAGGTAGTTTAGAGCCAGGAGACGGACATAGGATACTTTTATCCTGTTCTACAGCGTTCCCGTGTGACTTGACATGAAACGTCAGTCACTATAAAACGTGGTATAACAAAAAAGAATCAGACTTGGAATAACAAAATTTACGTATAATGACAGCTATGTAATGACGTATGGATGACAATTTGATATTTGTGAAATCAATATTAAAACTATTTCTTTTAAATAAATATAATGACAGCTATGTAATGACGTATGGATGACAATTTGATATTTGTGAAATCAATATTAAAACTATTTCTTTTAAATAAATAATTAACAAGTTTAATTAATAATGCCGCGACCAAGACGATCGAATCTTTCCCGACAAAGCCGTAATGCAAGAAGAATACAAAATACTGCAAATGAAAGGACTGAAGAAGAACAAGAAATTGCACGTGAACAGCGCCGCGATAGTATGGCTCGACTTCGTGCTTCTCAATCACGAGAGCAAAGTGAAGCAGCCCGTGAAACAGCTCGGTTGGCAATGCAGAATCGTCGAGCGAACAACAGAAGTCAACAAATAGATAATTTGCGACGCAGAACAAGATATTTAGCTGATTTGAATCGAGCAGCGTTTCGATACGATTGCAGCAATGATTACAGCTTGCATCCTAGCGTTTGCATTGGGCAAATGGACGTTGTTTGCAAGTATTGTGGTGCATTAAAGTTTTCCGGAGAAACGCCTGGATTATGCTGCCTTAATGGTAAAGTGAAATTGCCAGTGTTGACTGCGCCACATGAGCCGTTGTATTCATTGCTTTCTGGCGAAACACAAGAATCACGCCACTTTCTTGCAAATACTCGAAAATACAATAGTTGTTTCAAATGACGTCATTTGGGGCAGACATTATCGAAGAAGAAGGATTTAATCCGACATTTAAGGTATTTATTTTGTACTTACATAGAATGTAGTTAAATAATAACTTACTTTATCTATTGGTATGTACTATATTTGCTAATACTGAACTCTACCCTCCCACAGAAAAGTGTTTATAAACATGTTAATACTGTCTGGTTTTTATTTTGTAGATACAAGGACAAATTCACCATCGAATTGGAGCATTACTACCTTTCGAAGATACACAGAATAAATTTTACAAATATATTTCATGGGCAACATGGAAGAACAACTTGATCGACGCCTAGGGATCAATGCAGGAATGAAGCGAGCAATTCTTCAAGACTTGCAGTGTCTGCTTCATGAACATCATGCGTTGGTCAGGTTGTTTAAGAGTGCTTTAGAGCGCATGCCAAATGATGACTATAAAGTTGTCATCAAAGCAGATAAACGACCATCTGGAACACACGAACGCACATTTAATGCTCCAACAGTAGACGAAGTTGCCATCCTGATTGTTGGTGAACAATTGGAAAGACGCGATATTGTGCTTACATCGTCGCGATACTGGGCAACTGCAACAAATATCTGAAACTCATCGATCATATGACGCATTGCAGTACCCACTGATGTTTTGGCAAGGAGAAGATGGATATTATTTTAATATTAAAATGATAAATCCATTGAATGGTAAAGTATCAGTATCTTAATAATGGTTAATGTCTGTATTATTTGCCTTTGAAATGGTTAATTATCAAATTTTTAATTTCAGGTGAAGAAACTACAAAGAAAGTTAGCTCAATGAATTATTATGCATATCGTTTGATGATTCGTCAAAATGCTGACAACTATTTGCTGCGGTTTCGTCGATTGTTTCAGCAGTATTGCGTTGACATGTATGTAAAAATAGAAACGGAACGTTTAACATTTATTAGGTTGAACCAAGCCAAACTGCGTTCTGAGGAATACATCCATTTACGTGATGCAGTTAGTACTGAAGGAAATGCAGCTAATATTGGTCGATTAACTATTCTGCCGGCGACGTACATTGGTAGCCCACGTCATATGCATGAATATGCACAAGATGCAATGACATATGTTCGTCATTACGGCCGGCCAGATCTCTTTATTACTTTTACCTGTAATCCAAAATGGATAGAAATTACTCAATTGCTGCTTCCCGGACAAACATCAAATGATAGACACGACATCACAGCACGTATATTCAGGCAAAAAATTCGGTCCCTGATGAACTTTATTGTTAAACAACGCATCTTTGGAGATACTCGATGCTGGATGTATTCAATCGAATGGCAAAAGAGAGGCCTGCCGCACGCACACATTCTTATTTGGTTAGTGGAAAGAATTCAGCCTGACCAAATAGATGATATCATATGTGCCGAGATTCCTGATAATGAAGTCGATCCAGACCTACATGATGTTGTTACTACTAATATGATTCATGGACCGTGTGGTGCCATCAACCCCCAATCACCTTGCATGGTCGATGGAAGGTGCTCTAAACGATATCCACGGAAATTAACGGCGGAGACTGTCACTGGCAACGATGGGTATCCGCTGTATCGGCGTCGATCACCAGATGACAACGGTAGAACTGTCACAACGAAAGTGAAAAGAATGGATTTCGTTATCGACAACAGTTGGATTGTTCCATATTCGCCACTTATTTCTAAAACGTTCAAGACACATTGCAACGTTGAATACTGCAATTCAGTTAAGTCAATAAAATATATTTGCAAATATGTCACGAAAGGCAGTGATATGGCGGTTTTTGGATTGCAATCCTCGAATACCAACGATGAAATTTCACGCTATCAAGTTGGTCGTTATGTGAACTGTAATGAAGCGATTTGGCGTATATTCGCATTTCCCATTCACGAACGTCATCCTACTGTTATACATTTGGCGGTGCATCTGGAGAATGGTCAACGAGTATATTTCACGGCTTCGAATGCTACGCAACGTGCTGAAACACCTCCAGCAACTACATTGACCAGTTTTTTTGCAATCTGCCAAAGCGATCAGTTTGCACGAACTTTGCTTTACTCGGAGATGCCACGTTATTATACTTGGAATGCTTCTTCCAAGAATTTTCAAAGACGGAAGCAAGGTGATGCGGTTCCTGGGTATCCAGATGTGCGTTCTACTGATGCTCTTGGTCGTATGTATACAGTTCATCCAAAGAATAATGAATGTTTCTATTTGCGGTTGTTGCTGGTAAATGTGCGTGGGCCAACTTCATTTGAGACACTACGAACTGTTAATGGTGTAATATTCCCAACATATCGTGCTGCATGTGAAGAATTGAACTTATTAGAAAACGATACCCATTGGGATACGACAATCGCTGAAGCCATTATCTCTGCATCTCCAAGTCAGATACGCACATTATTCGCTATCATAATTTCGACATGTTTTCCATCAAACCCATGTAACCTGTGGCACAAATACAAGGATAGTATGTCAGAAGATATTTTACATCAAAAGTCGTGTCAGTTCCAGAAATCACGATATTGAGATGAATGAGGAGATACATAATCGCGCTTTACTCTTGATCGAAGATATGTTACCTCATGTGCGGTAATTTATTAATCAGGTTAGGAATGCCAGCGCCAAATCGTGAAATGAATGACGCATTTAATCGAGAATTGAACGGGAACGTGAATATAATCACCAGGAATTAGATTTAGTAGTCCAAAGGAATGTACCCCTGTTGAATTACCAACAAAAGGAAGTTTATGATACTTTAATGAAGGCAATCGCTGATGAAAATGGTGGTTTATATTTCCTAGATGCCCCTGGTGGAACTGGCAAGACATTCCTTATGTCATTAGTTTTAGCAACTGTTCGGTCGAGATCCAACATAGCTGTTGCAGTTGCTTCTTCTGGAATAGCAGCCACATTGTTAGAAGGATGCCGTACGGCTCATTCAGCATTCAAATTACCGTTAAATCTTCAAACTATTGAAGAACCAACGTGTAATATTGCAAAACACTCAGCAATGGCCAAAGTTTTAGCGGCAACGAAAATCATAATCTGGGACGAATGCACAATGGCGCATAAACGTGCATTAGAAGCACTTAACCGAACTTTAAAAGATTTACGCAATGACTCGAGATGTTTTGGAGGAGCAATGGTTTTACTGTCTGGCGATTTCCGCCAAATACTGCCAGTAATTCCAAGATCAACGGCTGCCGACGAAATAAACGCTTGCCTCAAATCGTCAAATCTATGGCGCTATGTGAAGAAACTGCAGCTGACAACAAACATGAGAGTTACATTGCTTAATGATACATCTGCTGAAGATTTCTCGGAGCAATTGCTGACTATCGGTAATGGTCAAGTACCTGTCGATGAATCAAGCGGATTAATATCATTTCCAAATAATTTCTGTAATTTTGTCTCATCAAAAGACGAACTTATCAACAATGTATTTCCAAATATTATTTCTAACTACAAAAATAATGAATGGTTGAGTGAGCGAGCAATTTTAGCGGCTAAGAATAAAGACGTAGATGACCTGAACTACATAATTCAAAATAAAATCATTGGAACAATGCATTCATTCAAATCTATTGACTGCGTCACAAATGAAGATGAAGCCACCAACTATCCAATTTAATTTTTAAACTCTTTGGACGTGCCTGGCTTACCACCGCACAATTTACGCCTAAAGGTTGGCTCCGTAGTAATCATGCTTCGAAACATAAACCAACCAAAACTGTGCAACGGTACGCGTTTGGTGATTAGTAAATTGATGAACAATGTAATTTACGCTACGATAATGAAAGGAAAATTCAAAGGTGAGGAAGTTCTCATTCCGAGGATCCTGATGATCCCAACCGACATGCCGTTTGAATTTAAAAGACTTCAATTTCCGATACGTCTTGCATTTGCCATGACCATCAACAAATCACAAGGCCAATCCTTAAAAGTTTGTGGTTTAAATCTAGAACATTCATGTTTTTCCCATGGTCAATTATACGTGGCGTGTTCACGGGTGGAAGACCATCTGCGTTGTTTGTTTTGCGCCTGATAATAAAACAAAAATGTCGTGTATCACAAGGTGCTTAAGTGAAGAGCAACCTATGTACTAAAATACGAAATAATAATGAATGATTTTTGTAGTTATTTAATTTTTTTTTTGTATTTTTTCCAATAAAAAAAAAACACAATCTGCTTATTTATTGCCATTAAGGCGGAACAAAGTTCGCCGGGTCAGCTAGTTGTATATAAATGTATTGTATGTAGTGGTTTTCTAAATATAAACAAAAATCAAAAATATTCTTTAATATATAGTCAATTTATAGGTAGGTATATAAAGATAGCATTTTACAATTTTACGGCAACACGTATTATTTAAAGCTTAAAAATTGACTTTTGTTTATTAGGGTTTGTATCTTGAGAACAGATTAAAAATGATTTTTCCTCTGATAGTCTAGTTTTCAAGGAACCTTATAAACTACATAAAATGGATGAAACCGTGGTGTAGTTATAGTATATTACCTGTTTGTATACTTCGCCCGTAAACCACAACGTTCACGTCGCCTCTTCCTTTTACCCAGGCGTAATAGTTACCGGGTTTCGTATTCAGCATCTTGACAAACTGCAAAAACGTATTCTAATCAAAAATTATGAATCCACCTGGAAAAATACCCTCGCCAGTTATTCAAGTGCCAATCAACAATGATAAAACGTTACTGTATTCCAGTTTTAAAAGAAATGTTTCCAGAGGAGTTACAGGGTAAGAGCTAAATATTGTTGTATCCTTCTATTAGACCAGCACACTGAAGTGCTTGCCAATGTTTTGGACTTTGCATATTCCAAGTATCTTTGGGCACTGTGCCATAAGTAAGAATGCATATAATTACCATGTGCACTCTTGCTTGTCTCATCGTCTTGTATTATACAAAAACTACTCTCACTGACTGGTATATAATAAACCCTGGATCCATTAAAACTGTGGTCCAAGTATGAAATACTTACTGTGAAAGTTATCATTGTTTTACCTGGATACATGTACACCGCAGATAAAGTTAAAAAAAAACATTCCCTAAAGAACATGGGCTGAAAAATATTGTATAACGACTTAACCAGAACAAAAATAAACGAAGTCAATTAGTTAAAAATACAACGCAAAACATTACCTTGCCGTTTTTATTCCATAATATCTTTTCAGACGCATATTCGGCACCTTTTGGATCGTTGACTGTAGTTACTCGAAGGGAAATATTGTCTCCGGAGGCATATATCATTGCGTATTTGTCGGTATCATCGAGCTCAAACTATGAAAAACAAAAGGGAATTTGTGAAATACATATTGATTTTCATTTTCGTGTCCACAACATTTTGAGTCTTTGTAATATTTTGCAGGAATTTCGTGTGTGTCTTGACCGCTCCTGCTCGTTGAAAGCATGCGCGGTCCGAGGAGGGGGGGTCACAGGGGACATGACCCCCCGAAATCGTATAAGTTATACAAAAAATCTAAGAAAATTAAAAATATCTAATAGTACATAGGTAGACTATTTTTTAACGCGGGAAAACAACTATAACGGGAACTACGCGGGTAAAATCTTGGGGCGCTACTAGTAAAGTATTGTTTGCTCGATATATTGTATTTCTACTTGTGACCCCCCAAAACCTGAGGCTGCGTACTGGTGACCCCCTCCAAAATTCGAGGCTGGGACCGCGTCTGGTTGAAACCCGCAGCGACGTGTGTCAGATCGCCCTCCTCCCCAAAGTGTTGTCGAAAACAATGATGGCTGGCACATTTCATACTCAAGACACTGCTTCATTGTAACACACACGCTAGAAGAGTCCCGCGGTTTCACCTGCGTAGTACCTGATCCCGTAGATCCACCGAGATAAAAAGTAGCCTACATGTTATTACAGATCATGGTCTATCTATGTACAAAATTTCATCTAAATCCCTTCAGTAGTCTTTACGTGAAAGAGTAACAAACATCCATCTATTCTTAAAAACTTTCGCGTTAATAATATTAGTAGGTAAGATGAATGGGACCATGTGAACATTAATTTAGAATAAATTAGGAAAATCAGAATCTGCCTCAGCTATAATCGTATAAACAAGCATAAAGAGCCCATTTAATGTTATCACTGCTGGGACTTGATGCGCTATGGTATCTATACCTATTTATGTGGTGCTGCTGGGGCCATCTATCACAAGGACAGAGCCAAGGCCATAATCCATCACGCTGGCCCAGTGCGGATTGGAGGATTACACTTGGGCTCTAAGGTAGGACATATAGTTTCCTCACGATGTTTTTTCCTTCACCGTTTTAAGTTAGCGGCCTTACGCACACTACTTAGAAAAGACAGTGCTACGCGCGGCATTCGAGCCATGGTCTCCGAGTCGCCTAGACCTATCTCCTCGACCAGCCGAAACTAGTAATACCCGTATACTAACTTTTATTTATTTTGTGAAAATAACTAAATAAATTTGTAAAACCGTTCAAATGATTTTTGATTACATAATATACATACCACATGAATATTTCCGCAAAATCCACTGTTTTAACATTATAAATAAATGTTTAAAGTATTTAGTTCGAAAAGCCCGCCAAAAACGTTGTGCCTGGTCATGTGACGCGCGTGATGTCACACGCCAGTAAATAAATTACTGTTCTCAAAGAAACCGTTTACTATAGATGACATATTTACTGGGGTGTGACGTCACCAGCGTTGCCATCCTTAACAGTCCGTTTCCGTCGAAGATAAAAAATTGGTATTCTTTAAATTTTCATTGGCGTATTTCACAAAAAATACATACTATATCTTCCAAAATAGAGTGAAATATGTTTATTTATTGTGTTATCTAATAAGATTATCATAATTTATGTTATGTTTTCAACATTGTCAAATACCGTATTGTTTCGAAACTGCTACTAAAAAATTGTTGAATTTTTTGCTTTGTGGCACTAGTTCTAGTTCAACCACTGTATTACAAATCTGAGTTTCTTTGAGTTTATTTGCCCTCACACTCATTGTGAATTCCTTTATCGATTTGAAGTCAAATCTGTTTTTAAAAAGTTGCAATTATTGCCATATTCAATAATTTATGATTGGAATATGGCGATAAGTCTATCCTTTCAAATTAGTGTATAAATTGACGGATCAATCTAAATTACCGTCACTCCCACACTCCCTCATTTACTCACTCACTCGTCAAGTCCTCTCAGTTGCCGAGCGTCATAGCTCGGATGGTCTCTATAATCAATTGCCCAGAGATGTCACAGTAATAGTGAGGCTAAACCATTTAAAATTAAACTCAAAAAATGGTTTCTCGAGCAGTCTATGGCTTTAATGAATTTTGCAATAGCAAAGAAATAATATAACATTGTTTGTCATTGATAAAACAGTACAATTGGCACATTTATTATTTTGTTTAAAGGAGCTCCCTCATTGGGAGCATTCGTGTGTAATGTAACGTTAGAGAGTCGAGCATTACATCAGTGAAGGAAGAGAACCGAGCATTACAATGCGTACCTTGTAATGACACAATGTGTAATATTTTAAATATTCTATTCTAAACTCGAATCTATAATGTAATATTACACGCGAATGCTCCCCGTGGGGAGCGCTTTTAGATTATCACTGCAATGCTTTTTTACATGTTAAATTATTAATGAATTAATTTGGTTATTAATAAATTACGAGGTAGCAAATAAATAAAAAAAGATAAATGACCAGGGCCGAGTCAAACGTACATAATTACTTCAACTCCAAACTCAGACTTTAAAAGTCCTTGTGATTAAACCTAACGAATCCCCGGAATAAATAAATAATAAATAAATATTAGTGGACAATTCACACATAAAACCCTCTGACCCCAAACTAAGCAAAGCTTGTAATATGGCGGCCAGATAGCTGATAGAATACTTATATGGAATGACAGTCCAACTTGCAATCGACCAATTTATTATTATTATTTCATAACTTGGAAGTAAGATCTCGGAAATTAATAACTTACCGGAACAGCTTTGTATTCAGCATTATTCAATTTATTATCATTTTTTACTTCCGACCATTTTGAAATGGGAATTTTGTCTTGGAGCAAAATTTTTAAGGGATTTAAAACCTGCAAAATGGAAAATTTTAATTATAATAATTTAGTTTGACGGATAAAAAAACAGTACTCACCTTCAATTTAATTTTAACTATGACTAAATTTCATTCTATGATTAAGTACGTCAGCGTCGTCCAGATAAATGAAAACAAAATTTAGTTTTTTGATCATATTTCAAAACTACGTCAGCGATTTCGATGAAATTTATATGGGACCACCTTTGAATTAGTTTCTATCACACAAAAAGAATCATTAACTTTATTGACTCACAATTAACGGAGAAATCGCGTAATATCTCGTAAAAAACAAAAAAACAAACTACCGAATTGAGAATTTCTTCCTTTTTTGAAGTCGATTAAAAAGTAAATGACGTTTGTGTGGACATAAGTAATAAATATTGGCTCCATATGTTTTTCAGTGAGCTTTCACAACACCCACAGAATCCTTATAAAAATTGAGTTTGCCATCAACATTTTCAAATGTACTAATGAATTATATTCTATTTGACTGTATGTCTAACTTTTAATGAATTTAAATTTTGTTTGTAGATTTATGTCTGAAAGTTTATAATTACCGAATCATATTCATTTTTTTCTACGATGTACATTTGCCCAGAACAGGCTTTCGCTATTTCATAGTAAACAAAGAAGCTTTTTCCTTTGAGGCTAGAACATCTTTCGTCGATACTGTAAATTATTACAACCTGAAAAACAAATCAACATTATTACATTTTTTTACCGTTTTTATCGTTGTCATTTATAGTGGTAATTTATACTATAATTAGGACTTGGGTAACAGCCAGAGCCGTCGCATGCCACACATTGACAACTAAACCTATTTAAAATAATATAACATTGATTGAAATTCCACATACAACACCATCTATGTATCTCCAAACTAAGCAAAACTTGTACTGTGGGAGCCAGATAGCTGATAAAGTACTTATAAAGTTGTTTACACATACTTATTATACATAGAAACAAATTCCAGCAAGCTATTTTTTAAAAATTAAATTTAAGCTGTTAAATTCCTGGCATTTGTTACTATTTTAGATACTTAATTAATAATGAATATACTTATTCTATAATGTCCTATGAACAAAATAACCAGCTGAGCTATAGTGTATGTAGGCGTAGGCCTTGGTATTTTAGCATCGCGCAGGCACTGTGACACTATCCTGGTTATGTGGATGACACTGTCCTAGGAAAATGTATTTCTTGAAACATGATGATTTCCGAACGAAGGCTACCATCACCGTTAAAGCCATTCGAGTTACAGACGCAGGCGGGATTGAAACCTTCAGACTCACGATTGTAAATTACACATTCTCGCCAATAGGGCACCACGGTTTACTTCTTTCCATCCAGCCTAACCCTATATTAAATTAAAGTTGTTTTAATTTCAACTAATTCAATCTTGGAATAGAATTTAGCCAATTGATTTATTAGACCATTGCGTTTATTTCATCTTGGGCACACGAGAAATTTATAAGAGACCAAACACAATTTAATGAATCGCTTATATTACCGGGCTCTTTTTCTCCCGACACAAACGTATAACGGTCGCCGCTTTTTCATAATCTATTGCGTTTGAATCGGTAAAGACGAAAAGCTGGGAGTTTAGTCCACTGACAAGTAAAGCCTTTTCCATCCCAGTTAATGACTTCTCTTCGCAACCCTTCTTCCCTTCATACAATATCCTCAAATCATTGAGTACTTTTTCGATACTCTGCGGTGATCTATTTGATGCCCGTATTTTCACATCTGAAATTGTTAGAAATTTTGTTGAATTTATGAGAATTTCGTATCTTTCTTCATCACAAAAAATACCTACATAAATAAATTTAAAAAATATTGGTGGCTATTTCACACACAACACCATCTAGCCCCAAACTAAGCAACATGGTCGGTGGCCAAAATGTGTCTGTGCTCATAGTAAATACCTCAAGGAGCAATGGGAGCGCCCTACGATAGTCACTTTTTTAAGAAACTGTCTTGTATTAGATACTCATAATCCGATGTAGATCGAAAGCCAGCAGTATAATGTGACTCTTTGGGCGCTGGCCATGGCATGTGGTTAGGTGTGGTGACTGCAAATGATCATGACGTGTTAAGCATTAGTAATAATGATAAGAAAGATTAAGCTTATAGCAGAGTAGATACAGACCAATAATTTTGCTGTTGATGATGATAAACGTGTTTTTAATTAGTGATAGTGGCTGGGGAGATGAGACTTATAGCAGTAGATTGGGATAGGCCAATAATGATGATAGTTTGAGACATGAAACTTATAGCAGTGTCTTGATACAGATTTATACAGTTGATGCAGATAAAGAACACAACGTGGTTAAAATTATTGATTGTGATAGGGAAATGAAATTTATAACAGTGGGTCGACAGATACAGATTAATATTGTCGATGACGATGATCATCATGACGTGTTTATCGTTAGTAATAAGTGTATCGTATGGAAATGGATAATGCACCTTCTCAACATAAAATGACGTATCAACTTACCTGGGTCATTGATGGTCACTATAACGGTTTTTACAAATGTGTTTTTCTTATCGTTAAACACAATTTTCGTAATGGCTTTTGTTACATTCTTCACGTTTTCTAGATCATCGTCCATAGAACCGGAATTATCTATTGCAAAAGCTAAAGTTTTGACATCTTTGCACGATGTATAAACAATTTTGAAGCTCACATATACACAAATTAAAATACATTTCGAAGCAACATAGTTGTGTGGTGTTGTGGTCAACTACTAAATGAACCCATTAGAAATCAATTGTAGGAATACCTATGTACCATGTGATTCATAGTTAGGGAAGGAAATTTATATTTGTAATATGTCTACCTAACTTTGTTTTTCAATGCATAGCAAATAAGGATGATCCCATTTCAAATTTAATTCTCCTTTGTTAATTAATGCTGGTCGATGATATCAACTAACAGGATGACTAATTGTCATCCAGACACAAAGAGTAGCTTAGAACCATCAAAATTTACTTTCGCAATACGAACATCTATGCCGTGGAATGCGTCGCCTAAGTGGCCCGATGGAGATGTTTTCAAGTCAAGAATGAATTTTTTCTTCTATGTAAATATGTTTGATTGTGACAGCGAAACTTAAAAAGTGAGATGGCAGACAAGAATAAGCCTATCATTGTTAAAAAAGTTGCAGGAATGACACAGGCGCACAGACAGACCTGTCAAACTTAAAACATATCAGCGTCCTCAGATTGAACAACTCTTGTGACGCCGAGACATCTTGTGAAAAATATCTTTCAAGGACAAATGTTATCCGCCAATCAGCATTTGGACTGCGTGGTAGATGCGTGGTGGAGTGGTCTTGACTCTCTCTTTGTGAAAAAGGACCCCGAGTCCCAGTAGCGGGAACATAAAGTGTTCTAGTATTATAAAATTAACGTGGTTGTTACACATATTTAATTTAGATTAGTATTATATATATTAGATTATTATTTGGATTGACCGACCGTATATACGTGAGTGTCCCGTTATCCAATTAAATATAAAGTGTTCTGGTTATGCTATGTTGCGCAAGTTTTGTAATGCCGCTGTATTTTTCCTCTATAATCTGTTTAAGCTTCCAATTATCATTCTGGTCCGTTCCTACGTCATATATTATTATTGTCATATCATGATAGTTAGTGTCTGGTGTATAAATATAAGCAAATCATGATTTCGACAAAAAAAAAACAATTTGTTGACCAAACTGTACCAACCTGACTACTATGTTGATACTCCACCATGTCGATAAACTACATACACTATTGAAACATTTACAAGTTCAAATCTCACGCTCACAATCACATCATCATAAATCATATCACCAACTTACTCTAAATTCCCATTGCTAGGACTTAAATCAATTAAAAAAGGCTAAAATCTACTGCAGGTTATTGGATGACACAGATACACTCTAGACGTCTGTTTTAAACCATTCTGGTTTCCTCGCAATGTTTTCCTTTATCATTTAAGACACTCAAAGGTGTAGCGGGGACTTCAAATTATGTATGACCCCACGATTGTAAGATTGGACGGTCCAGCCACTAAGCCAACACGAGCTATCAAATCAGGTGAATAAACTCAAATAAAGGACTATGGTAGCTGATAAATGAAGTTAATATGGTTAATATCGGTAAGCATTTAATAAATAAAATACCTAATTCGAATTAGCAACCAAAATAATCTCAGAAGTGCTTTACCAAATAAAGCTACATTCGATCACGAGAGAGTTTGGGCGTATTTTTTATATCAACACGAATCTCGTCACGGGAATAAATCAAATTTACGGCATCGTTTTCAATAACACTGCGAGGGCGGTGTCACCCGTCGTAAAATGTAGGCGCGCGGAAGGATTAAAATTATTATCCGTTCACACCTCCGCGCTCTTTTAAAGCTAGCACTCACTGAATGGAAGAAATGCCTCGGAAAATTAAAATAAATATGACATAGGGTAAATATTTATATGTTCGGAAGCTGATTATGGGACTGAAAGTACGTAAACAATTCCTAAAATAGTTAAAACGGCTCCAAGTTTCGGTAGTGTCAGAAAAAGATTAAAATGCTGGTTTTTATAGTTACAGCGAGGTTTAGAGCGTGATGGTAATGTTATTATAAAATGGTAAAAAAATGAAATTGTTGATAAAAATAATTGTAATAAATAAATATACACATGTGACACTTATCTGTACGGTAATTGTCATCGTACAGTGCAATGTTAATTTACTTTGAAAATGTATACTATTTGTATGCTATTTCCTTTGTTTTTTTAAAACATTAGTTTTTGACGTGTAAATTGTACATTTCTGAATAAAGAACTTTGACGTTGACTTTGAACCTATCTACGGCTGACAAGCGTAGTGATTTAGATACTCTAGTGCTGGGATTCAGGGCTTTCTTTCTCAAAAGGAGAAAGTCAAAGTCATAATCCACTACGCTGGCCAAGTGCGAGTCACAGTATGTAGCAGTGCGGTGTGGCACTGTGTGTAGTTGTAGGAAGGTGTGTTGTTTGTATTACCGTTTGTATTTGTATTACCATCTTTTATCTCGCTCATCCCGTTACGGTTAGTTAAAAAAAACATAACGAACATAATACTAAATCACACCATAACGCCCGAGCGACACGAGGTTTTTAAAAAAGAAAATAGGGAACACATGGCATATTACCGACCTATTGCCCTTATACCTATAATGTCAAAAATATTTGAAAATATTTTAATCAGCAGTTTATTCAGTACTTTGAAAATACAACATACTTTGTGATGAGCAAAAGGGTTTAGACAGAATAAAACAATAAATATTGCTATATATGATTTTCTTAACAATGTAATGAAAATGTTGATAATAACAATGCTATATGTACCATTTATTGCGATATGACCCAGGCATTTGACTATGTCAATCATGACATTCTTCTAAGTAAATTTGAAGCCTATGGGGTTAGAGGTAATGTGCTTGACTTAGTAAAATCTTACCTAACAGACAGAAGGCAAGTAACTAAAATTACAAAGATTAATACTAAAACGAAACAGGAAGAAATATTCATCTCTAAAGAAAGAACTGTTAAATTTGGTGTGCCGCAGGGAAGTGTTTGGGGACCGTTTCAATTTATTGTCTACATAAATGATTTTCCTAAAGTAATTGAACATCCAATGTCACTATTTGCAGATGATAGCACGATTACAATAGCCTGCCAAGATAAAGCTAATTATGAGGAAAATATCAACGCTGCACTAAATTCGTCTATCCACTGGTTGAACATTAATAACTTGAAAATTAATTTAAATAAAACCAATTTAATGCAATTTACACAAACAAAAAATTACTTAAATAACATAAACATAAATTATGAAGGTAACAAAATTGCAGAAGTAACTACAACAAAATTTTTGGGCTTGACAATAGACATGAAATTGAATTGGAAGGCACATATTGAGATTCTCTGCAAGAAGCTTGGTAGCTCGGCATATGCTCTGCATAGGCTTGCTCCAGTGGTAAAAAAGACTCTTCTTACATCTTACCATGGATTAGTGGCATCAGTCTTGAGATATGGGATAATTTTTGGGGTAACTCAACGGATACAGGCTTAGCTTTCAAAGCACAAAAACGATGCATTCGTGCTATGTTCGGGATGCAAGTTACAGATAGCTGCAGACAGGTATTCATAGACAACCAAATCTTAACCCTTCCAAGCCTTTATATTTTTGAAGTTATGTGTTTTGTAAGGAATAACCCCCATTGTTTTCCTCTCTTGAGTGACAAAGTGGAACGGAACCGACGTGATAAGTGTAGGCTGCTCATAGGCAAACGCAAGAAAAAGATTATGAGTGACAGTATTTTTGTATGGCTCCTCTTCTATATAATAAGCTGCCAAATGCAATTAAAAAACTTAACTCATCCATGTTCAAAAGTAAATTAAAAAGATACTGGTACCCAAATGTTATTACACTGTGAAAGAATTTTTAAATGATAGGAAATTAATTGGAATACTGATGTATAGATGTTGTATAACTTGACATTTTACATTCCATTAACTTCCACATTAAATTCCATTAGCCACATTAGTGTCCACTGTCTATATTTTATGAAACTTTAGATTTAACTAATGTTAGATCAGATAATATATTGTAACGGACAGGTTGAATCAGATTACTCTATAATATATTGTGAGAGTTCTTTGAGTAGGTATCCAAATATTAAATTTTATACATGTTAACATTCTTTACACACATTGACATTGTTTTATTTTATACAAATTGAATTATTATTATCATTATTTTTGATTATTATTTTTGATTATTATTTTTGATTTTTCTATACATAATGACATTCTTTAAAATTGCTCACACGGCTAAACTGCAAGAGCTACTACTGCAAGACTTTGGATTCTACATGAAACCACACACTTGTCAAAGTCCATAACATCATCCTGCTGAAGCACAAGACGTTGGCGTAATTGTACTCATCAAACATATCACACTAACATAACACACCGGGATAGAAGCCAGAAATTAATACATGATGAATCAGATGACATACATGATACAACCGATTAAAAGTTAAAACGAAAAAGAAGAAGAAGACTATCAGCTGACTATTATTATCATTGTATAAATTCAGACCAATGGAAACTGCGTTGCCAGACATATTGCATGCCTCTAGAAGAAGAGGCCAGTTTGTATGGGTCAATTATTTAAATGTTTTGTATCATCTTATCTTACCTGCAAACAGCAATAAAGATTTTTGTATTTGTATTTTGTATTTGGCTAGTTGTTCAACCTAGGATAGCAAGCTAGCAAGCTAGTACTTCTAGCTTCGTGTAGACAACGCTACGCTACGCTAGTTTTGTCTACACGAAGCAAGAAGTACTTGTAAGCTTGCTCGCTTGAAGAGGATGACTGGGACGGGTACTACGCGAGTAAAGCCGTGGGACGCTGGTAATTATTTTATAGAATAGGCATGACGACACGATGCAATTATATTTAATTATTTGATATAATGACAGTATTTATTAAGAATAAAATATGAACCAATTTTAATTTAGATTTTCTTGTTTAACTTACTTTATGGTTATTCAAAGCTGGATGGGCAAGTCCATTTTTAAAATTACGAAATTATTAGAAAATGTATTTGGTATACCATTGGATAACCCATTCAATTTCAAGTGACTGTTGTTATGAAACCAGTTTCCTAAACGCAATATTTAATGTAGCTAACATACAAACTTTACACACGACGCTTAGAAAATACGACACAGTGACGTCACGCGTCTGTAGTGTTTTTGTATGAAGCGTTTTTGGGAGAGACCAAAATTGTGATTTTAAATCGTGTTATCACGGGAAGTTTTTAAGATAACAAATTAATTCTTTCACCTATGTTTCAGTTATTGAGTAGCCTTTTGATGGCACATTTAATTAAAAATGAGTCGTCATGCCTATTGACTAAGAACCGTGTTAATTAGTAACTAGACAATCCGGTGAACTTCGTTCCGCCTTAGAGGCAATAAATCAGTGGATTTGGCATTTTGCTGGCTGGACTGTCAAGTGTGTTACATAACGATAAAATCAGGTACACATTCTTGTATCGTCACTTTTTTATGATTACTAATTTACTAATATATCATCAAATCACTTCTCTGCTCTAAATGGAGTGCAGAGTTTGAAATGATGCCTTTCTCAGTATTATTGGGTGATTTCAACTCTTACCATTACGCAGACAGCATTTTATAAGAAGATAAAAACGTTTAAAACTTTTGTGGTTAAACAGCAAATGATTCAAGAGGGTACTGGAAACTTCATAAGCTGTAGGTTGTAATAATATACTACGTAGTAAAATTTTACGAAATAATAAAGTATCTTTTTCTGACTATTATTGTAAGAGAACTTAATTTTCTGACTATTATTGTCAGTAAATTAAATTACATGAAGAATGTTGTGTTAGCAAAAAACCTGCCATCACGTTTGTTTGATGGCTCTGACTCTGAAAATGGGCGAAATCTTATGGCTTCTAAATATTTACTATCAAATTGGGTAATAAAGTTATCCCAAGATTTAATAATATAAAGAATTTTCTGCACAAAAGATTTTTACTTTATGGTTATGGCCAAACTCGTAAAATTGGAAAAACTCGAGACTAAAACTATTAAATATTATGTTGGAGAGGTCCTTTATTTTCTACAATTCCAGGGTGTTTTTAATAACTCGCACGCTTCCAGGTCCTCATA
Source organism: Ectropis grisescens (assembly GCA_017562165.1). Lineage (NCBI taxonomy): Eukaryota > Metazoa > Arthropoda > Insecta > Lepidoptera > Geometridae > Ectropis > Ectropis grisescens. Next base: position 13,970,131 of record CM029781.1, on the reverse strand, counting down.
AATATGACCACCATATTTGAATAGACAAGATGCTCCAAAGTCGAAAGACATGTAGCTATGGTGAACTAGAAGATAATTATACAACTTTTTTTTTTTAGCTACAAAGTGATGAGATGAGTAGGACATGAGCCTGATGGTAAGCAACACGCTTGCCACATACCAGCACAGTGGCACGTAGTTATTAGAACATGAAGAGTCCAAATCATTACCTTGCACTGCATTGCGCTCGTCCAGCTGAGATATATGATATTATATCTCTACAATCTGTAATTTCCCGGGAAACATTGCCCTTCAAACCGGAACACAGTAATGTTTGCACATTAATGCTTGGCGGTTGAGTAATTTGAAAAGGTGTGGTACTTGTCCAGGCGGATTCTGCCAAGAGTCCTACCACTAACTACTAAAGATAATTATGAGGTGATTTATCTCTTATCCCAGTTATTTATTTCGCAACATTGACCTTCAAACCAGAACACAGTAATATTTGCACACTACTGCTTGGCGGCATAATAACTGGCAAAGATGCAATATTTCCTCAGGCGGACTCTGCAAATACTTAGTAAGTAAATGTTGTTGTGTGTAGCGGTGGGCGATTATGAATGATCGGCATTAAACGACTTATTTTGTATTACTAATCTTGATAATCGATTATGAAAAGTAACTAATATGTTTTCATAATCGAATGATGTTACTAATTAATATTACTAATCATTTTTTATGAAGTGGACTACAGTTGTTCCGTGACTTTAGTAGATTACTAGATTAGTAGTTAGACATTGGTTTGTTTTGTAAATTTTGAAACTACTACTAACTGCTATAATCGAGATATCTCGAGACATTCTCATAATCGAATGATTTCATTAGTATATCTCATAATTGCCCACCGCTAGTTGTGTGTATTACACCTACAAATACCTACCTATACAGTGTATTCTAGTTAATTTCAACTCTTCACGTTCCAATAGCTGCGTGTCACTGTGCTGTTATGGGCAGGCATGTTGCTTACCATCAGAAACATGTCCTGCTCGTCTTGTCACTCTATGCGTTAAAAAAAGTCAAAACAGCTTTGGAAGTCAAAAATTCCTTGGAAATGTTATCAAATAAATTATTGTGTTTTTATTGTCGTTCATATTTTTACCTTCACGTATAAAAACTATATTATTTACGTCACCAGACCTTTATTTTATCCTAAGGGCAACAACCCTTTCTTTATTTTCCTTATCCCCATCGTAACGACATTTGATAGGGTTAGATAGAATTTGATCAAAGAAATATTCCGCTGTACCTAATGCAGGTACGCAACTCTATTTTACGATGTGGACACTTACATACCTACGGTAAGGAGTTTCTAAAATGATATAATATGTACTTAAGGCGTTATTACACCACTCGTTATTCAGACAGTCTTAGTCTAAGTAGCGTGGTGTAATAAGCGTCCGACTGGTTAGACTCTGAATTCAGACAGCAAGATCGGGTTCGGCGAGTCTTACTGACTTACAGTCTGAATAACGAGTAGTGTAATAAGACAAATACAGTTAGACCGACAGTCTGAATAACGTGTGCTGAATAACGCGTAGTCTAATAGGCGCTTTAAGCGATACATGAGTGAAAAAATAAGTCAAATTTATGACTCCACCGACGCATTAACGTCGCTTGATATACGAGTTTGCTTGAGATATGATATCTCAACTTTGCCAGTTATTCTGGCATATTCCTTATTAAAATGAGACATTACAGGGCATGGAGATTAATTAGATTATATCTTAAGACAAGTAATAATTTCAACTTCTCATGTGCAATAGCTGCGTGACACTGTGTTGTTATGGGCAGGCATGAAGCTGACCAAAACATATATCTGATCACTTGATTGTTCTGTAACTCTATTATAACAATTAATGAAATGTATGTACCTGAAAATTAATAATTTTCATATAGTCCAAGATCCCAGAGCCGCCAGACGTCACGTATTTTCTGATGAACGAAATATGGACGATTGAGTAGAGTTAGTACGTACTATGAATACATAATTACCCGCTAACTTGCTTAGACGGCCAATTTTGAGATATGGGGTCAGAAAATACCTGAAGTCTGGCGGCCCTGGAATCTTACTATAGTATTTCTACAACCCAGTGACATGTAATCAAAAATAGAAACAAATTGCCAATAATGGCTTATTTAATTTTACATACAATCTATACTTATAATAAAACTGTAACGGGTCGAATTCTGTACATTGAAGATATTTTGAAAATTTTTTTTTTGGGGCACTCCATAGTCGATACTGATGGCGAAACTGCATTTTTTTTTCTTTCATGTCTGTCTGTCTGTCTGTCTGTCTTTCTGTATAGAGATCACGCATCACGCCGAAACTACTGATTCAATTCAGCTGAAACTTGGCATGATTTTAGTTTATACTAAGGACATTGCTGTAAGCTACTTTTGATCTCCAAATTCGGAGTGGTTTTCTTGCGGGAGGGGGTGAAAGTCAGAATGTGTATTTGGTTGTAACTCATGTTTGCGTTGTTTAATTTCATTAATTCTTTTTTTGTTAGAAAGAACATATTTTTTACATTGTCCCGTCAAAATTTGAATAGTATCGGTCTGGTGGTTCGGAAATTACACAAACATTAAATAATAACGACACGCGCGGCGCGTTCGGTACATACTAATCTTCTAAGTATTCTGTGTATCAGACTATCCACAGAATATCTAGATTCTAGAAAGTGCCCACGTGATCGCGTCGCGTCGTCTTGGATGACAAAATAATTGTCACAGATATATTTTTGTGTGGAAAAACAAACATCATTCGGTTTTAATCGACTTCAAACAAGGAGGATGTTTTCAATCGGGTTGCATGTTTTTTATTTGGTTTTATTTACACGATAACTTCGCTAATTGTTAGTTGATTTTGATAATTCCTTTTTGTTTGGTAGAAAATACTTCAGAGGTGATCTTAGATATCGAAAACAGGGAGGTAGTTTTCAAATATCAACAAAAGCTAAAATCAGCTAAAATAAAATTAGATCTATCTGTTACGACATAGTCATAGCTTCTTATAAAATTTAGTCGAATGACAGAATTAAATTACCTATCACTGAAGTAGATTTTTGTTATTTTGGAGAAAACATATCAGCATAATAAGTAGCAGCCTAAACAACCCATTAAATGTTCCCACTGCTGGGCGTCGGGGCCTTCTCTCGCAAGGAGAGAGACAAGTTTAGCCTATGTGTTCTGCCAGACTATAATCTAATTCTATTTCAAATTTCAACCCGATCACTTGAAACGTTCCGCCATGATTAAGTAACAAACATCCAAACAGTGACATTCATAATAATTACAGGACAACGTTGGACCGGCTGAACATATTTTGAAGGAATTCGAAACAGACGTAGTTTGAACTCAGAAATAGCAAATCGGTTACTTATAAGGTTACTGTGACGTCGGAAAGACTAAGCAAATTTGGTAGAAAATTAAAACAGAGATAACGTATAGTCTGAAATACCACATTTATGTATTACCTATCAACCTGAAAAGAAGCATGGGCCCTAAGGAAACAAATATTAACTATCACGTCAAAACGGCATTAACTATATGTGTTTCGTATGTCAACCCATATGGTTGACATACGAAACACATATAGTTTAGAGTCTAAAATTTCACATGGGCTAATAAGTCTATCTATATTTTCATTTAACTCCATATTAATATAAGCATACATTTTCGTAAGGAACTTGATGTGATGGTAAGGTAAAAGCCTAAAATGAAAAATTGATGCACCTGTTTTGGCGTAGATAATATAGGTGATTTGCGTTCACAATCAAAATAGCAAGCAACATAATATTCTCATTAGACGGCGCTAATGCCAGTTTAAATCTAAAAGCACTAAAGCCCCATTTAAATCGATGTTTTGTTATTGTGGTATGTATTTTTTCTTTCATCACTAGGTGGCGTTACTGGTATTCTAAATTGTACTAATAAGTTTTTGCTGCTAAAAGGATTATGATGCCGAATTTGGATTCTTTCGTTCTTGGATTTTTTCTGTGTTACCTACAATTAAATTCATACATTAACATTTCACTAAGACTTGGCTTAGATTTATGGGTTCAACTTGCTTGAATATCATTAAAACTCAAAATCTTAATCATTTTTATTCCACACAGGCTTCGTTCAAAATTTTACGCGGGCGAATTCGCGGGTAACAGCTAGAAAACAGCTTGCGGATAAAAAGAGATAAGTAGGTATCAGATCATGAACATTCGCTTCAGACTTTTCATAATGTATCCTATAAAAATCCTACAAACTTAACACTTGCGGCTATGTTCGATACTATGAAACATTACTAAGTATGTTTGATACTGTTTAAAAAAAGAAAAATAAAGATGATAAAATTTAATATATTTTTGTGTGGAAAAACAAATTCACTCAAACTCAAAGGGTTTTCAATGACTACTTATCCAAATATTTGACGTACGATACTTCCAACTAATGTATAAGTTAGTAACATCTGCTTACGCGAACGAAGTAGCGGGTTCAGCTAGTTATAATATAAAATACGTGAAATGATTGTTCCATGACTTTGTTGTGGGTATTTAAGTTCGATGATTTAACTGTGTGATACACAAAAGTAAAAACAAAATGAATAACATAACTAGTCATACCAGACAAATCAGTTTTACGCATGACTCTAGAGCTGGAGCTGATTAGAATTGAGTGTGCGAAATATGAACTCGGTGTACGGTTTAGGACTCAGAAAAGCATGCTTTCAAATTAAAACAACTGTAATTGTCACGTAAAATGCCCTCGTCACCCAGAAATGTAAGGCTAAAACTCATGGAATGATTTTCGCCCGCCGCGGTTGCAAGCCCGCAGCTGCTGTAGAATGGATCCGAGCCACGTTCGCGGGCGATAATCTCACCCGTGGCGGCTGCGAAACCGCGTAAATCAGCCTTCTCGTGAGTATTGAAATAAAACCCGTGCCCGCCGAGGTCCCGCAACCGCGCGCGTGAAAATCATTCCATGGGTTTTTGGCCTTACATTTCTGGGTGACGACCGGATGTTACGTGACAATTACAGTTGTTTTGATTTGAAAGATTCGTATTCAAATAGCTTGCATTCAAAGAAATTGGAAAAGAGCTTGCACTGCATTGTGCTGTCAAAATAATTCTCAATTGCACCACAGGTGGCGTTAGTGGTCAATTCGGTACGAGCAATTTGATGATGTACATTTTAATAATTTGATAGTTTTCAACAAAATAGAATTTCGAAAACGCGTCACAGTTATCACAGCACTAGCGGTCAGCCCCGTGCGTGCTCGTGGTAAGTACATATATAACCTATAGCACTCAGGAACCACGAACATATCCAACGGTGAAATACGAGGGTCAAACTGAAAGTTCTTAGAACTGGCCACTTATAAACAATATAATAAAAAAAAATTCTATAATTTGAAAATAGAACTCTTTGCCAATATTACTGAGTATATACTTCATTCATTTGTCATTTGTTTTACGATTTGGCGGCAAATTGAAAATTGTTTGTGTCACGTCAACATGAATTTAACACGAGAAAATTTTCGTGCAATGATTTTTTATGACTTTCGATGTCATTTAAGTCAACAAGAAAGTTATGATAGACTACGATTGGCCTTTCACGATGAAGCCCCATCTCGTGCGACTGTTTACAACTGGTTTAATGAGTTTAAACGTGGTCGCTGAAGATAACATCTGTGTTGTGCGGCGTATGATTGAGACTGACAAAAGAGTGACCTATCAGCAGATTCGGACAAGCTTAGGCATCGGTATGAGTCAAGTGCACAAAATCCTACACGAACATTTAGCGGTCAGGAAGCTTTGCGCCCGGTGGATAACTCATAATTTGACTGAGGCTCAAAAACTCCATCGTGTGGATTGGTGCCGTAAAATGATTGAAAGATTTAACGGAGGTGACTCAAATGCTGTGTTCGACATACTAACAGGTGACGAAAGCTGGATTTACTGTTATGATCCTGAAACCAAAAGACAATCTGCTCAGTGGGTGTTTCCTTTCGAGAGTTGCCAACTAAAGTGAAGAGAGAGATCGAAGTGCGGGAAAAAATGGTGGCCTCGTTCTTTGAAGGATAGGTCATTTCGCAACAATTGTGTTAGAGGATCAAAAACAGTTTCTGCAGAATGGTACACTACCAATTGTTTGCCACTTGTCTTGGAAAAAGTTCGAGAGAAACGACCTCGCAGTAGGATCCTCCTTCACCACGACAACGCCTCATCGCACACCGCCAAGCGAACGATCGACTATTTGGCGACATCAAACGTTGAATTACTGGGTCACCCGCCGTATAGCCCCGACCTCGCGCCTTGTGATTTTTATTTATTTTCAAAAATTTAAAGAAAAACTTAAAGGAAAGCGGTTTATGAATGCTGAAAGAACGGTGGCTGCGTATCGCGATGCCATTGAAGAGACCCCTAAGGACGAGTGGGCAAAGTGCTTTTCCCAGTGGTTCCATCACATGCAGCGGTGTATTGACGTGAATGGACAATATTTTGAAAAGATGTAATAAAACTAATAACTGGCTAATGTAATCAGTTTTTGATTTTCTAAGAACTTTCAGTTTGACCCTCGTATTCTTTCTTCTATTCTTTGAAATAGGTCCAGTACTTAGTTCTCAAGATTAGCACGTTCAAACAAACAAGCTCTTCAGCTTTGTAATACTCGTATTAGTTTAGATACACTTATAAATTAATTGTATTATTTTCTTACCGGTATAGGTCAAATACGAGGAAAAGATTAAAGCAACTGGAAATAGGTATTAGACCACGCAATAATGCAAGTTTGAAATATTTATTACTAGAAGTGCCTCACTGTTTTCCGCGTAGCTTCAGTTCTCGTAATAAAAAAAAAATTGTTGCCTGTAAAGTCGGTATACGGGCGAAAGTTTTACGTGACAACGACTTTGAGTGGTAAAATAATTTTACGGAAGGGACGCGTGCCTTTCACTTTTTATGTCTGTCTCTCTCGCTCTTAGGCGGGCTAACCATGCCCGAGTGGAAGGGACGCGTGCCTCTCACTCGCTCTCGTTGTGAGCGCATAACGTGAGCGGAGCGTAACGCAGTTTCTTGAAGTGTCACCCGGCAAACCAATTTATAAGACGTTGTCACGTCAAAACTAAAAACACCGTAAAATTACGGGAGGATTTTATGTTACCTATGTGCTATTTCATGACTATTAACATCTCTGTTCCAAATTTTAATCAGACCGGCTTCGACGTGATAGGGCAACAAACGTACAAACATTCACGTATATCTAAACTGTCACATTTGTAATATTAGTGGGATATTGAAATTATACAGTATTTAATAAATATTCGCGATTCAATCTCACACTGTAAACGTAACACAGGATTTAAACTCGATCTAAATCTATACTAATATTATAAAGCTGAAGAGTTTGTTTGTTTGAACGCTAGGATCTCGGGAAGTACTGGTCCGAATTGAAAGATTCTTTTTCTATTGGATAGTCCATTTATCGAGAAATGCTATAGAACATAACGCTACTATCAATAGAAGCGGAGCATGAATCAAGAATGTAACAAAAACGGTAAAATATTCCTTTTTCTAAGTTTTCGTACCGTGCTTTGTACAATGTAGGTACATGACAGCATCTGTCATCATCACAGCACATCAGCAAGATTGCGTCATTGAATCCTAATCACCCACAGATTAAACACCTCTAATCACCTAATCACCTTTGCTAATCAAATTTGTTTCTAAATCTGAGTTGGTACGACAAATTTCCGACAGGTGGCGTAGCAGGTAGCTGAAGAGGTTTTTGTTTGAAAGCGATATTGTCAGGAATTACTGAACCGATTTCAGTCATTCTTTCACCGTTGGTTCTGTACGGGATCCCGATGAGTGCTATATAATGTACCACTGGCGAAGCCGGGGCGGACATCTAGTTATTATATAATTGCCTCGTCGTCTCGGGAGAGTTACAATCACCGTGGTCACGAAAAGACTTTTTGGTCTAAGACGAGAAAGGTCAAGTCTTCTCGTGACCACGGCGGTTGTAACGCTACTAAAACGTCGAGGTAAATAATACGTACAATAACAGGTCACTCAGAAAGTCTTGCGAAAATAAGTAGGTATGTATAAGACACTGGCCACTTTGAAAATGTCGACTATTTCAATGTAAAAACACCTCTGTTCGATTTTCAAACTTTCCTTCGCTTTTTTTGAGGGCTAGAAAGCGATCAAGAAGCGCGGGGAAAATTTTAATCGCTAGTTTCTTCACTTTGACGGGGTACCTAATTTCAATTCCTCTTCGAAACCAAAGCAGCATCAACGAATGGTACAGCATAAAATGCCTGCTAGAAGATTTTTTGTTGCAATCAGCAACAACCGACCGAACACCGCTCCGCGGGGTCCTTCTTCACCACGACAACGCGCCCACGCACTCTGCGATCAAAACAAGTGACTTCCTGGACTCCACACCGGTCAGTCTTGGGACACCCTCCTTACAGTCCTGATTTGGCTCCGTGTAACTTATTTTTATTTCCTAAAATTCCTAATATTCCTTCAGCTTAAAGGGATACAGTTCATCGCCGGAAGACGCGCTAGCAGCGTTTGCGGCCGGAAGAGGTGTCTGCGGTGGACTGGAAAAAATGTTTTGAAAATTGGTTCAGACGCATGAAACTTTGTATAGAGGCTACTGGAGAGTTCTTTAAAAAGATTTGGTAAAAATATTTTTTTCATGGAAGTTAGTTTTTAGTGTCTCAAAACTTTCTGAGTGTCCCACGTACTTATAGAAAAATAACGTTGGTCTATTCTCTTGTTTATGGTATAAGAGTGACGAGACGAGCAGGACTTGCGCCTGATGGTAAGCAATATGCCTGCTACATAACAGCACAGTGACACGCAGCTACTGAAACATGAATAATCCAAAACATTACCTAGCACTGCACTGCGCTCGTCCCCCCAGAGATATAAGATGTTTTATCTCGATCTGTAATTTCACTTGAAACATTGCTCTTCAAACCGGAACACAGTAATGTTTGCACATTAATGTTTAGCGGTAGAATAACTGGCAAATGGGTGGTACTTCCCCAGAAGGGTACAGCAAAGAGTTCTACCACTACCTATTTAAGGAAAATAAGGAAGGGGCAATGCTCGTATACTGTAATGACTAATTAAAGATACCACATTGTTTATTTTAACATGGGGAGACTTTAAATAATAACTCGGTTACATTATATAGATCTATATTTAGAATCTTATATATTTTAATTTTTAACTAACTAAATAAGTCAATAATAATATCATTAAATTAAAAACTACATACAATGTACAAAAAGTTTTATATACACAAAAAATAACTATCATGCATTTGCTAAGTATTACTTAACGCCTAATTACATAAAATTTACAATATAATTAATTTCTAGTTATTTAATAGATGGTGAAATGGATCTTATTGAAACAATCGAGATTTATTATTAAAATTCAATCATTAAACATTGTTATTCATAAATATGTATAACTAACAGCTATATAATATTAATAATTTCTTGAACCTGTCGACGAATTTTGCGTTTAATTCAAATTGACGATTATTGATTATCTAAATTCTTAAGGATAAGATAGCAGACCCTTTTCTGAAAGCACATTATAAAGTGAAAAAAGCTTTTAAATTATCGTTTTCTCTTTTGTCCCAGTCAATGGTGACTAGGACAGCGATATTTTAATTTATATTGTAACTTCAGAATTGGATCCCGTTTTCAGTAAATGATAAATAAAAGTTCGATTCGTCTGAATAAAGAAAGATCGTATAAATTGTTATTCTCGCGAGGAGGGTTCCTAAGCGACAGCTGGGGTAATTGTCTGCCGGAACCCTCAAGAGTAGGCAGGGAGCGACTGGACTGAATATTTACTTATAACATTACACTATTTTTACACTTTAAATAATTTATAGATTCGTTTATTCTGGTCACTAAATAAAAAAAATAATGGACTCATTGGAAGCGAAATGAATCTGTGACATATTTATATCATCATCATATTTATGTCATCGTTTAACTAAAAATGTGGGACGGTGCAATGTAAACATTTAGTTACACTGTCGTCTTGTTTAAAGCATTTACGTAACAAAATAAATTTCACCGGACGTTACTCTTGAACTATATTCATGTAAGAGTTTATGATCATCTTCAGAAAATATCTACACAACAGAATACGCGTGGAGTATTTTAAAAGAAAACTGCACTATCTCCAAAGTTTCTGTTTCAATTGTAATAAATGCCATCCAAAATGACCTGTTTTCATTATGTTTAAGTTTAATTTCTATTCATTAACTCATTATGATGACTTTAATTTTATTTTAGTGAACTTATGGCATACGTTCGGGAGTAGTAGGCGTGAACGTTTTGTCCCATCGCTTCCTGTCTGAACACAATTTTGGGAGGAGGGTGTCAATGCAATCGAGCCGTTACAATATTGGCATCCACCTCAAATGATTCGAATATGAAAAAAGTAGGTACTTTCATATTTACACACAGAGAAGAACGAACATTTGGCACAAAGAGGCGTCACACGCACACAAACAGGCCAGGACGATCAACTACAACTTCTGAGCAAATATAGGTATGGTAGAGATATCTACAGAAACTTCGCAACTTCACCTATGTCTTATAATATTGGTGAGTACTTAACCTACATATTTACATCTCACAATCAGTCGTAAACGTTTTCTAATTTGGCAGACAAATTTTCATTATCATATCGTAAACTATTCTTAGAAACAGAATACACTTTACATTGATAAAAACGCAAAATAACCTCTCGAGTTGGCACTGTAGAGTCCATAATAGGCCGGACTAAAAGCTGCTACAAAAGACGCGTATGTAAAACAGTAAAAAAGTCCTGAAATCTAATAGCGATTCCATAGTGATACAATTACTTCACAACCTGTTACTGATGTTTGGCTACCGATTGGAACACTAATGAACGTATCTAAAGTAATGAGTATTCTAATATCGAGGTTATAAGGAGATATTGTCAAGGGTGTTTTATAGTCTCGAAGTTTATAGAGATTCTAGAGAGCTCTTGAAAGTTCTAGGTGATTCTAGAAGATTCTCGAGTGCATTAGAAGTTACTGTCGTATTCTGATCTGCGACGTGAGTAGTGTGAGCGCGGCGCTGGATACTCGCCCGTGTAGCCGTAGACCTGAGACCCTCCTCCGGTGTGGCCGTACAGCTGTGAGCCTCCGTACCTGTTGAAGAAGACGTTACAATTTAAGCAATTTATTCCAGGAACATTTTTTAAGCATCGACTGACACGACAATTACAAAACATGAACAGGATGGTGGGTAACATCCCTGTCTACTGTGCTATTTCAATTCCTCAAGGCAATTTGAATACGGAGAATTGAAATTACTGCCTAGCACTATACTGGATTTGTCACCCGGTTAAATAA